>PVJH01000682.1:211361-277032 GCA_004026705.1 Nesogale talazaci
CACACACACACACACACACACACACTCCTATGCAGGACCAAGAAAGGGCAATGATGATTGAGTAGTCACGTAATTATTTACAGTTTCACGCAGTTTGCTCTCATTTCACCTGCCCTTTATAGTATTCTCCAGCAGATGGCATTTGATGATGCTTAAGTTTCTCTTGAGTAGCTCTGGTTGCATACTTGGGTTGCAAACCACCCAAGCAGTTTGAAACCACCAGAAGCTTTGCAGAAGAAAGTTGAGGCTTTGATTACCATAAAGATTTCTAGTCTTGGAAAACTACAGAATTGATTCAATTCCAGTAAGAGAGGAGATTCTCTTGAGGAATCCTGGTAGTGTGGTGGGTTACACCTCAGGCTTCTAACTGGAAGGGCAGTCATTCTATTCCACTAGCAGCACCTCAGGAGAATGATACTCTCATCATTTTGCTTAGATGCAAATCCTTGGAACCTCAAAAGGGCAGTTCTCCTCTTTTCCTTAGGGTCGCTATGAGTCAGAACTGATTATTTTGGAGGCTGATGGAGAAGGCAAGTTATTTGACAGGTATGCCAATTGTCATGGTGTAAATACTTCCATCAAGGCCAGTTTCAAACTATAAAGTTGACCTCACTGAGCTCAATGTTGAGAACAGATGCTAATCAGTTTGTGTGGACTTCAGCGATCTTGAGATCTGACAACAGATGACTTTTTGCTCTCAATCCTTTTTCATTCCATTCCCCATTCCAACACATATACAATTGTTAATATACCAACATTAAACATCAGGGCTCCCTTTCAGTACTAAAACCATGACAAAAATGACAGTGTTCTTTGTTGATGTTTTAATTGAAATGCTGTGCAGGATGGATCCTGGTTATTTTCTAGTAGTAAGCAGGTCAGAAGGTGCAAGATGGACTGATTATGTGCGCCTCTATTGCTCTCTGTTCATGTACAATAAAACCAGAGCAAACTCACTCTCACTATGAGTCTATGGCAACTCATAGTGACCCTGTAGGGCAGGACAGAGCTGCCCCTGTGAGTGTCTGAGACAGAAACTTTTTTGTGTGGCATCACTGCCCTAGTGGGAGTAGGATCCCCAGCTTGCTCCTGGAGAGTTGCTACTGGATTTGAACCATCAGCCCTGTGGGCTGCAGTCCCGCACACAACCACTATGCCACCAGGGCTCAGCAAATACAGAAACTTTTATGAGAGTAGAGAGCCCTATATTTTGCTCGAGGAGCAAATAATGGCTTCAAACTACTGAACTTGCAGCTAGCAGCACAACATATCCACAGTAACCTCAATGAATCAGTCCAACCTTCAGCCATGCTGATGTCAGATAGTCTTAAACCCCATTGGCACAGAGTCAATTCTGGCTTATAGTGCCTCTCTACAAGACAAAGAATTGCCCCATAGTGTTTCCAAGGCTGTCATTCTTACAGGCGCAGACTGCCACATTTTCCTTCCATGAGGGTGCTGATTCCTTGGTCTGGTTAGATACCATTTATAATAAAGTCCTCCCTGTGAGCTAATGTAAAGCTGAAGGGTGACAGAAGGAACTCAATGTAAACAAGTACTGCATCATTCACTCTTGCATTTCACCTTTCCATGTTCTCACAACATGCATCTGAAAAACGCTTCCTTCAATTTGATGTTGCCGCCTCTGCTGCCAGAGATGCTTCTGAAAATTGAATGTTGTTTACTCTAGCTTGGGAGACTAGGGTGAATGAAAAGTGCTTAGCTGCCTTGCAGTGGATTCAGGTGGGCAAAGAGACACAGCTAGAATTGGGCTTGGCCAGAACTACTTACCACGTGGGAAGCTGGTCCCGATTCCCACTGTTTTCCAAAGGTGGCCCAAAGTCATTCTCAGCCTGTGTTCAGCTGCCTCATGTGTTTCCTGCTTTCTTATCTTTGTTCTGCAGGCTGGAGCTGTTGTCCACCAAGCCTCCAGTCACATGGAGAAAGGATAGCAATGTGAGGTTTGCTGATGTATGTTTATAGTCCTCCTGGGGCAGAGAGGAGGAATCTGTGATGGACTGGTAAAATTTTGACACCTGGTTTGAGAGAGAGAGAGAGAGAGAGAGAGAGAGAGAGAGAGAGAGAGAGAGAGAGAGAGAGAAAGAGAGAATATGCATGCGCACATGCTCTACCTTTAAGTTGGTTTCCACTCATGGCTGTCCTTTTATTCACCATTGTCTTTCAAGCTAGTAGCACATTCCATTTCCTGAAGTGTCTCTGACAGCTTTGAAGTCTATTCTGACTCACGGCGACTATATAGGACAGAGTGGAATTACTCCATGGCTGTGGATTTCCAAGGCTGTGTTTGTTGCCATATACTTATACCTTACAATACTATTGGTTTTCATCTGCCAACCTTTGAGTTATCACTCAAGTGTAGCACGCAATTAAAACATATATACATGACTCTTTATTTAGAATTTGGTTTTGCCAGTTTATTTTTACATAATGATTTTGATGGTTTCCTCCAAATTTTTGTACCTGTAGTCTACCTCCTCTTGTAATTGCTGAATGTGTCTACCTACTGCTGGTGAGTCAATTTTGACTCACAATGACCCCAGAGGATAGAATAGAATTTCTCCTTCATGTTTCTGAAAGGACATTTTCAGGGAAAAGACAACCTCTTCTTTCTCCCATGGAGCAACTGGTGGGTTTCAGTTGCCAAACTTGTGGTTAATAGCCTTGTGTTTAGCCCACTGTGCCACCATATAGTTGGACATCAATGTTGCTTGTTATTTTCATTTATTGTAACATGTAAGATAAAAGAGAAACAATGGGAATTTCATTCATTTCTCAATTATGTCAAGAAGTCCATTGCTAAGTCAGTCAGAAATTTTCACACACTAGAACATTGTGTCAGGTTTTTTTTGTGTCTGTTTGTTTTTAAGACGTGAGGCAAGGACTAAAGATAAAATACACCTTTAAGATGAATTTGAATTAGCAATCCTTTCTCCATTACTTTCTCAAATCGAGACAAGTAGTAAAACAATAAATCAAGCTTTGATTAATTGTGTATTTCAATTCCTATGCTGTAAATGCTCCCTATCACAGTCAAGAACAAACTTTCAATGTGATACCACTAAAGTAAGAGCCATGACGAGATGTAGAGCAGGACACCATTGTAAAATATGTGTGTCACACAGCTCTGTAGATACAAGTAACCTCAAGAGAATACATGATTCGAAATGCAGTAGAAAAATTAGGAAGCCATGAATTTCGAGTATCTCTTGACTTAGTTTTTAATAAACAAATCATTTCTAGAGTTATATTATGCAGCTATAATAATGACTATATTTAGTGACTGGTTGTGTTAGTCTGGGTTGACTAGAGAAACAAATTATAGGCACTCATATATGTGTAATAGAGAACTTTATATCAAAGAGTAATTGTATATTGAGAAAACATTTCGGCCTAGCCAAGATCAAGTCCTTAAGTCAGATCTTCACCCAAATGTCCGATGTCAGTCTATAAATTTCTCTTCAGACTCATGCAACACATGCAATGACATGGAGTGCGGGAATATCATAGGCCAATGGGTAGGAAGTGTTGCAGATCCAGTGGTGGTGGAAGCATCTTAGCGCTGGTGTGGGTCTCCACATGGCTCCTCTAGCTCCAAGGCTCTGGCTGCCATCAACATAGCTCAATGTGGCTTGCCAACAGGAATGTCTCACACGGAGACAAGCAGAGTGTGTCAGTCACCTAATATGGTGTCAATTTGAGGATTAAGAGTGTAGGGGTGAAGTCTAGCCTGTCAATCTGGAGAGAGCCAATGATACCTCTGTGTGGGCATGGTCCTCGACTCTGAGAATTCTGGGAAATCTGGTACTTCCTTCTTGGGAGCTGGAGACACTCACTCATTCAGTTGGAGACTCTCTACTGACAAGGCTGACTTCCTGCGAGATATCTCCGACGAGAAGCCACATGGAGCTACCTTAGTGCCCTGAGCCCAACAAGACACATGGATGCAACCAGATCTCTGAAGCTGGAGAAGCCACAGAGAGCCACCCCCCTGCCAGCACTGAGATGCTTACAACGCCCTTGGATCCAAAGACTTTCTAATCTCTGGCTTGTTATTGCCCTGCATTTGGTTTCATTATATGTGTTTTGTGAGTCTGAAGAGGACTTTATAGGTTGGTATTAGACATATGGGCTAATATCAGACTTATAGCCTTGGACTCAACTGGATCGGGATGTTTTCTTAATGTACAATTACCCTATATATAAAACTCTCTCTTATATACATATACGTGTTTATTAATATGTTTCTCTATGTATCTGGCCTCCATGCAGCTATTTATCTCTGTTGTGCCTCCAAATGAGATCATCAAGCTGCAAGCCTGATTGATAGTCTAGACTCTACCCCTTCAACAAGTTGACAGGACATTATGTAACTGCCACACTGGTTTCCAATTAAAAAAAAAGTTTTAGCAACCAACTCTTTATAGACAGTATGGACCAATTCCAGCACAAAGTGCAAACTAGTTTAGATAGAAACTTTCTCTTCTACAAGACTTTCATTGGCTTATTTTCAATAGATGACCAACCCTTCCTTCATAGTCTGTCTTATACTGGAAATCCCATTGAATTCTGTTTAGCATCACAGCCACAAACAAGCTTCTACTGACAGTGGTTGTGTATGAGTGCACTGACCAGGATATTAGTTGCCCGCATGGAAGATAAATATTCTTCTACTGAGCTACTAACACTTCTGCTGAACAATAACTAGGTATCTTCCACATACATCATCTCACATTCAGTATTCACAAGGCTGCGCAAGACTGTAATGTCTCCTTGCTGATCCTGTTGTCACTCTCTGGATGGCAAAAACAGAGTTTACTTCCTATTGACACATCATCTGGCTAATTTGTCTCAAAGGAGAAAAGAGACTATATCTCTCCTCATTGCATTCTATTTTTTTTGAAAACAGAATCAAAGCAGGACCCCTGATACTCTCACACAATTTTTGTATAGCGCTTTTTATTTCTAAAACTTTTGAATTCACTGTAAAGTTGGGAGGATAAAACAAAATGTTCCCATATTTCCTATACCCAGTTTTCATCCTTGATCTCTTATCATAAATGTCACAACTAATGAGTCAAAAGTTGCACATTATTATGAACTGAAATCCATACTTTATTCAGATGTTTTATTTTCTCAAATATCATTTTTCTGTTTAAGGATTCCATCCAGGACCCCACATTAAGCTTATAGGTCTGTCTTCTTAGGCTGCCTTGATGATGAGAAGTTTAAAAAAATAATTTTGGTTTCTGAATTTTGGGTGGTGCTGGTGACTTTTAAAAAGATTTTCCTTGATTTTCATACTCTCACAGTTTGAGAAGTGCAGGTCATGCATTTTTTTAGTATCTCCCTCAATTAGAATTTATCTTTTGTTTCTTTCTTGGTCAAACGTGAATTATGGGTGTTTGAGACAAAAACATCAGAGGTCAAGTATCATTCTAATCATATGATTCACATGGTCAGCTTGTAATGTTGAGCTTAATCCCAGGGTGAAATAATGTCGATCAGATTCTGTACTACAAATTTACTTTTTTTCCCTGGTAAACTGTGTTTATATTGTCTCTTTTGGATGGTAGTCATTATTATGTGAACTTTTTCTGCATGGTTTATTTGCCATTCCTTCTCCATCTATTTGTTTACTCAACTTTTTCTTTTCATCAGTATGGACTCACGGATGTTTTTTGTACACTTTGGGTTAGAATGCATAATAATGTTATTGATTTTGTCCCAGTGTTGGCCATTTCAGTTGTCTCCTTTGTCTCTGTGGTAAAGCCCCATCACTGTGTATGTGTGTGATTTTTAAAAGCACTTAAATTTTTTTTGATAGTATAAGATGGCCAAAGGTCATCTTATATATTTCCTTCTTTTGCATGAGAACCAGTCATTTCTTCAAGGAACTGTATTTTGCTGTTGTTTTTGGAATTGAGAACTGTGTCTCGGTATGGTCATTGTTAATGGGGTGATATTGCTTCTAAGCTCCCTTGTTGATAGAACCAGGAAGTATCTCAATTGAGCAGCACCTTCCTAACAAATAAAAGAATGGGACAATAAGTTGACTAGGGTAACTGGGAAAGCTGTACTCTAACTCGATAAAGCTTTTACCCGTGGCAGCACAGTTACAAATTCTGATGCCACAACACATGAGTACTAGAATTGAACCAGTAAGTAAATGGACAGCAGATGGCGGGATGTAACCAATGGCCACTGAGTTGATTCTGACTCAGGACAATTGAGCTGCCTCCTCAGGTTATCAAGATTATAAATATTTAGGAAGGGATTGTTCTATCATTTTCTCCATAGTAGCCAAACGCTTTTGTGTTCTGCCACCAGGACTCCTTCATGTACATGCCTAGCTACCAATATTTCATTATATAACCATCTGAATCTATTTTAAGCTAAATATGAGATGATATTGACATCTCCTATAGGAGTCCTTCTTCTTTATCTGGACTTCTCATTCCAACAGTGAGGATCTTACTTCCCACCTGGTTCAATGCTAGTATTTATGTTTAACAGCATCAGAATTTGTAACTGGGCTACTATGGGTAAAAGTTTTAGCCATCTAAAGTTCGGCCTTCCAAATTATCTATTTAACATCTTGTCCCCTTCTTCGATTTTGTAAGAAGATGCTGCCCCATGGAGAGAGACAGGTGTCAATCTTACCCAGGAGCAGAATCTTTGTTCTGGTGAAAAGAATGTGAAATTGTTTGATGTAGATTGGTAAGTGGTCACAAATAAGCCTGTGTTTAATTTGGATTTTGGATAATGTGACACTGCATCTGTCTTATTCCCAACCTCACAGTACCTTCCTAGGGAATCATCCCCTCTATTCAAATTTACAATCCCAGAGAGGGGTGGAGTCCCACGTGCTCACTTACTAGGAGTTTGGCTGTTCCCATGCTTATGTTGTTGGAATTGCTGCCATCTCATAGCAACCCCATGTACACCGAGGAACTCCTTAGTTCCCCTTTCTCAGATTGTATGTGCATCAGACTACCTTATTATTATCGAAAATAACCACTTCAATCTGCTTTTAACCTGCTCTCCAGTTCACTGTTTTCAAATGTCATCAACATTAAGACTAAGTGGTAAACATTCTTATTTGTATTGATAAGAAGACCAAGGCGAAAATAGTTGAAGTGCCTAGGACCATGTTGCTAGATTGGTGTAGCACCAAGTTCAGCATTATTTTCTCTTCTTGAGAGTTATTTCATGAGTTGGGTTTCATTCCTGAAAACCTGAATAGTGACACAAGTATCCTGGTTGCTGGATAGGCTTCTCTCTCTCTATTGTCTTTTAGTGAAGCAGCTGTCAAGGTAACTTGGTAGACTGTACTCTTAACTTGATAAAGCTTTTACCCATGGTAGCACAGTTTCGAACTAGATAACTCACAGTTTATTTACTGTGAATTTGGCTGGTGGGGATCAGACCCCAGAGGCTGGGGAAATCTCCAGAACCAAGGGACAGTTAAGGCTGAGTGGTAGGACAGACCTTGGATGCCATTGACCAGAGGCCAGATATCCTCATAAGGCCTGTCTGGAAAATAGTCTGCTGACCTTTGCAAAGCTGTCTGACTTTCAAGAGCGCACTCCTGTTTTCACTTTGTCTTCAAGCTGCTTGCAAGAGAGCAAACAACTTTAATCCGCTTTAGCCAGTTTGCCAGCTGGAGATGTGGATTGACGTGGAGAGCTGATTAAAACGAGGTGATCGGTTCAGAACCAGGAGCCTATTGACCTTCGCTGTTTCCTCTAGCTTTGACACATAGTTGTTGGAGCACTAAGTAAGTGATTTGCTGGCCTCCACCCTGGTAAGGTTTGATGCATTGTTCACGTGGTCATAATTCTCACCCATTTTCCTTTCATACTTCTCAGTGAGGGGAATAATTACTGCCCTGGGCTCCTGCTTTTGAGGTATTATTATGTGATTCACTAAAAAGCCCAATCGGTCTGTCCTTGCTTCTTCCTTCCTTCCTCCTTTTACTGTCTCTTTGTTGAGAAGAAAGAAATCAATTTTTGAATTGATTTCAAATTGCATTTGAATTTAGAAAATTAAAACAGATGAACAGCAAAATACCATTATTTTTAGAGCTCATAAGACAAAGCCTGGCTGGCTTGGGGTTTTGACTATTGGTTCTTATAACAAATGGCTCCTTTAAGATGGCACCAAAGTCAATACTAATGGTTATTATGATTAAGTACAGCTCCCTCGGTGTCCGTTTCCTGCTCTCTGACTTCCCTCCCCTCTCTGTAGCATGCATACACAGCTTTTGTAAAGTCAAGTGTCCTGGAACTATACACCGGCCAAGGAGAGAAAGTTTGTAGCTGGCACTGCCACTTCCCTGTCTCACTTTTCCCTCCACCTCACACTTTCATCTCTCCCTGACAACTCAGAAGAGTAAACAAATGTGTCTTGGAAGATATACAGCCCAATGGCTCCATGGGAATGAGGATGGCAAGGTTCTCCTCTCATGCTTTGGACATGTTACCAGGAGGGACCAGTCCGCAGAAAAGGACATCATGCTAGGTAAAGTAGAAGGGCGGTGAAAAAGAGGAAGACCCTCGATGGGATGTGGTGACACAGTGGCTACAACAGTGGGCTGCAACGTAACAAAAGTTGTGAGGATGGCGTGGATCAGGCAGTGTTTCATGATGTCATTTAAAGGGAGGCTAAGAGTCAGAACTGACTCAATGGAACCTGACAGCAAGAGCAACAACTCAATGTCCCCACTCCAGTAGGACCCCTGCTGCGGTTACCTCTCCCTGGCCTGCATTCTCTGGGAGCTTAAGGCTTTTCAAGTTCTTCTTTCTGTCATCCCATGCCTAGAAACTGCCTATTAGAAATCTGATCTCTTCCAGCTAGCTCAAGTCCAGTGATCACAGGGAAAGTTTGAGATGGTTTTCAGTGTTGTAAGTCTCCAAGATAACTATGCATTCATCCAAGGGAGTGATGGATGGTATGCTGTCAGGTGACTGTGGTTGGCCATCTGAGGGGACAATCACAATACTCAAATCATTCAGCTTTGCCCAGAACTCTGCCATATATCAATATGTTCTTATTCATTCTCGTTTCTTCCCCTTCAAATGGCTCAGTAAAGTAAGGGGCATTATTCTTCCATATGAAGTGAGGACATTTTGCTTCAGAGCATTTAGGTAATTCCTCTGACATATGGCAAGGGTCAAACTGGAATTCGACTGCCCTGACTTAAAATTCACCATATTCTCTGCTGTGCCACATGGACTTGTAAGCATTTGTCATCAAAGTGTTTTTTTTTCTTTTTTAAATGCTGTACTCAGCTACTACCCTAGAGGTTGGTGGTTTGAATTCAATAGTTGGGCAGGGGAAAATCACCCGATGGGCTGCTCCTGCTCCTGTGATGAGGAGAGTGAAGAAAATCCTCAGGCACGCTTTTACTCTCTCACACATTGAGCTGGAATTTGAGTTGGCATTGACTTAATGGCTGTAGGTGTGAGGCTTTAGTTAGTTGGTTGGTTTGATGTGCTACACCCTGTGGGAGATACAGTTGTGAGTGAAACATTAGCTCCTGTCTTCACTGGAGTTAATTCAATTCTCAGAGAGGAGACCCGAGGGGGCTTCCAAAGTTCATGGAAAAATGGAAGGAAAAGATAAAGGAATATTTCCATGGACTTGTTGAAACTCTTTCAAATAGACAAAACACGAGTGGCCAAATGTGTTTTTTAAATTTCAAATGATGTAAAGTGCTATGAAGGAAAGCTGAGGTGATATATATCAGGGATGGAGCTCTCTAGTAGGCTTCTTGGAGGCAATAATTAAGTGGAGGCCTAAAGGATATAGTAAAACAAAGTTTGCCGAGAAAAACGAGGCAGGCAGACCAAGCAGAAAATGTGAAAAAGGTCTGAAAACATATTAGGAGCAGACAGACGCCTGTCCCCCAACTCATGTTCTCAGGAATCATTTCCTGCACACACAGATTATCTTAGCGCTGAACAAGATCTCAGAAACTATTACCCCATTGTGCCAACCAAAGGTATAGCTCCCTTAACACACTAAGTTCATGCCCTAATAGAAGGCTGTTCACAATCAGGTTGGTTCTTCAGGAGAACATAAGGTATATTTTTGAAGAGAACCATTTTCTCCAAGCTGTGTCTTCAACTTCACTTGTCCTTCACACAAATATTAGATGTTGGTCACAAATCCCTTAAGGATGAGATTTTGGAAGACTCATGCAAACCCACTCTCATTGCTGGAGATACAACTCATAGGGCCCACCAAAAATGTGCATCAGTCAAATTTTCCCCATAAAGAAAAGATTTTTGTGTCTTTGGTTGCAACCAGAGAAGATTTGAAAAATTTTCTCAAGGAGGTTCCCTCACACTCAGACATTCAGACAATATACTGACAATGTCAGAATCTCAAGACAAGCAGTCACCTGAATCCCTACAGTTTCTTTCTCCAGATGCTTCTAAACCACGTACTTATCAGGGGATAACCCTCACAAAATGGAATTTTTCCCTCAAAGCGCTGTATTTAAAAATTTTAAACAAAACAGCCCTATCACCTTCAAGGTATTCTCCATTACATTTAATCAATTTTTCAAGTCTGCCATTCCATTTTTGGAAACAAAGAACAAGTACCAGCTCCACATATTTCCCCTCCCCCCCATGAACCCTTAGTAATTTATAAATTGTTATTACTTCTTCATATTGTACATTGTTCGATGTGTCCCTTCACTCACTTCCCTGTTGTCTGTACTCCATAGAGGAGATTGCATGTAGATTCCTGAAGTTGGTTCCCCCTTTCTAGTCCACCATCTCTCCACCCTCCCAGTATCACCATTCCCACTACTGGTCCTGAAGGGATCATCTTTCCTAAATTTACCATATTTCTAGCTCCATTGTACATAACCTGCTCTAGCTGGATTTATCAGGTAGAATTGGGATCATGATGGTGGGTGGGAGGATGCATTTGAGAACTAGAGGAAAGTTGCATATTTCATTGTTACTACACTGTACCTTGACTGGCTTATCTCCTCCCTGCAGCCCCTCTGTAAGGGAATGTCACTTCACCTATTGATGGGCTTTGGGTCACCAATCTGTACTCCCCATCATTTATAATGATATAATTTTTACTTCTTTGATACCTATACTGGATCCCTCCAGAGTGTCATAATTTTTAAAAGTTGATCATAGGGTCTTTCTTCTGCAGCACCGCTGGGTGGGTTTGAATCATCGACCAGAGGAGCTCTGATGGTATTATCGGGTAAGTGTTGAATTTCTAGCTGCAAGGTTGGTAGTTCAAACCCACCAGGCTATCTGTTCCTGCAGATATATACAGCCTTGGAAACCCCTATATAGGGTCATCTTAATCAGGATCAACCTGATGGCTGTGGAAGCCAAGCACAAATTGTGCCTTCTCTGGATCTTAGGCCTCCAATACACCTGCAAAGATAAGAGAACTTCAGAACATCTGCCTAGTATCTTCTTAATCAAACTTCTTGGTATAAGAACTAGATTGTATGCGTGGAAAGGCTTTAAATGTTTTCAGGGATGAGGGGTTCCTGGAAAGCGAGCTCACTTCTCAGCCCCTCGCTAATCCAGAGTGAAGTTTGTGAAGCTCCCCTGTGCTCTACTAGAGGTGATTATTGCCTCTTGGTTGACACAAACTGTTAATCACTTGACCATTACCCGAGAGGTTGGTTGTTCCAGCCCATCTAAAGGCACCTGGGAATACAGACCTGTTGATGTATTTTCTTGAAAACCCAGTGGAAACATTGTACTCCCTACATGGAATTACCATGAGCTGGCATCTATGCAAAGGCACCTAAGCAACCACCTTTTAAAATTTCATGGAGAGCTCAAGCATGAAAAAGACAAAGAAATGCCAAAGAGGTCTGGATCTTGTTGGTCCCAGTCTCCTTCACAGGGAATATAAAAGAATCCTCTTAGAACCAAGTAAGTGTTAAACTTATGTAGTAGGAAAGTTTTCCTTGTACATTATGTTCTTTTAAGAACTATCTATATGGTTTCAATTTGACAATAACTCAAAAGATTAAGTAGGAACTTCAGAGTCAGTATGCTAATGAGGAAGGAACAATTCAGAAACAGTGGGTATGGTTGCACAACAAGAAGAGTTTCATCAATGTCATTGATTTATACATGTAGAAACTGTTGAATTGGTGTATCTTTTCTGTGTAGACTGCCAACAACAGGAACAAAATTAATGAAATAAAAAATAAAGAATAGTCTATGGAACACAGTTATAGTTGGCCACACATGGAGTCATCCTAAATTAGTATAAACTTGACAGCAACTGGTGAATTATATAACTGCTTATCAATCACCCAGATCAAGATTTAGAATAGTCTTGCCTCCTCAAGTTTTTTTCATACATACCCTTTTCAGTGCAATCAATTCACTTTTCCCATCTAGAAATTATCATCCATGATTCTGACTTGTAAGAAGATCAGCTACGGCTGTAGGGTAAGCATTCGATGGCTAAGCGCCAAGTTGGAATCAACTCTATGTCAATGGGTTTGGTTTCATATGGGTTTGGTGGTGCTGTGAGTTAGGCTGGTCACTGTACAACTAGAGTTTGGAGCACACCAGCTGCTTCCTAGGAAAAAGGTGGCATTGTCTGCTGCTGTAAAGATTTACAGGCTTGCAAACCCTGTTGAGTTGGTGTTGGAATGGAAGCCATGACAGAGGATTTTGACATTTTTCATCATGAATCAACTTTTTTTCTGATTCTTAAACTTCATAAAAAACAGCACATTGGATCATTTTTGTTGCACTTGTGTCCAACACCCTATCTGTTTGGTTTCATTTATGACACGTGCCCCCAAAACTTGCGTATTGTTTTATAGTATTCTGTGTTAATATAGGACCATTAATTTATCCATATACCTATTGATGGTTGTTTCTAGTTTTTGGCAATTGTGAGCACAATGTAATGAACATTCGCCAAAATAATAAGATAAAAGGATCATTACAATGTTTCTTCTTCATGTTTGGCCTGCCTCTTTCCATAGCCAATAGAAGTCCCAAGGGCCTCATGCTCCGCAGCAAGGAGGCAGGGGGCGGAAACTAGACTTTGAAATCAACCTCAAAACAGGGGCTCAAATTTATCTAAAGCTAAGTCTACATCTAACTTAAAGGTTAGGTATATCCTGGTAGGTATATCGTCGTAGTAGCAACTTATGCTTTTATGGCTCTGTTGCTTGTCAATTTCTTCAGCTACTTCAACATTCTTTAGATTTCCTTTCCCCACCATCACAAGAAGAATGTGCTCAGTACGTGAGTGTGTGTATGAAAAGGTACTGACTTATTTCCCTCAGAGATCTGCTTCCAAGAACCATGTGTGTTATCATCCTCGGCTTTCGTTTGTACTGGCACCTGAGCCTGCTTTGCCCTCAGTTTCCATGGCAGAGGCTCTCTCAGACCGCGGAGGTGCTGAAAATCATTCTACAGACCTGGAGGAATGCCAAGAACCTCTGCTCCAACCTTTTTGTTTAGTCCCATAGAAGAGGAGTTGACATATTAATTGCTCCGGACCAGGTGTGGCTTGGAGAACTCTTGAAGTCGATTACAGGCAACCCCCAGGGTGCCAAAGAGATCCATCCCTGTGTTTCAAGAACTTTTAGTTAAAAAAAAAATTGTAGGTAATTTGGCGCAGGTGCATACAGTTCTTATATATCCTTACTCCGTGCAGAAAAATAAAGACTTGAAAACTTTTCAATAATTTAAAAGCTGCACTTACAGAAAGTGAAGTTGATTGTGATGAAGAATTTATTGTGAGTAAGTGTTGGTTTGATTGTTTGAAAGTGCGGATACATTTACATAACAGGAAAGGGCATGGAGGCTTTGTCTCAAAGGGGCCCTGGTGGCACAGCGGGTTACACGTGAAGACTGACAACCTGGGCAACTTACCGGGGAAATTCGACTCTGTCCTCTGGGTTCCCGCTGCGTCAGAATGGCCTCAATGGCGGTGAGTTTAGCCGGGCTTGTAATTGCCGATACAAGTTGGATGTGCATTGCCCCCCAAACCAATCCACTGTCCAAACCCATCACCAGAGACTGCTTGTCCTTAAAGGTTACCTGGGTCTTACCAGGAATGGATTACCTAATAAACTGGGTCAGCACAGGCTTCCTTGTGCTTATGTGCTAATCTGCAGTGAAGAAGTTCACCCCCCCCCCCCAACCACATCAGAGACTCTCTCATGAGGTATAGCTGGCATGTGTCTCTCCCCCAATACCAAAGCACCTTCTGCCACATCTAAGGCCTCCTTTTTCAAGGTCGTCCCTGATGGGGACAGAGTACCTAGTAAGTGAGCGAGGTAAGCACTGACTGAGTGGTGCTTACTTACTCATCTGCAGTAAACAGCTTCACGTGGGTGCTTCCATCATTTCAAAGATATGCAATTCATGCCAAGTTATTCATAGTGATTAGCTAAGAAACACCAATCAGTTCAGGCTTACCTTGCTTAGTGGGTAATTTGCCCTGTGCCCTGGGAGCTACACAAGTGTGCAGCTGCAATGCCAATACGCTTTTCTTAGGGTTGGAGAAGTGAAGGCTCCCCAGGC
Organism: Nesogale talazaci; assembly: GCA_004026705.1. Lineage (NCBI taxonomy): Eukaryota > Metazoa > Chordata > Mammalia > Afrosoricida > Tenrecidae > Nesogale > Nesogale talazaci. Next base: position 225,938 of record PVJH01000682.1, read on the forward strand.
CCCAACACACATCCCACTTGGCATCTTCATCATCCTGGGCTCTCCCTTCTCTCTCTTCTTTTCTCCTTGTTGAAATATGTTTCTAATCTTCCCGGCCTCTCACACGCATTGGTGTTTCCTGCTTCAGTGGTCCCGGTGGAGTCACTCATTCTGTATTTAATGTATTCTGCACTTTAAATGGTCCTGTTAATTACTCCCTCCTCACTCTGAATTTACTAATTTATTGATCAAATTTCTTTTTGTGCATGTGAGTTTTATTTTGTATGTGCAAAGAATTTATTTGGATCAATTTTATTGACCCCCCCTCCCCCGCCTCCCAGGATACTTTTCCAAACTTTAATTAAGTCTCTAGGAAGTCTCTTTGCTTAAAGGGGAGCTGAATGCTTCCTTCCCCTGTAAGCTCTGCTAGTTTCTGAGTACTCTTAGCTATGGTTCAGCTACTGCACGCTCCAGTATGTGGCAATTTTAAAGTGCGATTTGAGTTGCAAAGAATGAGGGTGGTGGTGGTTGCTATAGGTGTCAGCCAAGGGGGTGGCCATGCCTCATGGCTCCCTGATGTACATCATAGTGAAACCCCTCCCAGTCCTGCACCATCTTTCCAATCATTGCTGTAGGTGGGCCCATGGTTGTCGCCCCAGTGTCAATCCATCTTGGTGAGGAGCTTTGTCTTTGGTCCTTTACCAAGACTGATTGGCTTCTCCAAAGATCGATACCTTCTGAAAACATCTTCAGACGACTTGAGACAAGTGTAGCCATCCTCTCTTTCCAGAAGCATGCCGGGTATACTTCTTCCATGACATATTTGTTCAGCCTTCTGGAAGTCCATGGAAAACTAGATATTCTTCAGCAACATCCAAACTGAAAGGCATCAATACTCACGACCTTATTTTATTTTACACTTCACAAGTAGACATTTCTTACTGCCCAGATGTTTTCTTTTCAGCTAAGAAGGTAATAAACGCAAATAGATGACCTTCAGATATCTATTTAATCACCTAGGATTGACTCCCCGCCTCACACCTCTTTCGGGCCATAGGACAAAACTCAACTTTTCCAGGGGATGGAGTGGCTTTCCTTTTTTTTAGAGATTGATTCCATCTCTAGGATTTTTAAAAGCAGATTGGTGATTCAAAGAATGCTATCACTAAGGAGAGGGCAGATGGGGGATGTAACTGTGTAGAAAAGGGGGCAGTTGAGGATCAGATGATAATGCCACCATCAATATCGGAATGTATTGTACTGAAAGGAGCATCAGTCATGGAAATCTTTTTCCCATTTCCTTCAAGAATTAGTTGGAACATTTAAATCTTTTCCATGAGGGAGTTGAAGGTTTTCTCCTAAGAAGTATCCCTAAATACATAGGGTATATACCCTCAGCCAGGTCAGACAGTTAATTGAGAAATAACCTGCTGGAAGATTTTCCCACATCTCACTTGCATCACGTCATTTCTGACTCATAGCCACCTCATGGGACAGAGTAGAATTGCCCTTGTGGATTTCTAAGATTGTAACCCTTCTTGGAATAGAAAGTCTCATCTTTCTCCCTCATAGCAGCTCATGGTTTTGAACTGCGTATCTCGTGGTTAGCACCCCAAAGAGTAGCCCCATATTGTGCTAGTATATACCAGTCTCTGTTCATGATTTCACATAACTTGTGCCATGCACATTAGTTATGCCTCTTCCACAGTAGATAAAACTCTCTAATGAAAAGTGAAATCCACTCCAAACAAAATAGCAATACCTCATTTTATGGCAGACCTTTCAACTGATTTTTTGTGATTCATTTAAGGCTGAAGAAACAGCATCAGAATAGACTTTAATCTGTAGAGTGTGGGAGTAAAATTAGAACAATAATTAAAATGAGGACAAGGACAGGCTGATGCTATACTGGCAACTTAATTCCCCTCATAGGAAGCAAAGTCAGTGTGTACTTTGGCGAGCAACCCAAATCTCTCAATAGGCAGAGTCTGAGACAACAGAACCTGGTTCAATGATGGTGTCCCACTGAGCTGCTTTGAATGGAGGCTGCTCACCACAGTCCTAGAACAAATACAATCTTCTGTGTCAGGCTCTTAAAGCAACTTACCATGCCCCTTTGAAGTTTCTCATTCCAGGGCTCCTGAGTGTAATTTTTTCTTCTTCTGGTCACCATTCCCTTATACCCAGAGTTTATAAATTTAGTTCTGTTGTGATTTTTCCTTGTTGGTCATGAGTGAGCCCATTCAGAGTGTGAAGTCCTTTGGCATGTAATAATGTATTATATAGTGCTTCTAACAAAAGCAAAAGATTTGTTTATAAAAAGATTTGTTTTATCCACTTAATTTTCAGCCCTTTGATATCTCTCTCAAGAAATTGTTTGGCTCGGAAATTTGCCCAAAGATCAATCGAAAGTCAGGTTTAAGAAAAATAGGAAATTGCTGCTTACATTTCTCCAGTCAGTAGAAGCAAATTAATAAGGGACTGCTGGTAGTGATAGCAGATTTATTTGACGCCGCCATCCTACTGCATAAAAGTGGAACACCTATGTTGAAAGTATGCTCAAAGCATCCTCACATCTCAGAGCTTCCTTGACCAGCTCTGTGGAAAGCAGCAGAAAGTGTCTTGTAATTTTGGGCTGTAGGAAAGAAATCTCCCACTCCCTTCTTACCTCCTCACATCTTGCTCAATGACTTGTTTTATGTGCATGTGTGTTTTCCAGCCCCCCTTGAATGATAGTCTTGGCTTCCTCTTCGCGCCTTGGTCTCTAGACTTGCTAGCCCAATTCTTACAGACGCTGCCAGCAGGAATTACCCCATGCTCCCATCTTTAGAAATTCTTCTCACGTGCACCTGCAGCAGCAATGAATGTCAATCCCAAATTCAGGTGTGCATAAAATGTAGTGATCTTCAGTTTCTGGATGTTGGGGTGGTAAAGACTGCAGACTCAGAATATTGAATTAAATCATTGCCATTTAGAAAACATGAAGTCTAGGCAGGAAGTAGAGAAATGCTCTGTAGCCATCTGCTGGGGCATACCATGTCCCAGATCCTCGCTGCCAAATACCACCTGTCATCTGCCCACGATTATATCCTACATTCCTTCTGCAAGAGGTGGAGGGGGATCTCTGTGACCCTTAGATAGACATGGGGTCACTGTGTGAGAATCAGCCAGGACAAGTACTCAGTTTTCTAAAAGGCTATTTTAAAGGGATGTTCATCATGTCTGCATGAAAGGGATTACTACGTTTGTCTAAGAAAACTTGAGAGTTCTCTCAGAGTATTGACCCTTTTTCTTTCCTAATGACTGGCATGTGATCATGGTTCTTAATGGAGGGGCTCATGTCTGCATTTGATTTCTGGTGATGGCAAAGAATCTTGAAAGTATCACAGACTGCCAAAAGGACAAATCAACGTGTCTTGGAAGTCCAGCAAGAGGGCTCCCTGGAAGCATGGGTGGTGAGACTTCATCTCACATCCTTTGGACATGTTGTCAGGAGAGACCGGTCCCTGGAGAAGGACATCGTGCTTGGGAAAGTAGAGGGGCAGCAGAGGAGTAGGCCCTCAAGGGGGTGGATGGATGCAAGGGCTGTGACACAGGGCTCAAGCATAGGCACAATTGTGAGGATGGTGCGGGACCAATCGGGCAGTCTTTAGTTCTGTTGGGAATAGGGTTAGTGTGGGCCACAATGGCTTGATGCTGTCAATGCCATCGAACATCAGCAGTTTCCTCATGTTTCCTCCTTTGTGAATCTGTGCGCTCATCCCTTGTTACTTAGAGAAGTGAACATCACTCTGAGCTGGCCTTGCTGACAGGGCAGTTGTTTGGCAACACCCTAAGAGGCACTCAGAGAAATGGGTGCCATGGGTGGCAGGATGCACTTCCTAGTGAGTGACAAGCAAGGTGAGCGTGTCTACAAGGATTCTGGTCAGTGTTCATTTTGATTTTTCAGTTCATGTAACTAGTTCTGAGATTATAAATCTAAGCGTTCCTGGTGATCTTCCCTCAGCAAGTTGGGGAGCCTGTTGTCTACTTTCTAGGCTTAAGCTGCCGACAAACCTGTGGGGATCCTGAAGTTCCCTGATAGGCTTTATGATCTTGAGTGGTTGCCCTGTTTGCAGAGAAGTTTAATCTAATCTATTGGCGTGGTGGCTTGAGTTTGGCATGTCTGGGTCCCATCTGGGTGTGGGCTTGCAACTGGATGTGTATCTGGAGATCACAGGACCGCGGCAATAGGTCTGGAGAACGGCGTAGGACCCAACACATCAAGGCTTTCAACATACTTTTCTCTCTCTCTGGAATTCCTAGTATAAACCTAGTCCGAGATGTCTGAATCACTTGGGGTGGAGTGCAGTGTTTGTCTGGCAGCCTGCCTACATTTTAACCAGAAATGGAGGCAGAAGCCCTGGACTCATAAGTTTCCATGAAATCGAGTCCTATTCACAAAGCCCTGGTGGCATAGTGTTTATGCACTTGGCTGTTACCTGCCAGGTCAGAGGTTTGAAACCACCAGACATTCCTTGGGGGGGGGGATGAGACTTTCTACTTCTGTAAAGTGTTACAGCCTCAGAATCCCACAGGGGTAGTTATCCTCTGTCCTATAGGATCCCCATGAGTAGGACCTGATGGCAGCGAAAGTTTTCTTGCCTGTGAAGAACTGTTCCAAGTTTCAAGACTGAGCTTTCGGAAGGAAATCTGCAAGCCCATGGTTTGTAGCAACTCTACATAGGTTTGAACCTTGAACTTTTCATCTCTTAGACCAGAGCTGATCCTTTTGCACCATCCAGTGACTCTAACTCCTGTCTAGGAGATGCCACTGTTGACCCCCAAGTACGTGATCAAAACCACGGTACCCACATCTGAAAGACAGTATTGTAGGTGCAGAACTCCCCAGGTTAGCGATGTGCTGGCTGTTGATTTGTCGCACTCTGAAAAGTCTCAGGCTTCTCAGAAGCCCCTTTCATGACAAGAGTTTCTCAATCAGGGTTTCTCAAGCTCCCTAGTGCTGCGGCCCTATCATATGGTGCCTCATGTTGTGGTGACCACCCCCCCAACCATAAAATTATTTTTGTTGCTACTTCATAACTGTCATTATGCTACTGTTTTAAATTAGGCGGCCCCTGTGAAAGGGTCATTTGACCCCCAGAGGGGTTGCGACCCACATATTGAGAACCGCTTCCTTAATTCTTACTTAATCTCACAGATTTTGCCTTTGCTTCTACTTTACTAGAGCTTGGGGTGAGAGTCATAAAGAAAATGTATTTGAAATGGGAATTGTAAAGTTTTAAGTACATGTAAGACTTATAAAAGGGAAATCATGTTAAGTGGAATCCCAGTCCTGGAGCACTTAAAAAACAAAACAAAATAAAACGGAAGCGGTTCGAGAGATGAGCATTGCAGAGATGAGCCTTGGGCAATCCAGAGGAAAGGTACACTTCCACCAAAACTTGTGCTCGTCCTGACAACTGATGAATAGGCGGGTGAAGAGCTTCTCTGCGTGTTCTCTAGCACTTGTCTTCTTCCAACATTTTAACCAGTAATAGGGACACATGCATGCAGACTGAATAGCTGTGATGTGCTTCTGCTTCGTGCACACAGGGTCACCAGGAGTCAACACGGCCAGGATGGCAGCTTGCAACAAACACGTTGTCTACGTGGATGATGGTAGGTAGCACCCAGAAGCAGAATACAGGAGCTTCTGCTGTGGGCCCGCCATCTGGGGCTTGTGTATGAAGACAGGTTCTAGCTGCTTCATCCCAAGTGTGTCCCTTGGAAGTCTATTAGCTAACTAACCAACACATCTGGCTGGGAACACATTTTTGAAAGTGTGAACACTTTCGTAAAAATGGCAAGTCTTTATTTCATTACTGAAAGCAATTCACTAAGATTTTTACCATGAAAATGTAGTTCTAAGTTAATGATGCTGTTCATATTAAATTCACAAGGTGGTCACTAACAGGACAGATCTCATGTCTCACAAATACTCCTATAAAGCCCCAATAGACACGCCTTCCTTTTCAAACAAATATAGAATTCTAATGGAATATATATATATATATATATATATATATATATATATACTTATTTTGGTATAAATATACTTTTCTTGAAATGATCCCAGTCTAGATGACACAAAAACTTGCCTGCTAACTAAAAGACTGGAGGCCCCTTAAGCAGAAAGGCCTGGCGATGTACTGTAGAAAACTCAGCCATTGAAAACCCTACAGACTGCTCACCGGGTGTCAGACTCCGTGGCTCCTGGTTTGTTTGCTTTTTAAAGATCATATCAAGACTGGTACCCCTAGGAATGCTGTCCTGGGGGCCCAGGGGACTCTCATTTATGACCTGGAGAGGACATCTGACTTTTATTTATGGCTGTTCTGTGTGTGAGTTCATAACGGCAAAGGGTCAGTGATCAGGGTTTTACCTCATTTCCCTGGATTACAGTTATATACATTATTTAATAATTCTGTAGCTACCATCCGAGTTACTAAAACTTTAAGATATATTAATGTCTTTCTCTTCCCTCTAAAGGGAAATGGTTGGAATCCTAACATATGTTAATACCTTTCATGTTCATTTGTATTCTTAAAACCATACCTATCTTAAGGAGACTTAAATGCATAGTCAATTGAATTCCAGATACTTCATTTGACTCTGTGATTTAACAAAGCATATGGGTCATTCTGATATTTTTTCTGGCTTTGAAAATGTCTTTCAACTAATGTATTTACCATTCTAGTTACTGTCTTCCCCATTAATCTAATAATCAGTAATACCTCATGAATGACAAAAAGGACTCTGTAGAAATGCATTTCATTTTAGGCATAATCTTTTGGAACCTTTTGTTAGCTTTTCTCTTTAGGTATCGTTATGGATGCATGGCTTCTCAGAGATTTAATGCATTTCAATCAACTATAGTCATTATTCCTTATTTGGTGCTCAGATTGTCATAACTTGGGCCAGTGGGAGTCTATTTTAAATGGGCTCCTGTGTCCTTTCCACACGACTCATTAGTCAACGGAAGCTTTTCTACTTTTCGGGACACAAAATAAAAATATCCAGGCTTACCTAGTTCTTTTTTGCCTTGGTCTTTTTTAAAAAATCAGCCCAATCTTTTTCCTGGTGAAGCAGTAGTAGTGTCTAGAATCTGAGCGGTAGGGGGAGCTGTGGAGGTATCATTGCTCTTCGTCCTGATGAAGTGAGGGAGCAAAGGTTTGTGTTTTTGTTTTATTTCACATTTGTATTTCCAATTCATTTCTAACGGTACAGAGTTCCAGATTAAAATTTTTATTTTGCATAAAACAAATATAATTACCTCTTTTCTTAATCTGTTAAAACAAGAAGAGTTCCAAAGTAACAGATAAAATATTAAAACAATAAAGCTCCTGCAGCCAGTTCAAGGTTTTCCATGCAAGTTCTTTTGTTCGTAGCTGCATCCCATTCAGGATGTACAGTCAGATTTCTTAACTCTAAAGCCACCCATAGATCCTTAATGTGGTTAAAATAAGGTTTTATCTGATGGCTCATCTCATTCAATTATTTGTTTACCTTCAATCTGAAGACTTTGATTTTTAGGAGCTGATAGTTCTTAGAGTTTGGAAAGTGAAGACTGCATCATTATTTTCTAAGTATAATAGGAATGAAAGGTGACTGGAGGGATGTCTATTTGCGTACTTGTCTACCGGGAGAGGATAGACCAGTTCTGATAACAGCAACTTGCTGTCCAAGAGTCTGTTTCTATACCTTAGTACAAGTTCATGTATTTCTGGCTGAATAAATTAATTGTGACTCCTATTTAATTTCTGATAATAGTAGAACCCAACATTTGCACATATTCAATTATCGTTAGCTCTACTAAATTCTGCCCTTATTTGACAGTATCTTAATTGGTTATTCTCCTTTCTGAACTGCATGTTCGTCTTCTTTTCTATGATATTGCACAGTCCCTTACTGATTATCAAACATAGCATATTGTATTATGTACTGTTAGCAAATGATTATGCTATATAGAATGATTTTTCTAATTAGTATTATTTTAATGCAGTAACATTCACAATCTTGATTTTCTGTGAGAAATCAAAGTGGTATTTAGAATGTGAGAATTCCATGTGATTAAAATAGGACTATGTGTGTAAATTCAAGTTCTTGAGAAATTACTCCAAATACACTTGTGATTCCCAGGTAACATTTCAGATTTCAGTTTGTATATACAAGTGGGCTGTAAAGCATTCATAAACAAATGGAATTAAAAGATAATATTTTCCCATGAACTTTTTGAAGTCCCCTCATTTACTGAATAAATTTATTTTAGTTGCAAATAATCCTGTGATATAATTTAAATTTCGTAGGGCCTGAATGTTCTATGGATTTAACCTTTTGAAGACCATTACAACTATTACAAAATACACCCAGATTGTATCAAAATGAAATGCAATCCTTAATTGAAAATGCATCACTTGGTTTATGTATGGCGTCTCTGTGAGTTGGAATTGACCTGCTATCAATGAGAAGCATCATTTTAAATTTTACTACAAAACTTCACAATTTCTTTGGATAGATTTGCAGAGTTTCTGATTTTGTTGAACTTTTAGAGTTTGTAAGAGACTAGTTTTTAGAATGATATCAACGATCACCGAAGTTCCTGTGATTTGATTATGTTTACCTAAAGCTCTGGGTATTTTTATTTCAGATTATAAATGGACATGGGGTCAAATACTGCCCCATTGAGCAAAGCCAGGAAAGGTGTCTTAGATAAAGCCAAACACCTCTAGGGAGTGAACTGCTGGACCTCAGAACTGAGAGTCATAATCTTGGGGACACCCAGGTCAATTCCATAACAGAGTGCTCAAAGACACGACTCTACATCGTACTTTGGTAAGTATCAACAGGGGTCATAACAGCTTGTGAGCAGCTGTGGATGCAACCATCATCCTCTCTTTATCCTGTGGAAAGGTCATGAAAATCAGAAGATACATGGCACCCACCAGTTTATTAGATTAATTGACCACGCAAGCATCAGTGCCCACGGTCAGTTTTCTTGAGATCAGAAGAACTAGAGGGCCACTGGCTACCACTACCAACAGCTGTATAGGCTGTTGTCTTGGAAGGTTCTAGATAGTGTGTGTGTGTGTGTGTGTGTGTGTGTGTGTTTGTGTGCATGTGCAAATGAACCCCCAAACATAAAAGAGAACAACTATGGCAGCTTTATGGTTCTTAGATACCCTTTAGGTCTGGAACTGAATTCACCCTTGGAATAACCAAACTGGAAGGTCAACAGAGCAGCATTTTTTCCAGTGACAAAGTTCAAAGAGGTAGAAAAGAAGGTGGGATGGAAACAAGAAATGCCGAGGAAAAGTAGGATATGTGATCGTCCATTGAGGGGCTTGCAATGGAGGGGTTGAAATAAAATTTGAATGATTCATTCAGAATTCTTGAACATTCAACTGCTCTGAAACCTTCACCTAAGTCACAATCCCAAGGTAAAAAGACAACAAATATCACCTTATTCCTGAGATTGCTTTCAGTTGGAACTATTCAAAATTATGTGCTTTTGCCTTTGGTCCTTGAAAATGTATTCTTTTCCTGATATGTGTGCTTTTCAGTCTCTTTTTGAAACAGGAGAGGTATTAAATATTAAATCGCCCCAAACATGCATGTTTTAAAAGCAAGATCATGATATTAGATCCTTCATACTTAATGAGATTCAAAGAAGAATGACCCATTAAGATGAAAGTGGGTCTTACCATATACGACATTGCACTTGTCCTATAGTCAGTCCATCTTGCCTTCTCTGTTGTTTTCTCTGTTAGGCAAGTGCAGTTCTTCAGCTTCCCTTGTCCTTTGATTTAGAAGCGTTGGTGACATAGTTCCGTTGAACTGCTAACCATATGATCGATGGTCACATGGACACGGACACGGGCGCCTACTTAGTAAAGTGGAAGTGAGCAGTACACAGTAACACAGCGGTGCACCCGAAAGTCCAGCAGCTTTGGGGAGCAGGCTTCCAGTAAATGGTTAAACCAGGCTGCTTCTGCTAAACCAAGTGGGGAAGATAGAAAGAGAGATGTTATCAGGTTTGTTCTTGAAAGCATGCAGTGCCTAGGGGTGGTCTGATAAGAAAGGTAATCATAAAATAATAAGGCAGGCTGTTCTGCAATGGAAACTAAACGAAATGATCAGTGGAAAATATGTGAAAGAACAAGGAAGTTATTATAGGAACCTTTATGATCCTGGTGACTAAGTTGATTTGCATGTAGAAAAAGACCCTTCATCACGGTGGACTTCAGAACGTATTATACTTTCAGTATACGCCTCCTGGTTTGAAATGTCTATTATTTAATCGAACTTCTGTTTTGCTTCCAATGGAGAATTACATTTCATGCTAGAAGAGCATATCACAGCCCTCCCCCCAAACAAACAGCAAAAATCCCTTGGGTGCTCAGCTGTGTACACAGAGTCTGCGAATAATGAGTAAAAAGGTAAGGGCATGGCAGAGAAAAACGCACCCTTGATTCAAGAAGGCAGTAACTATGGCATCTGGCAAAAATGGGTGAGTCAGGAGAGGTTCCAGAACATTGAAGCAACCCAAGGCAAGCACATTGGGTTATCTCTCAAAATAGCCCTCGAAGGAAGCTTTCAGAAGACTGATCCTATAAGGAACGAAGTCTATATTTCATGGTACTTTATTCCCCAAGGTGTCCTAGTGGCTCAGTCGTTTAAAGGTTGGGCCGCTTGCGATCTCAAAAGGCGGATGGTCCAAACCCTCCCTCCATTCTATCGCTATTAGAGTGAAGAGGCACTCTGTTGTTGGAAAGATTTACATGCCTGGAAGTCCCATGTGGCAGTTCAACTCAGCCCTATAAAGGTCTATAGGTGTTGGAATAAACTCAATCACAGTGGGATTTTATTCTTAATGATGGAAACAGATGATCCCAGACTATTTTGTTTAAAAAAGTGAAAACAAACGGACAGACAAAAAAAAAACAATGTGGTTTGAAATCTTGCTGGAGAGCTGTTCACGAACCAATCTAACAGAAAAAGATAATTGAAACTAATTACAGTGGTGTATAAAACACAAGTGGAGAAAGTTCCTTCAGAAGTTCTCGGCCACCATGGGGGAAGTGCCATTCAGACAGGTTTAATAGTCCAGCAGTCGGCTAATGTCACCAGCACCCACTGTGTGTTTGGTAATTATAGGTATTCGTTACTTCAAGTCTGTTCTGAAAGTGTCTGACTGAATATATATTTCTGTGAACCCATGAAGTTTTTTTGTTTGTTTTTAAAGGGACAAAACAGTCTACTCCTTTGCTTATTATTTCTCTCTAATACATTCAAAGTAAAAAAAAATGGAAAACCCTGGATATGTAGGTATGGACACAGAGTATTATAGCCTAGATGAGTTGAAAGGAAAGAGGATGGAAGAGAAAAATATCTCCTTCTATTTTTCTATAGGGCAGAGTAGAACTGTCCCTGTGGTTTTCTGACACTGTAAATCTTTACCTGAACAGAAAGCCTTATCTTTCTCCCGCAGTCTAGCCAGCTGTTTCAGACCAATGACCTTGTGATCTAATGATCCAATGTCCAAAGCTACTGTGACATCAGGGTTCCTTAGGAGTGAAGCCTTTTAAATCCTGAAACCTACTCTCCTGCATCCCTGAACCACAAGCATGTAATGCATAAGATAGGGGTCTGGGCACAGACTCTCCTAAGTTTTGTACAACAAGCAGGTGGGCTGTGGCAATGGAGGTTAGTCTTCTGAGATGCTTCTGCTGCACAGAGTAGCGCACCATTGGGTGGGTTGGGGTATGCTGGGTTTTCTCTCTGCTCATTTCCTCTTCCTCTACTTCACTGCCACCCTCTTAACTGGCACCGCCATTGCTGCCCATTCCTCAAGTCTCTTCCCATAGCTCTAGTGTAAGCAGCAGTGGTAAGGATGACCGACTGGAAGCGAGCATGCATTTTAGCCATTTTATTATTATTCCCATGTGCTAGGTGGCTGTTAGGTCCTGTCGAGTCAGTTCCAACTCACAGTGATCCCACGTACAATAGAAAAAAGTACTGGTCAGTCCTCTACCGTCTTTTCAATGTGATATGTGTGGGATGCAGTTGTATCTTGCAATGCTGTTGCGGATAAAACTGCTTTGTTTTCTTATTATTTTTAAGGGTATGCACACATGGGTCAGGGGAGAAGGAGAAGATTTCTTGGAGTTTTAGGACTGCTCATGTAATAGATCCCTGGTTTATAGTAAAACAAACAAACAAGCAAACAACTGGAGCAGAGAGACCGCAGCATTGTGCACACAACAGAAGGAATTTCTAAGAATTGTCCAATTTCTGAAAGGATTAACAGAGTGAGGGGCCATCTGCCTCCAAATGTCACCTCCCACGAAGACCCAATCAATGAAGGACTTCAGGAAAATGAATATTTAAGGAGAGTTAAGACTAAGGAAGCCACCGAGAGGCAAAGATAAGGTACTACTAAATAGCATTTAAGAAATCCATTTATCTGAGTTGCTTATTTAGTGGGTACTGTCATTTAGTTTGAGAAAAGGGACTCCAGGACCAGTGTGGGGGTGGGGCAGCACCCAAATTGATAGGCGTTTGACGAAGAGGAAAAGAGTAAGGGTTACACTAACAGGCCCTATTGAGGATTTTCCTGGTCTTTAGGGTCACACTGTGGGGTCAGAAAGGCCAGAAGAAAGAGGATCAGAGACAAATTTATCTACTTCCAAATTTGACTGTAGTTAGCCTTATTATTTACTTCACTAGGAAACCTGGAACTAGAGAGATAAGCTCTTAAATTTTTATCCCATTTTCTAACTTTGCAATAAGCTCTGTTATCGCTTGTGATCTTCACAAACCCTGTGAAGTTAGCAGAGTCAGGTTTTATTACATCCATTTGGCAAATAGCCACCTGCATGCTCATCTTCCCCTTGCCTTCCCTTCTGCGGTGGCTCATTCTTGAGCCACTCGGGGAGGGTGTAGGAATGGGGTAGAGACTTGAAAAGAGAAACTGCTAAGTCGAAACAGAGAGCACTTAGTTTTTATTACCTGTGCTTCATTTTTAAAAATCACTATTTTTTTGAGGTCTAGGTACCTGGGTGCAAAAGGGGTTGTGCTTGGCTGCTAGCAGAGTGCAGATGGCACCAACCTACTAGTTTCCTGGCATAATGGCCTAGTTCCAGCCCTAATTCCAATAGCTTCCATAAAGATGGAAAGCCACTGAAAACCGTATGGAGTTATTTGTCTGTGCTTGCATGGGGTTGCCGTGAGTTGGAACGGACTGGAGAAAAGCAAATTGACATGCAGACATGGCACATACTGAACGGTATAGCTTATCTATCTCGACACCTGTGAGACCATCACCACAATCAAGATAATGAACATATCCAACTCCTGTAAAAGAATCTCTCCTTCATTAGATTTCCCACTCTCAGCTCTGATTTTTCTTTTTCTTCACACCCCACCCCCTTCTTAATTTAGTTTCATTTGTTCTTCTTCTAGTTTCTTGGCTAGGTGGAAGCTGAGGTTATTGATCCAAGATCTTTCTTCTTTTCTAATATAGGTGATTAGTGCTATAAATTTCCCTTCAAGTATCGCTTTAGCAGCAACTCCAAACTGCGATATGTTGTTTTCTCATTTTCATTTGGGTCAACATACTTTCTACTCTCTCCTGTGAATTCTACTTTGGCACATTCATTATTTAGGAGTCTGTTACGTTGTTTGCAGGTATTTGAGGATCTTTCTAACTTGTGAACAAAGCAATATACTTGTTCAGACTTAAATCCTTGGAAAATTATGGAGAATCATTTTACAGCCCAGACTATTGTCCGCCTTGGTAAATGTTCCAGGTTGTGCTTGGAAAGAATATGTATCATGTTCCTGGATGGTTGGACCTATAAATAGCAATTAGGTCCGTTGATTGTCAGTGTTATTCATTTTTAAAAGATAGCTAAGGGCTGAGCCCCGGTGGCATAGTGATTGTGCGCGGGACTGCGGCCCCCTGGGACGGAGGTTCAATTCCCGCTCACAGGAGCAAAGGCTGGGCCTCCTACTCCCACCAACAGGGCAGTGATGCCTTAAAAATATTTTTTTAAAAAAGATAGCTAAGAAAAAAATTTGGACATTATTTGTAATAATAAAGAAGGGAAACCCCATTAATATTTTAATAAGGCAATGGCTGAATAAATGATGACAGCACTAAAAATATAGATATTTTTATTTGAAATTGCTCCACATGTTAAGGGAAAAGAGTATGTTAGAGTATAGTATTCACACAATCATCTTACTTTATATAAAGTAAACCTATAATTACATATGTGTGTTTTTATACATTTGGGTAAACAGAGTACAAAGTAAATGGAATGTAGCAATTTGGTAGCAGTCACCACAGAAAATAAGAGCTTACAATATTAATTTAGATCCTCCTGTATTTTGTAGTTGTTCCAATGAAAACATACAAGTAAACAAGTACGTTACTAAATAAATAAATAGATTAATAAATAAGAAACTTATAAGTAGTCCATGACTTTTTCTGGGTTTCTATTATGATGACTCTGTATATTGTGAGCCAAATTATATCTCAATTTAGAAGTAATTAATAAAAGACATCAAAATAACAACAACTGGAAAGACTGCTGTATAATGTAGGTAGGAGGTAAAAAAAATAATGTAGTAGGTAGCCAAAAATCAAAACCAACTGCTAGCCATCCAGTCAGTCCTGACTCACAACAACCCTGTAGAACAGAGCAGAACTGATCTGGTGTTTTGGAGACGGTAATTCTTTAAGGGAGTAGGGCATCTGTGAACCGATGGCCCTGGGGTTGCAGAGTATTTCTATTAAGGCACACTGTTCTAATCTTAACAGGCACTTGTCAAATCTGAAGGAGTACATTTCATGAAGTGGCAATGTCACGCAAATGAAGAGCACAAGCCTTCCAGCCAACTTGTATGGCTTTGAATTCTGCTTTCAGCAAAACAGCAATGAGAGGTACCTGGGGAAAAGGACTTACTTTTTCTGCGGTCCAGTGGTCTCATTTTGGTGTTATAAAATGAAAACAGGAATGCCTTCTATCTGTCTGTATTGCGCTGCTTAGATAGATTAAGAATATTTTAGTAAGTACCATGTAAGTGTTTGTAGGCAAAAGATGAGATGTTAGTATTTTCTACTATTATATATGTTACAAAATTCAAAGGATAACAACCATTCTGATCGGGATCACAATAGTAGCTTCTATACAAATTGGGAGAAATTAGTTTTGATTTTAATAGATAACTTATTGGGGGCTTTTTCAGTTTTTTTTCTACTTTTCTTATTTTTCAGTTCTTAAAACAATCCATACATCCAGTGTTTCAAACACATTTGTACCACTGTTGCCATCATTATTTTCAAAAAAAATTTTTTACTTGAACCCTTGGTATCAGCTACTCTTTTTTCCCTTTCCTTCCCCACCCTCCCACTCTCATAAACATTTGATAAATTATAAATTATTATTTTTTTCATATCATACACTGTCTCCCCTCACCAATGTTTCTGTCGTTCATCACTATTGGGGGAGAGGTTGTTATACATCAATCAGTGCAATTGGTTCCCCCATTCTCACCCCACCTTCTCCCCATTCCTCATGGTTTCAGTACTCCCATTACTATTCCTGAGGAATCTATCTGTCCTGGATTCCATGTACCCAGATCCCTTATTTGTACATGTGCTCTGGTCTAGCTGGATTTGTAAGGTAGAACTGGGGTCATGTTGGTGGGGGGTGGGATGGGGAGGAAGCATTAGAAAGCTATAGGAATGTTGTATGTTTTCCCGTTGCCACACTGCACCCTGTGTGGCTCGTCCCTTCTTTGTGACCCTTCTGTGAGGGGATGTACAATCATCTACAGATAAGCTTTGGGTCTCTACTACAATGGCCCTTGTTCACATTGATATGATTGTTTGTTTAGGTCTTCTGTTGCCTGATACCTGATTCTGTCAACAACTCGTGTTCAAATTGGCCAATGTGATTCTTCCATGTGGGCTTTGTTGCTTCCCTGATAGATGGTCCCTTGTTTATTTTCAAGCCTTTAAGACCCCAGTTGGTATATCTTTCGATAGCTAGGCACCATCAGCTTTCTTCACCACATTTGCTTATGCACCCATTTTGACTTAAGACATCGTGTAGGGAAGGTGTACATCACAGAATGCCACAGTATTAGAACAAAGATTTTTTGTGCTGCTACCTTAATATTTTGCATATAAATATATGTACAGTATATACTTTACATATAAATATATGTACAGTAATATATCTATATGCCTATTGGTATATATTAATATATTTGCATGTATACATGCCTATAGTTATGCCTCTATAAATGTCTTTTGCCTCCTGTTCTTTTCTCAATTTCCTTTTACTTTCCTCCTGTCTTATGACCATGTTTGACTTTCACTTGACTCTTAGTAATTTCTCTCAGCTACACTGCATTTGATCCAATTCCATCCTGTGCTCTCCTTGCCATCAAGTTAGATCACATGTTCTTTTGTCCCTGATTTTGTTGGCTCCTCCTCTCCGTTCCCCCCACCAAATTGGGAGAAAAATTTATAACAAAATTCAAATTTATGCAATAAGACCATCTTTGCTCCTCTTACAGAAACAGGTTGAGCCCCTGAGACTGTGTCCCTTAGATATCCTTTAAAACTGGAACCCAACCCATTTCTGGACATCTATTTTAAGTCTAACAATGGGGAGGCCTTTAATGTTATCACCAACATCCACGAGGAAGGAACTTGCTCCTCAGAACAATCAACCAGATGAGGCCTGAAGAGCAACATTTACCCAAATACAAAAGTAAGAAGACTGGGAAGGGTAAGAATGAACAGTCAATGGAAACAGGAGCTGAGACTGGAAGTAGAGAGAATGCTATTCCATTGAGTAGGTTTCTATGAATATCTTGAGTAAAATGTGTATAGATTACTGAATGAGAAACTAAGTTTCCTGTACAGGTTCACCAAAACCACAATAAAATATTTACAAAAGAATACACAAGGAGTATCTCATTTTCTTTTGGGTTTTTATTATTTTGTTTGTTTGAAATTAGCTTGTACATGACAAAAAAATGACCTCAGTTTCCATTTCATTTTTCCAACTTTTTTAACCAATGTTAAGATCTGACAAATAAGCAACTTGAAGGATTTTGAAGCCTGTGCCCTTTATCGCTAGTTTTTAAACTAAATTAAAATAATTTAAATTATAAATTAAATAATGGTTTTTATTTGTGGAAAATAATGTATTATAAACATAGTTGCACAATCAAAACAGTTACAGTATCCCAGTATTACCCCCTCCCCCACCCAGGAGGTTGTTTCTTGTACCCCCTCCCAAACCATTCACCCTCCTTCCCTCCCTTTTCCTCTCCTCTCCCCACTCCTCCTCAGCCCTACCTTGACCCCACCTTTGACCTTTCCAGAGTCATAAAAGTATTTTCTTTTGGTTTGAAAATATTTCTTTCCTTCATAATAATGGTGTCATGTAATACTTATCTTTTTGAGATTGACTAACTTTTCTGAGCATATTCTCTTCCAATTTTGTACCTGTCATAAGACTTGTAATTGTTTTTGTTTGGTTGTATTTTTTTACTGTTCAGCTTTTATTTCATAGTCATAAACTTAACTCTGCTTTCCCACTGGACTTAGGGGGAATAAGGAAAGTAGAAAACACAAAGAACTGGAGTGAGAGCACAAAGATTAAATGATAGTGCAAGCACATTGGGAATAGAAGTGTGATTTCCCAAGCTATACAAGAAATGGTCTTGGTGCTTAAAATAAAACATGAAAATACAGATAAAATTTAATTGGAATTGTCCTCAGTCAACAATAATGATCCTCCTTTTGGTCTTGCTATTCCTGGAACCCAAATGTTCCATGGCTTCCACAATGTTCACGCATTCTTTCACTTGACCATTCTTGTCATCCGACCATTCAGTCTTAGGCGTGGAGATAAAAAACTGAGACCTGTTCGTATTGGGTCCAGCATTTGCCATGGAAAGGATGCCAGAACCTGTGTGTTTCAGGATGAAGTTCTCATCTTCAAATTTCTTTCCATAGATGGACTTGCCACCTGTGCCATTATGGCGTGTGAAGTCACCACAGTGGCACATAAACCCTGGAATGAATGACTCTGTGAAAGCAGAAACCTTTATAACCAATGATCAGAGAGCGGAAGTTTTCTGCTGTCTTTGTAACTTTGCCAACCACTCGAAAGAGACATGGCATAGCCAACGGACTCGCCGTCAATGGCTATGTTGAATAACACAGTAGGGCTGACCATGGCTGGATGCAACGGGAAGCAGACAAGACTACAAATTCTGGGGGTGGAGTCTGCAAAGCGGCCAACTTCTCTTTGTTTTTAAGGATGCATAGGATTTCATTATGTGACTGTGTCAGAGTTTACTTATCTATTCTTCCATTGACAGGGTTTTTGGTTGTTTTCATCTTTTAACTATTGTAGAAATTGCTACAATAAGCATGAATGTGCACATATTTGATCATGTTTTGTTCTTTACTTCTTTAGGGTATATACCAAGTAGAGAGATTGCAGGATCATGTGGTATTACTGTTAACATTTGTTTTATTTAATGACTCTATAATCCTGCAGCTCCACTAGCAATGTGTGAGTGCTCCAATCTTTCTACATCCTCCCCAGCATTTTCAATTTTCTGCTTTTGTTTATTTTGCTAAGAGTGTCAGTGCTAGTTGATATTTCATCATCGTTTGAATTTATATTTCCCTTATAGCTAATGATTATGAACAGTCTTCGTGATGTTGGCTGCCCTTGATGTTATCTTTAGTAAATTGCTGATTCATGTCTTGTGCTGCGTTTTGATTGAATTATTTGTTTTTTTTCTTATTAATGTATTGTATTGTTATATAATTTTTTGAAATTGACCCTTGAGTCTATATATCATTGCCAAATATGTTTTCTCAAACTGTGAGTCCTCTAATATTTATTCTATTGAATTGCAGATATCATATTTTTAGAAGACAGTAGTCTTTGATTTTGTCTTCTGAAGTGTGCATGCTTGTTTTTTTTTAATTATGGCAGTGTATTTATGAATTGTATTAAGGCCCTTGAGTTTGCCTCTACTTTTTCATTTATGATTGTTTTGGTTCCAGGGTTTATATTCAAGTCTTTAATCCATCCTGAGTTTATTTTTGTACATAGTGTGAGGGATGGGCATTGTTTCCTTTTATATAGGTGAAGATTAAATTTTCCCACCACCATTTATTAAAAAGGTTGCCTCTTTCTCACTTAATATGTTAGTCCTTTGTTAAAAATGAGATGATTGGTTGTATTTCTGGGTTCTTTCTATGTTCTAGTCTGTTAGTGTGTGTGTGTGTGTGTGTGTGTGTGTTTCACTATATTCAATATATATATATTTGAACAAATGCTAAGGTGTTTTGATGATCCTGGCTTTACTATAGGTTTTGAATTTGGGGATGGAGAGGACCCATACTTTGTTTTTCTTTAACAGTGTTTTGTTTTTCCTAAATATCTTTTACTTCTATTTGAAATTGGCAGTTAGTGTTTCCATTTCTTTGAAAAATTGTACTGGGACCTGGATAGGAATTGCATTGAATTTTTGGATTGCTTTTGGTAATATCGACATTTTCACTATATTCAATTTTCCTATGCATGAACAAGGGATATTCTTCCATTTATGTAAGTCTCTTGGTTTGTCATAGAAATGTCTTAGAGTTTTCTTTGGATAAATCTTTTGTTTCTCTACTTAAATTTAGGTAGGTAATGTGTTTCTAGAAATGTGGCTATTTCTTCTAGATTTCAAATTTTTTGGAATATATTTTATATGATTTTTTTAAATTTCAGTTGGTTCTTTTGTGATGTTGCCAATCGCAGTTCTTATTTGATTTTTCTTTTTAGTTATATTTTCCAGTAGTTTATCAATTTTGTTAATCCTTTAGAAGGACCAACTTCTGTCTTGGTGATTTTTGTCTACTTTTAAAGTTTATTTATTTTCTATTTATTGTTATTTTTCCCTTCTAGTGTCAGACGATTTGTTTTGCTGTTCTTGTTCCAGATGATATATTAAAGTGGTTAAGTCCTTTCTTCTTTTTGATGTGGACACTTATTTCTATAAACTGGCCTCTGAGTACTGCTTTTGTGGTGTTTCAGAGATTTTGGCATATTGTATGCTTGTTTTCATTTTTTTCAACAAATTTTCAAAACCGTGCTCTTCGTTTTTTTAATGACACAGTGGTCTTAAAGTGTCATTCAATTTCCATGTAATTTATTGTCCCGGCCCGCGGGACATTCACACATGGATCTCTGGGTCCGGAGCCTGGAAGACGAAGATGGGCAGGAGACACGAAGAATGGAGGCAAGACAGGATTCTGATCAAGCCTCGTTTATTGGGTAGAAACTCAGGGTAGATATAGCCGCACAAGCCGGAAGAGGGAGGTACTTATGCAAATACAGCGTATAAGGGAAACAACCAATAGTAAGGAATTGTTTGCAGAGCAAACAATGGCTTTTGAATCCAGCTCTCTACAATTTATTTTTGTTAATTGTCCTATTATTGATTTCTAATTTTACAGCATTATTATCTGAACAAAAAATGGTTTGCGGTATCTCCGTGTTTTTAAATTTATTTATGCTTCATTTATAGTTTAAAACAATCTATTCTGGAATATATTTTATATATATGTATATAGTTGTTGGTGAAAAGTTCTGTATATGTCTAAGTTGATTTTCATTATTAATGCTTTTCATTATCAGTGTCTCCACATATATTATCTTTATTCATCCTTGGAGATTGGAAACATTACATATATACTCACTGGTATATTTTAGCCTCATATTAATATAAATTGCTACTAATATAATATTAAAACTATACAGTTATTAATGTAGTAAGATGCATTGATCACAGTTTGAATTTATGACAAATTTTATTAAGTTTATAATTCAAATAGAAATGGAATATCTTAGCGGAAGAAAAACAGCAGAGGACAAAGCTCTGCCATTGGGGGTGCAGGTTGGCAGGTTACGTAGCATTTTCATAGCAGGCATGCACTGTGGTTTAGCTCATATCATACCAGAGGGGCCACTATAGCTTGTAAAGTCACGGGTTTCACATTATAAAAGATTTTCATTCTTCTCTCAGGCATGCTATGACACTAAAGAAGGTTTGGCTATAAGCAAATATATATATATATATATATATATATATATATATATATATATATAATTTTATTATTAAGACAGCTTTTGCTCATCTTTTTTTAAAAAGCACCTTATTTTGAAGGGGTGGTGGTAGTTTGGTGAAAATTAATGAACTGATCTTGATACATTGTTGATGCCTAAAGTGCACAGATGATATTATTCTGCAGTAGTCCTATGGGTTTTTACAAATGTGTAAAGCCATGCATCAACCATTATAAGAAAGTTATACTGCTCTAAGAATGCCAAAATAATTCAATGGCTGATTTTTCAGAATTTGATCACCAGTCTTTTTTCCCCAAGGCATCTCCCTGTGTACTCAGGTTGCCAACATTTCCATTTACAACCAAGTATGAAAGCCATTTTCACCACCCCGTATCTCCCAATTCTGACTCATACTTAGGAATCTACTGCCCAATAAACAAGGTGAATACAGACTTACAGTATAGTGTTCACATGTGGTGAAAAATGTGTGCAACTGCTGATTGCAAATTAATCAGTAAGGGCAAGTAACCATGTGCTTGCCTTGCTTACGAGGTACATTGTCTCTGCCTGACTATGAAATTTAAGAAAATTTGATTCTGTAGAAAGGTGCTGTGGAAGAGAGAGAGAGAGAGAGAGAGAGAGAGAGAGAGAGAGAGAGAGAGATCCCAACCAGACTTATATGCAGAATCTTTTAGGTTGTAAAAAAAATTGGGATTTTCACCATAGATTATTAAGTAATCCCATTCTGACTTTGCTTATTGGATAATTTGGCACTTCTGGATGGTGTAGAAAATCCCCGCTAGGTAAGTAAGGCTATACTTTTTTTGCAAGTAGACCATCACCTCTTTCTCCTGTGAGGTTTAACTACTAACCTTTTGGTTAGCAAGTTTGTAGCCCCAAGACCTCAGTAAATCCAACCAGATGTTCAATATAATAGCTTGAGTGCATGGGTAGGTGTAGAAGGACAGGAAATAATTGGATGGAAGGCTTCTGCAAGGCTATTGCGATCATCTTGATTGAAGCAGATTTTGCAGAACAAGGAAATGAAATCAAATGGATGTGATTGAATGGTCACTGTGATGCACTGGGCTGCTTCCAGGAAGATCAGAAGTTAGAAGTTGCTCCTCAGGAGAAAATCAAGATTTTCTATTCCTGTAAAGAGTTGCAGCACCTTTAGTAGCTATGATTCAGCGTGGACACAATGACAGTGAATTTTTGAGTGATGTGAGTTAAGCGAACAGAAAACTTTAAGCTATTTTTTATATACTCAAAAAGTCAATATGTGTTCTCAAATTTCTAGAATCTCATTCAATTTAACATGCTTTTTTTGTTTCAATTATGGTCTCCAGGAAGTCAAAGGTTACCAATATGTTACCACACTCAACAGATTCAAACTATATCCTTGGTTACCTTGTACAGGGAGAATTACCCCCATTCTCCATTCTATCCTTCTTGTGTAGTAACAGAACCACCAATATTTTTATTGAAAGTATGATCATCCATAAGTAGGACTGCACTATCACTATGAAACAAGCTGTATAAGGACAATAGAATGGCAGTAGGACTTTGTGGAAATGTTAGGGAATTGTTCTTTAAAGTCAACTGCCTGGGGCCCTTTGTTCTCTTTCCTTTTATTTCCCTCTTATTTGAAGTCCTAGAGATGATTGTGATGTCCCTGATAATTTGGTGGAGTAGAGCCACAATGTGAATTTTAGACAGTCTACCACTACCACTTCATGCAACAGAAAAATAATTTATTTTATTTGAACCAGTTATTTTGGATTTATTTTTTAACCAAATTCAATCTTAACTAATATATCCAGCTTGTTGTGTATTAAGAGTAAGAACACTCAGTACAATCTCTTATCATGTCTAACTCAAATGCATTGACCTATGAAAGAGAGATGTTTTCTCAAGCATATTCTTATGTAAATATTTATTCACACTTTATGAGACACTTCTTTCCCTTCTAATGTGCATGTCTGCTTTATCACTGATAAAGTGAAATTGTTAAAGGATTTATTGAAATAATTTATGACATTCAGAGAAAACAGATGTTTGAGGAGAGAGCCTGATGCTCTTGGGCTCGTCCTATGGCTTTATTCCTTGATGTAATGGTATCAAAAGCATTGGAAACTAGAAAGTGAGTCCCCTGATATCGGTGTGTTGATACTTTATTGCTGTGTATACTAAGTAGAATAATGCCCTACCTACCCTTCTCAAAATATGTCTGTTTTAACCTTGAGAACTTATGAATATGTTAATTTCATGGCAAAACATGGTTTATATGCCCCCCTCCCCACACACACACTGGGCCCAATGTAAGCAGAAGGATTATTGAATGTGAACAGTTGGAGGGTAAGAATCAGAGGGGGGGATGTGAAAAAGAAAGAGAAATGAAATATGCTATTCTGCTAGTCTTGAAAATGAAGGAGATGTTAAGAGCTAAGGAATACAGGTAGTCTCAACTTAACCAATTGGCATGCAGTTTATGTAGATTCATAATGGCCTCCTTCCCCTGTGGGTTATGAGATTGTATCTGTTCATGGGAGGAGAGAGCCCCATCTTTTCCCATGGAGTGACTGGTGGTTTCTACCTGTCAACCCTTGGGATTGCAGCCCAAAACATAGCCATGATACCACTAGAGCACCTGATAACTTCTTGGAGCCAGAACATGCAAGAAAGCAGTCTCCTTAGAGCCTGTATAATACAACAACAACAACCAAAGACAGAAACAAAAACATAGTTTGGTGGACACCTGGCTTTTCGGATTTTGACCTCCAGAACTCTATGACAATAAATTTGCATTGTTTTAAGTGAGTAAGTTTCTGGTGATTTCTATAGCAGTAAGAGAAAAATGATACACTATGTCCCAAATCACCACATGCTAAGAGCCTGAAGACAGCACTCATTTATCATGTCACAGTTTTAATCATGAAGAAGTTCAGTTATGGCTTAAATAGATTCTCTGTTCAAAGTTTCACAAGGCTGCAAACAAGGTGTCTGGAGGCTGCGTTCTCATCTGGAGTCTTGACCAGGGAAGAAGCAATATGTAAGTTCTTTTGGTTTATTGAAGAAACGCATGCCCTTATAGCTGCAGAACTACCTTTTCTATGGTTTTGCTAATTGTCTTAGGCTTTGGAAGCTATCTCTCAATAGACCCCTTGGTACAGGTGTGTGTGTGTGTGTGTGTGTGTGTGAGAGAGAGAGAGAGAGAGAGAGATATCCCATTGCCATTGCTGTATAATGTAATCTAATCATAGCAGTGACATACCATCACCTTTATCATACACATTCTATTGTAGCATTTCTCAAAGTGAGCAATACGATCACTTGGAGCTAAAAGAGCAGATCCCTATCCTTATTCCTAGATTATAGACTGGAGTACAGCAGTTTTTAATTGCGAGAGAGAGCTGGGTAATTTTTTTCCCTATAAGTGGGGTGTAGGGACTGTAGGCCCCAAAGTTTGGGAATCTATGCTCAATTGTTTAGAAGCCAGTCCCAAGTGTCTTTCAGACTCAAGGAGTGGTAGATTTCATAGTGTTTTAACATTTGGGTTACCCTACTTTCTGTCCAACAAACTTGGCATTTGAAATCACAATAATTAATCAGTCTGTAAGCTGTTGGCTAGTGATATTTGGAACCAGGACGAGCTTTCAATCTGGCAGAGATAGGAAAGCAGAAGTCCATGGGAACATGCATATGTTCACCAAAAGACATGTGCTAGAATGTTCATAGAAGCCCTATTGAGACAACTAAAAATAGGAAACTACTTAAATTCCCCTTAATAGTAGAATGAATAAATAAATTAGCATTACTTTGGGTGGACATACATTTTATAAAAAATGAAAGTGAACATTCTAAACTATTCAACAGTGTGGATGAGCCTGTAAGACATAATGAACAAAAGAAACTAGACACAAAAGAGTACACACTATAGGATTCAATTTATAGAAAGCATAAAAACAGGAAAAAGCTGATCTGTGCTGGTAGAGAATATTATGCTGCTATTCATAAGGCTTTCAGTGGCTAATCTCTCCAAAGTGCAAGCCTATTACATCTTAATGGTCTGTTCTTAGCCTGTAGGTTTTGCTAAATCCTGTTAAACTGCTGCTTTTGAAATACCAGTGGCATAGCTGCCAGTATCACAGCAATACACAAGCCACTACAGTTCAACAGACTGAGAAACAATTGGACAATGAGTAAGGGAGATGGTAGATGAATAGATGCATTTGAATATGGTGTTGGTGAAGAATATTGAAAGTACCTGTACTGCCAGAAGAACAAACAAATTGATCTTAGTAGACTTTCAGCCAGAATTCTCCTTAGGAGCAAGAATGGCAAGACTTCATCTTCCGTGATTTGGACATGTTATGAGGAGGACTCGATCTTTGGAGGTCACCATTCTTGGTAAATTAAAGGGGCAGCCAATAAGAGCAAGACCCTCAAAGAGAAGAATTGACAGAGTGGTTGCAAAAAGGGACTCAACATAGCAATTGTGAAGATGATACAGAGCAACACTTGTGTTGTATACAGGGTCTCTGATGAGTCAGAACTGTCTCGACAGCAAACGCAGCAGCAACTTATTGGTCGAAGTCAGCATAATTGTAACCCTTGGGTGATAGTGAGTAGAAGGGAGACTTTTGGGTGGTTTTGGGGTCCTGGTAATATTTGACTTTTTTATCTGAGTGTCAGCATCAAGGATGTATTTAGTTTGTGGGCAGTTAATCTGCTGTACATTTTCACAGCTACCATTTTTCAGTGGGTATCACTCACAGTCACCATGTTGCTTTTGAATCATTTATATAAGACAGAGTAGAGCTGTGCCTGGAGGTTTCTACCGTGGTAAATCTTTATGGGAGTAGAAAGTGTCATCCTTTTTCTTGTGGAGCAGCTGAAGGTTGAGAACTGCTCACCTTGAGACTTCTTGTGGAGCACCTAGTGGTTTAGAAGAGCCCCACCTTGTGGCAAGCAGCCCAGAATGTAACCCATTATGGCACCGGGGCTCCATGGGTATGTTATACCTCAATTTAAACTTGTGGGTTTCGGTTTTTGTTAGTCTAACAAAAGACCATGACCTTGAGATCCAGTGAGGGGTGTCAGAGTAACCTATGACCAGAGAAGACAGTACTTGAGTGGTTCAGATGGCTTCTCTGTTCAGGGACAATCAAACTAAACTCATTGCCATTGAATTGAATCCAACTCATAACAATTCTATATGAAAGAGTGAATTTCCCTTTTAAAAAACATTTTATTGGGGACTGACACTTCCCTTATCACAAACCATACATACATATACTGGGTCAAGCACTTTTGTATGCCTGCTGCTGTCATCATTCTCCAAACATCTGTTTTTCCACTTGAGCCCTTGCCATCAGCTTTTCATCATTCCCCCTCCCTCCCCATTCCCCCCTCTCCCACCAACCCTCAATAAATTGTTATTATTATTATTACGTCATATCATACACAGCCTGACATCTCCCCTCACTCACTCTTCCGCTGTCTGTTCTCCAGATAGAATGTTATGTGTAGATCCCTATAATTGGCTCCTCCTCTCTACCCCACCTTCCCTTCACCCATCCAGTAGCTCCACTCTCACTACTGGTCCTTAGGGGTTCGTCTGTCCTGGGTTCCCTGTATTACCAGTACTCATCTGTACCAGTGTACCTCTTCTAGCCTAGCTGGATTTGTAAGGTAGAAATACAATCATGATAGTTGGGGGGAAGGAAGCCTTTAAGAATTGGAGGAAAGTTGTATGTTTCATTGTTACTTCACTGCACCATGACTGGCCCATCTCCTCTCCACAACTCTTTTGAAAGGAGATGTCCAATTGCCCACCAATTGGCCTTGGGTCCCCACCCTGCACGCCCCCTCATTCATAGTGATGTGATTCTTGTTCTTTGATGCTTGATACCTGCTCCATTTGATACCTCGTGATCACATAGGCTGGTGTGCCTCTTCCATGTGGGCTTTGCTGCCTCTGTGCTAGATGGCCGCTTGTTTGCCTTCAAGTCTTTAAGACCCCAGATGTTTTATCATTTGGTAGCTAGAAATCATCAGCTTTCTTCACCACATTTGCCTTTGCACCTATTAGTATTCAGCGATCATATTGGAAGGTGGGAACATAATGATTTGTTTTTTTTGTTCTTTGATTCCTGATACCTGATACCTTCCACACCTCATGGTCACAAAAACTGGTGTGCTTCTTCCATAGTGGACTTTGTTGCTCCTGAGCTAGATGGCCATTTGTTTACCTTCAAGACTTTAAGACCCCAGACATTATATCTTTTGATAGCCAGGCACCATCAGCTTTCTTCACCACTCTTGCTCATGCCCCCACATGTCCTCAGTGATCATCTCGGGAGAATTTTCCTTTTGAGTTTCTGAAGTTATACAGTTTTACGGAAGCACAAACCTCATCTTTCTGCTTAGTGCGTTAAAATGGCTGACTTTGGGGTGATCAGTCTCACACACTAAGCCACCAGGGCTATGGCACCTTCTTTGGTACCTTCTTTGCTACATCTCAACATGTCATCCTCTGATCCTCCGAATGTCTCTCCAGAGTCACAGAACCTGTGTGTGTGTGTGTGTGTGTGTAGGGGGGTGGATCACAATGCTGCTCCAGGGGTCCCTGTTCAGGAAAAGCTGGTGGAATTATAATCAGTAGTCATCTTGGATTCAGGAGAAAGATGAGGCTTTCTATATACCTGTAAAGATTGGCAGTTTCAAAAACGCAGAGGAACAGTTCTCCTATGAGTCGGAATGGACTTGAAGGTAATGAAGGAAACCTGCAGTTTGCTTTGGCACCTGACACGTTGTCAGCAGATACACAATATTGCCTGAAGTCTGTACTCAAGATCCAGAGCAAGGGTGCTTGAGGTGTCTCTGTTTCCAGCTTCTCCCCTGACTACCAAGGCCAACTGTCTAAAGCTAACTGCCTGTGGATGAGTAAAGTGGACATCACCTGCAGCAGCCCATCTTGGCTAGGCTGCTGAGGGGCCTGTTTTCTTGTGAACTCTGAGCCCAGTCAGTGGATGCTAGGGGAAACAGCAGGGCCTGAAATAAGAACCAAACCACACAAAGACTTTCTGAGGCAATTAGGTGCCCCAGTGTAGCAGTCAGATTTGTGACTTTAAGTCACAGACATCGTCTTGGTCTTCCTGGACCTTTTATTTACTTTTCGAGTCTTGATTTCTCGCCAGAGTCCAGAGGAAGCAGCAAGACGATGGCATAAAGCCAGGGTCCTCGATGAGTGAGCTCTTTATCTTTCTTCTACAGAAGCTCAGTGCAGAAACAGCAACTCCGGCTGTCCCTTAAGCAGCTTCATTGTCAAAGGTTCAATAGAACTCTCTTTCTGAACAAAGGGAGATACATTTCTTTATCTCTCTAATTAATGCTGAGACTTAAAATGTGTTCTGTTTGCAGCCTAGAGGATGAGATACCTGAAAAGAGAGAGTGAGTGTGAGACTGAGAGCAAGAGTGAGGGAGAGAGAGAAAGAGAGAGAGAGAGAGAGAGAGAGAGAGAGAGAGAGAGAGAGAGAGATTTCCTTTGCAATGAAAAAAAAAGTTGATACAGTCTCTGCTGTATGGATTTTCACATCAGTCAGGGAGCTTGATAAATAGAGATACAGAAAGAAGAAGAAGAAGAAAAAAAAATCCAGGGGGTATATTATGCTCCAGCCTAGACATTCAGGCTCCACTTCCCATTATCCAGCAGTCCGGTGGGTTGAAATGGAGCAAATGCAGATCACTGTGACTTAGAGGAAATGTGTGTTGCACCAACCACTGTTTAATATGTGCAGTGCTTTCTGCCTTCACAGTTATGCATTTTCTAGTCGTGTGCCAAAAGACCAATCATCAAAATACAGTGTGCTGGTGGGGAGCAGGAACAAGTATAGAATGCATTCAAACTTTCTGTCTCCCAGATCAATTCTAAATTGACCCTGCTGGCTTAGGAAACTCGGTGCATGGATCTGCTAAAGCTTATCTCCTGGAATAAATCTCTCTCTCTCCCCTTTCATCCCTCCCACCCCATTCAGTCCCTGCTCTTTCTGCTTCTTTTGCTGCCTGCCTTGTCTTTCTTTTCTCTCTGTGTCTTGTCCTTGCTACTTTCTGTGTGCTAGGGCTGTGCTAGCTTCTTTGCTGCATCTCAGCATGTCATCATCTGAATGTCTCACTAGAGCCACACAACTGGGGGTGGGGAATCACAATGTCTCTGTACTGCTAAATGATTAGGCCTTCGTCTGCATGAAGCTGCATCTCAAAATAGCTTAGTGAAAAGGCATGGGCTCTTGGTAACATACACCGAGGGAGAATATTCTCGAAATCCAAATAGCTTGTATGTCGTACACATCATAGAGTTTAGCCTTC
Organism: Nesogale talazaci; assembly: GCA_004026705.1. Classification (NCBI taxonomy): domain Eukaryota; kingdom Metazoa; phylum Chordata; class Mammalia; order Afrosoricida; family Tenrecidae; genus Nesogale; species Nesogale talazaci. Next base: position 255,490 of record PVJH01000682.1, read on the forward strand.
AATTATGGAGAGTAGGATTATAAAGTAATAAGGCCAGAAGAAGGAGACACTGGGTAGCAGAAGAAGTGCTGTCTTCCCTACACCCTGAAACAAGAGGAGAGATGCTTCTTTACATCAAGAGAGGCTTGGATTCCTTAGACCAGTGGATCTCAGCCTTCCTAATGCCATGACCCTTTAATACAGTTCCTCGTGTTGTGGTGACTCCCAAGCACAACATTATTTTCATTGCTACTTCACAAGTAATTTTGCTACTGTTATGAATCATAGTATCATTATTTGATATGCAAGATGTATTTTCATTGTTACAAATTGAACATAATTAAAGCATTGTGATTAATCACAAAACAATATGCAATTATATGTTGTGAAATATTTTTCTAATGACAAATAAATGAAATTTTGTTTTGAAGCATGGGGTAGCATGGGTAATGGTCTTTATGCCGAGTTCTTGTATGTGGGTGGACCTGCCTGGAGGTTGATAAAGGAGCAGTGTATTGGTTTCTAAGACCATCGGAAATATGTGTTGTCTTATGGTCTTGGGCTAACCCTGTGAAAGAGTCATTCGATCGCTACAGGGGTCAAGACCCACAGGTTGAGAAATGCTGACTTAGACGTTTTCCAGCTGACATCAGTGTGCCTTCTCCACAGCCTGAAAATCCAACTGTTATCCAGAGGCATTAGACCTTGGTACCACATATGTTGGTCTCACCAGGATGCTGCTCCTTGTCTCGTGGGCTGAGGTTTCATCTACTTAACCTCTTCTGGAGGGAAATGGAAGCAGGGAAAAGACTTCAGCAAGAGCAATCACTAGGCACACTGTTTCCTGTTTAGAGATGGATTATAGGGAGGGAGGTGCTTTTTTTTTTCTCCTTAAATCTATATGATGACTATGTATCTCCTCCTCTCACATATGGGAGAGGGCAAGGCTGGAAATATCTTCTGACAGGTTTTCTAGTCTTCCAATTTGGAGAGGAGATTCAAGAAGTGGCATGAGAAGAGTGTGTGAGTGCTGCCTCTTGTGTCATATTCCTTTCTCTGAATGCCTGCGTGGTGGGAGGGGGAAAATGGGACTGCTCTTTATTTCCTTGACTGCTTATATATAGTCTCTTGTACTTTCTACTTCTCTCTCTCTCTTTATATATATATACACACACACACACACACACATATATATATATATATATTTTCTCTACTTCTATATATATGTTTCACGGTTCATTTTTGATATTCCCTCTATCTGTTCCATTTTCTTGGAGCAGTGGGCAGATGACAGCTCCTTGGGTATCTTGCCGAGTGTCCTACCTTAAGTGGCCCTCGCATCCATTGGGTTGGGATTGAAAGGAAGTCAAGGGAAAGAATGTTTTGTGAACTTCGAGATTGGTGTGGGCTCCAGGGAGCTCCTTATGCTCCATAAGGCTCCTGGCTATTCCTTTCATTCCCTACATGGCCCTATCACTTACTCCTTACTCTTCCTCCCCTGTTCCATAGCCAGCTCTGTGCAGGCTGGAAAAGATAAAGAAATCCAGAAGCAAAATCTTGGCAAAGAAGGAAGGTGTGCGCTTTCTGTTGGCCCTGTACATTAATAACAGAATCCAGTGAAGGGGCATTCTTCAGGCTGAAAGGAAATTCCTGAGATTAATAGCTCTTAGAGTCCTGATGGATACCACTGTCTCTTTTTGAGCTCTGGAAAGAAAACAGGCCTGCCTGCTATTTCACAGTGGGCCCATAGAGACAGTACGTGAGGGGAAACCACTAAGAGAGCTGCCTTCTCAAGCTTCCCCTTTCTGGGCAGCTGAGTCTTTCAGGACTGTGCCCATGCCAAATGGGAGAACATTGGGGATAGCCCAAGGTAAGGATGGAACATTTGTTTTCAATTGTTGGGGACACAAGAGGTGGTACAATTGCTATTGACCTTGAGTTTGTTTGTGCCTACATGCTAAAGAAGAAGCTCTGCTGGCTCAGTGAGCAAATGTGCATCTGCTAACCACAAAGTCAGCTGTTGGAACCCACCAGCCAGATTCTCAAGAGAAAGACAAGGCAGTCTGTCTCTATAAAGAGATACAGCCTGGTCTGCCTGAGGGGGAAGCTCTCCTCTGCCCTGCAGGGTAACCATGAGTCAGAATCCCTCAGTGGCCATGGATTTCGACACAGCTGAAAGCCTAGCAGGGGAAACCTGTTGAGAGAATGGTAGCTCCTAAAGCAAACCTCAAGTTTCTCACTACCTGGCGTCCTGGGCCTGAACATCCAACCTGTTTCTAGAAACCAGGACCGATGTGGAAATGTGATGTGTGGGAGTTGCAACATAGAACTGACTGCTTACACTTAATGGTCTTGAATCACACAAAATGGACATTGGCTCAATTGCTCAAAGTGTGGGGAATTCTTTCATTCTTATACCTTCCTTCTCTCCTTCCCTCCCTCTCGCTTTCCCTCCCTCCAATATCCTTCCATTCTTTTCTCTTCCCTCACTCTCCCTCTTTCCTCCTTCCATTCTTCCTTTTCCCTTCCTTCCATTCTTCTTTCCTTCCTGCCTCTCACCCTTTCCTTTCCCTTCTCTTCCCTTCCCTTCCCTTCCCTTCCCTTCCCTTCCCTTCCCCTCCCTTCCCTTCCCTGTTTCCTCCTTTCTTTTTCATCAGACACCACACTGTGGCCTTTGTGATGGATGTTAGAGAGCTTGTCAGGTCTCTTTCTGCCTTTCTCTAGAATAGCTACCATTTCTGTTGCTCACAGGACAGGAAGCAAGTGCTAAGAGGCATGATTTTCCTCTAAAATAAAGTGACCAAATTTTAAGTGGGACACCATTGACTGGGGTTGGGGGGTTCTTGATTAAGAAATTTTGTCTATATGAAGCAACAAAAATTTTCATAGAATGCAAAAATAGCATTGTAATATATTTATTCCAATTTTAAAATGTCTCAGGATGTTGTTAACTTGTTAAAAAAGTGGGATGTCTGATCACTTTACAAAAGCTACAATTATATTACACTGAGGTACATAGATAAATTAAGAATGTGGATGCTATTGCTGCTAGGCACAGTCTAGTTGATTTTTGACATATAATGAACTCATGTGACAGACAGAAGTACCCCAAAGGGCTTTCTAGGTTATAATCTTTATGGGACCAGATTTCTCAGGTCTTTTTCTCCTGCAGAGCCATGCCATAGAACTATTGATCTTTTGGTTAGCAGCCCAGCTCTTAACCAATCCACCATCCGGGTTCCTTAAATTATATAAGCACCATAATATTAAGATAATGTGAGTAGGACAGTAGCCAGATGCCACGGAATCCTTTAAATTACTTCTTTTCTCATTCTCTGCTAAGATCCTGTTTATCACTGAAGTCAGAAAGGTGATGACTGACCATCCATCTATATAATGGCTTTCCTTTGTTCCTTTCTTCCCCATCTAATTAAGCTGGAATGTCTTTTTCACAAATGCATGGTTTGGACCCAGTTATAAGGCCCTGTAAATAAGGTTAAAGGTGTGTGTGTGTGTGTGTGTGTGTGTGTGTGTGTGTGTGTTAGGTAGAAGGCAGAGATAATGTCTGCCTCCTTTAGCTGTTGGTCCTGTGGGACACGTCTGGAGCTGCTCCCCACCAGGTTGGCAATTCAGTCCACCAGTCACTCTTGGAGGGGGGAAGGTGAGACCATCTGCTCCTGTGAGGATGGATAGTCTTGGAATTCCTATATAGGGTGGCTAAGGCAGTAGGCTTGGGTTTTCTGTTCAGCTGGTATATAAAGCTCTTGAATTTAAGATTTTCCAGGGTGGGCATGGGCACCTAACGAACGTGGCCATGACCTAGGTTGAAAGTCAAAGAATGAGGTAAGACTTTGTCAAAGAGCATCAGAAAGAACCAAAGGCAGAGAGTTGTAACAAAACCCAACAATGGATATAATCTCATTGTTTCTTGCTCCCGTTGTTTGGTCAGGTTTGTGTGCTGTGTTTGTGCATGTTGAACTGGAGAAGAGGATTCAGGAAATGCAAAGCTCTTATTGTTCTCAGAAACAAGTTTGAAGTGTGGATGTTGACTTTTATGGTAAAGAGTAAGTCAAGGGTCATTATTATTGTCAGATTCTATAGGATCAGCCTGTAATCTCTTGCTTCATTTGAATGAATGACCCTAGCAATCAGAGTGCCATAGCTGTCAGGACAATAACGCTCCCATCCAAACTCACTGCCACAGAGTCACTTCTGACTCACACCGATCCTACAGCAACCCTGGCAAGCTCACTGCTATTGAGTCATTTCGAACTCACAACAAGTCTGTATAGGATTTTTGAGACTGGAAATCTTTACTGAGTAGTGAATCTCGTCTTCTAGAGGGGCAGCTAGTGAGTATTAATTTCCTACATGGAGGGTAGATGACCAACACTTAACCCACCACCGGAAATCATCGGTTCTGGTTACATTACATTAAGGTGCATCTGCATTACCCACTTCTTGCTTTTTAAACCAAGAATCAGAATCAACCCACTGCCATCAAGTTGATTTGATTTACAGCGACCCAATAGGCCAGAAAATGTGTCCCTTTGGGTTGCAGGGATTTGCACATTTACTGGAGCCAACAGTCTTATTTTTATGTGACAAGAAACTGGTAGATTCAAATCACTGACCTTTCAATTAGCTCCATGTATAACCCACGACAGCATGGCACATTTGAATCAGGATAGATAAGTTTAAAGTACTGTTCAATTGACCAGATTAATTTAACTATGAGTAACTTAGTTCAAGATTAGAATGGGGAGGGTGGGGGAGATGGAAACTTTAGGGAGTACTTTCTTAAAGACTTATTAACACACTGCTTAGACAAATGATCTCTTTCTATGGGGTTTCTATAAGGAAAGTGGGTTACAGATTGAGCTGCTAACTCTAAGGTTGATTGTTTGAACCCAACAATTGTTCCTCAGGAGAAAGATGATTCTTTCTGCTACCATAAAGTTTAAAAGAATTGAAAATTCTATATAGGGGCATTATGGGTTAGAATTCACTTGATGGGATTATATTACTTGTTTGCTTTCATTTACAGAACTTCTATGAGTCAGGAATATTTGTCATGTATGAATTTGTACACGGTGTCGGGAGAGTCCAGTTCCTGGAAAAAGACATCACGTTTGGTAAAGTAGAAGAGCAGTGAAAAAGAGAAAGGCTAAAAAAAGAAGAAGAAAAAGATGTAGACTCTCAAGGAGATGAACTGGTGCAGTGTCGGCAACAGTGGGCTCAAATACAAGAACCACTGTGAGGAGAATGTAGGATCAGGCATTGCTTTGTTCTTTTGCACATATATGGCCACTATGGTTGGAGCTGACATAATAGACCTAGCAACAACAAAAGGAGTCATAAAGCCAGTCAACGGCAGTGGACTTGAATTTCGGTATATGCCCTACTTAATCCCTGAATGGCCTACATGGTCTAGCAGTCACCTCGTAACTGAGAGGTTAGACATTGGAACTCACCCAGAGGTCCCTTATAAGACAGGTCTAGCCATCAGCTTTTGCAAAATCGGGCTTGAAAATCCAAATGAGCACATCCCTTTGGTACGCACATGTGCCTCTGCTATGAGTTAGCATCAACTCAACAGTAGCTAACAGCCACAACGTGCCCTGCTTCAGAGTCATTAGGTGAGAAAAGCAGTTTGACTACTAACTGGAAAACAGGCAATTCGAATTCACCCAGCTTTACCTTGGAAGAAAGGCCTGGCATTCAACTTCCCCCAAATCAGTCATTGAAAGCAGTATGGAGTACAGTTCTGCTCTGAAACACATGGGTGGCCGTGAGTGACCATCAACTCCATGCCAATTAGTTTGGTTTGGGTTTATGCCCTATTTGCCTTGTGATAGTCAGGTTTTGCCTAAAAGGTCACTGATCACTTCACCTTAAGAAGAAAGGATTCCCTTTGATGTTCTCTTTACTGCATGGTTCTAGCTCCAGTGTATTCACATTGTTCATAACTATACCTTGCATGACACTGCTTTCCAGCAGCTTCTCACCTTGATAGATGAGGTGTAAGGCACTTTCTGTCTTTTCAGAGTAGAATTTTAATTATATATCTAATCTGCAATGGGATGTGAATCCTACAATGTTAAAAATGTATACTGTTACCATTAGTACATAAGGATTGTCTATACGTAGATATTTCTTTGGACTTGGAAACTTCCTGATTTACCTACAAAAGAATATTTTGTAAGGTGCCAGTTCATCCCCAACAGATGGTTTATTAAGTAAAAATCCCCTTTAAAACCAACATGTCACAATTATTTTATTCACCGCAGCAGAATTCCTACTGTTGATGAACCCCTAATTGGAATTTGGTTCTGGCAAGGAATGAAAAACACAGGCATACTGTGAGGACAGAGTGCCAAAAATAGCACACTGAGCAACACAAAGGACCGGAGCAACCCCACCCCAGGCTTCTTTCTGCATAGAAAAGACCAGTTGGCCTTCAGTAGGATCTCATCACGACGAGGCATACAATCTAAGCCCCACTGAGGACATTACCAAGATTTTGATGATGGTGATGCTGGGCATGCTGGAAGAAACAAGAGCCCAGAATCACCTACCCTGCCCCTTTTGGATATCCAGCCTCACCATTGCTGCTACTATGTCTAGAAGGACCTTGATGAAAGTGGAGAGAACACCGGAGAGGAGGGGAAACAGCCAACATATCACAGTGACAAAACATGACAGGATATTTGCTATGCCTTCATCACTGTGCTAAACACTAGACATGCATGATCTCATGCATTGCTCAGGAAACGTTTTGTGATCCAGATTATTACTTCATTCATTTGTAGATGAGGAAACAGAGGCACTTGGGTTCATTGATTCATTGGAGATCACTCAGTGAAGATTTCTGAGGAGACAGAGCTCATACTTAACTGCTATATTCTCTACTTGATCTATTTGAGTTTGATCATTAGACTATTGGTGCCCTGTAGCATATTAAGCTTGACTATGTTATCTGATTAGTAGACATTCACCCATGTGCCTGACTTAAAGGCACACGGAACGAAAATCCATAACCATCAAGAAGATTAAGACTCCTGGAAACATTGTAAAAAGTAATAGAACTGCCCCATTGAGTTGCCAGGCCTCTCATCTTTATAGGAGCAGATTACCACATCTCTCTCCAGCAGAGCAGCTGATGAATTTAAACCACTGATCTTGTGCTTGGCAACTGAGTGATTGCCACTGCAGTACCAGAAGTTTTTTGCACCGAACCAAACCTAACTCACTGCCATCAAGTTTATTCCAATTTACAGCGACCTTCTGTGAGTTTCTGAGACTATAACTCTTTAAGAGAGTAGAAAGCCTCATCTTTATCCCAAGGAGAGGGTGGAATTTTCACCTGGCTGACCTTGTGGCTAGCAGCTTAACAAGTAACCACTACATTGTCAGCATTGGATAGGGGAAGTTCTATGTTGCAAAAGGGAAGTTCTGTAATGGCTATAGGGGAGCCTTAATAGGGCTGTTTTTGCGTGTGTCAATAGATGGATAAGTTCAGAGCAAAATTCTATATCTCATCTACTGAAGTATCCGCAAACTTACTACCACTGAGTCGATTCCAACCCATAGTTCCCCTAAAGGACAGAGTCAACTCTTCTCTTGGGTTCCCAGAGAATGGAAATTTCCTGGGACAGACAGCTCATCTTTCTCCCAAGGAGCGGCTGGTGGGTTTCCACCTCTGATCTTTCCATTAACAGCTCAACCTTCACCCTACTCTGCCAGAGGCTTCCTTGTAATGAAATGAAGGAAAATACAAGGAAAAGCAAGATAATGAGAGAGAGCAGTGGAACATCATGGATATCGCTGTATGTGTTAGTCCCGGTAAACTAGAGAAACAAATTCATAGACATGCATATGGATGTAAGGGTACGGTTTATATACAAGAGAAATAGGACAGTACGAAAGCATCCCAACCCAGTCCAGTTCAAAGTCATAAGCCCGATATTAGCCCATATGCCTAATACCAGTCTATCACATCTCCTTCTGACTCATGAAGTCACAGGCCAGTGGGTGCAGAATCCCGGCACTGGCAGGAGTTTCCCCGTGGCTCCTTGCTTCCAGGGCTCAGGATCCATCAACAGCATCCAGTGGTGGTAGAAGCAACCAAGCACTGGCAGGGCTCTCCACATAGCTTCTCCAGCTTCAGAGGTCTAGTTCCATCAGGGCAAGGCCCTGTGGCTTCTCCTCTGGCTCTATCAGCTCCTTAGTTGCTGCCATCTTGTCTTGTGTGTAGTTCATCATCTCTGAGACTAACTCCCAACAACTGGGGAGATAGCTTCTTATCTCCACTAGGGAAATATCACGAGATTTCCCAGAAGTCTCAGGAGAAAGCCATGCCCACACGGAAGCCTCATTGCCTACTCAATGGTTATCTCCAGATTATCAAGCTAGACTCCACCCCTACATCTCAATCATGAAATTAACATAAGCACATGACTGCCACACTGCAATTAGTTTTACTAATCACAAGTGCAACAACAGACCTGGTGGTGGTTTGGGTTATACAGAAGGTGCTAACTAAAAGTAAAGCAGTTTGAAACCACCAGAGGTTCCACAGGAGAAAGATCAATCTCTCTAGTCCTGTAAAGATTTACGGTCTCAGATGCCTGCAGACACACTTCAACTCTGCTGGAATGTTGTTATGAGTCAGAATTAACTTGACAGCAAGGAGTTTGGCGTGATGACCATTGCAAATGCTTCTTGAGGCTCCTAACCTAAAGGCTGGTGGTTCAAACCCTGCCAGTGGCACCTGTGAAGAAGGACTTGAAAATCTGCTTCTATAAAGATTATCCCCAAGGAAACTCAATGGAGCAATTCTGCTCTGTTCCATAGGGCATCAGCCCAATTTGGAATCCGCTAGATGGGTCATAAGTTTAATGGTTATTGCCAACAAATAGCTTTATTGGGACATGTGATCAGGAGAGACTTGTCTCCGGAAAAGGAATTCAGGTTGGGTAAAGAAGATGGGCTACAAATAAGAAAGATTCTCAATGAAATAGGCTCACCCATGGTGAGGATGGTGCACGACAGGGGATGTGACTCATCGCGCTTTGCATTGGGTCTCTATGAGTCAGAATCGACTCAGCCATACCCAACAGCAGCAAAAACACCTAGCCAACGGCTGAATACACGATCTTTGATTGCAGCTTGCACACCACATTTTGCTTGGCTGCTGGGAACCCTGTAGCAGGAAAAATCCACCTTTGCTTGATAGCCTCCAGCAGCTCCTGCTGTGGGGAGCAGTGTAGCCTCCCATCCCTGGGGATGCTCCAGGTGGTCTACAAAATGATCAGCTTCTGAAAAGTAGACTTTCCTCCGAGCTGGGGCAGCAGACACTCTTGGCTTCTACCTCACCATCTGGCCTGTGTTATTGGGCCGGGCCGCGCTGCTTAGTCTCTTGTGTGATGTGGCACTCAGTGCTGTGGAATTCTTTCCTTAGTCAATTAAAAACAAACAAATAAAAAATACCAGCTCTAAGGCCTCATCTGTTTTCCACCTCCTCTACTTCCCCTGCCAATCCCCCAGGCACTGTCTGTCTTTACTGTTTTGCTACTTGCTTGTCCTTTCTTTTCCATTTTTTTAACCTCTTCCCCGTCAGACTGAGGGCTGCCACAGAAGTGTGGAGCACAGTGGTGCCCACTGGGCCTGCTTCCTCATGAAACAGCTGGTCCTTGAGATTTGCCTGTTCCTTTTCCAAGAAAGATTTTTATTTTTTTTCCTCTCGACATCTTTTTCAGGGTTCTACACTTTTTAAAGTTCTTGAGGGATACAGGGGACTACATTGAAAACTAAACGGAGGTGTTTTATTAGGAGACTTTGTTGGCTTGGGTTTTCTAGAGAAGCAGAACCAGTGAGGTGTGCATGTACACATACGCATAAATATAAGGGAGTACCCCCCAAAAGCAGAGTTATGCTGGACAGAGTGGAGCTTTCCTAGTGCACATACCCTTTTCCCTGCTAGACAAGCATCGAGGAACTTGTTCTGAGTTAGTGCAGCCTGTGGCATTGCCTAGGAAAGTTCTCTCTGGTTACAGTGAATTTTTTCAGTACAGGTTTCCTCAAACCTCGTTTTTTGAGATGGCCAATTTAAGAGAACAGCACGTGGTTGTGTAATTTTGTTTCCTGCTCAGGAAAAAATCTCACAGACAGTGTTCTGATATTGAACATAGATTGCAAGGACAGCACTATGGGGAAAACTCAAGTGTATGAGTGGTTTTTCTCATTTCTAAAAAGGTGAAATGTCGATTGATGATGAACCTTGTTCTGGAAGTCCGTAAACTAAATTAATGGATAAAAATGATGACTCACAGTGCATTTAGAGTCCATTCCACCACGTCATACTGTTAACCAAGTTTTCTATGTAGAGCAGTTGTTCTCAACCTGTGGGTCGTTAATAACCCTTTCACAGGGGTCACCCAATTCATAACAGTAGCAAAATTACAGTTATGATGTAGCAACGAAATTTATTTTATTGTTTGAGAGGTCACCACAACATGAGGAACTGTATTAAAGGGTCATAGAATTAGGAAGGTTGAGAACCCTGATTTAGAGGTTCTGAAAAGATTTCATAACAGTGTTCGACAAAAAGGTCTGATTGGCAACCAGGGAACTGGTTTTGCCACCAGAACAATGCACCTGTTCACACAGTTATCTCAGTGCACCAGTTTTTTTTTTTGGGGGGGGGGGCGGTCGAGAAACAGCATACTAATCTTTTCCCTTTCACCTTTCTCACCTGACTTTTCTCCTTGCAACTTCTTTTTGCTTCCACGAATGAAGAGGGACATAAAAGCATAGTGATTTGATGACTTAGAAGAGGTGAGGAAAAACACGAGGGAGGAGTTGTCAGCCATCCAAACAGATGAGTTTGAAAAATGTTTCCAAGGATGGAACAGCATATTTGAAAAATGCATTAAGTGTAATGGAGTGTACTTTGAAGGTGATAAGATTGTTTATTAAAAATTTAAAAACATAGCTTTGAAATAATTTGATTAGATGGAAATATATCGAATTGCCATTAAATCAAGTTTATATGCCATTAAATCAAGTCTGACTCAAGTCTCTGGGTCAGATGTTAAACTGGATGCCTTGAGTAGCTGCCAGGGATGTGGAACCAAGGATCAAGAATTTGGGCCAGGAAGCAGAAAAACCACATGCTGTTGGGAGCTGAGTTGACTGGATCCAAGATTGCTGAGCAATATGGCAGGCTACTGATAACTAACTCCCTGGTTGGGCAGGCAAGTTGATACAAAATCTAACTATCACAGACACCCATTTATTTTCTTTCCATAATTCCTCACCTTCTGCTCCATGCTTTAGATCCTCTAATCCCACCCATCTGCTCTTTGCTTGTGCACACATGGAATCACTCCAATAATCACATTCAGTGTTTGTTTTTAAATCATATTATGTCCCTCCACAGGCATCTCCAAGTTTCTTAGATTTCCTGAGCTATGGAAGGTTCTCAGACTGCAAACATTTCTCCTGTGCATCTACTGATGATCCCCAAAGTCCCAAGTATTGAATGATATCTCCTGAAGACTCTAAAGAATAATGTCAAGGGGACTGGGATAGATGCTTTGTGAATTCTCAGGTATAGGTCTATTCAGAGTCTGTTTCTGAATCCCTTAATGAGATTGTCACAAAACTGCAGTTTCCTGGGCCCTATTCCAAATCTATAGCAATAACACAGTGTATGGGGGGAAGGTCCCTGAGTGGTGGTGCAAATGGTGCATGCTAGGCTGGTTGTTCAACCATACTCAGGGGCACCACTGCATCTATATACAGTGTTGTTAGGAAGTGAAGAGGAGCTGCTTCTCTCTCATAGTGACCCCATGTGAATGAGTTAAACTACTCCATAGAGTTTTCTTGGCTGTCATCATCTTTACTGAAGCTGATTGCCCGGTCTTTCTTACTCAAAACCTCTCGGTTGACTCAAAACACCATTTTTTGGTCAGCAGGGAATCATTTCTCTAAAGACGACAGCCATAAAAGTCCACTGGGACAGCACAACTCTAACACATGATGTCTCCTAAGCCACAACTTTAACAATGAAACCATAATCAACAAAATTGAGTGTATACAGGTATAAATCAGACCTAAGAATCTTCATTTATTTTATTTTAAAGGCTTCTTAAATTTCTTTTTTTATTGTTGTTCATTTCATTACTCTTGTTGGGATCATATACTGCAAAAAGACCAATTCAATATGTTTAATTCTGGTATGCAGCATCCATTCTTTGATTTGTGCAACCATTCTCACTCTTCATTGTTGGATTTTTCCTCCCCCATTTGCATAAACTCACTGCCCTCTAAGGTTCCTATTTCATCTTTCGAGTTGTTACTATCTTTTTGATCCCAAAGATACTGTTTTTTTTAAGCACCAACACAGGGCTCACAGGATTTTGACAACTATTGCCACAAGGTTCTAAAAGCAAAAAAGAAGCATGATCAGAAGTTTTTGCAAAAGAAGGCTCTAGTGATGGAAGATGTAGAGGTCTTCTGGTCTGGAGCCAAGTAAAAACTGAGATAGAAGTAGAAATTTAAAAAAGTAAAATACCTGTTGCCAAGAAGGCAATAGAGCTGCTCACCTGTGGGAAACCAGTGGAAACGTCTACTGTGAGACGCTACGAATGAATGCGCCTGGAAATCAGCGAAACATTTACAGAATCTGCAACCTCTAAACTCAGCTCTCTGTCCTAACAGTTTCCATCTTTGATTGTAAGCAATGATTGTTGAGGGTCATTTACTCATGTCTGCCCATCACAGGGAAAGCTCTCTCTTCTCCCAGTTAAGTGAGGACCTAGAGGTATAATGTCATATCACTGTGAAGCTGGAGCAGGATCCAATACTTTAGGTTATGTTCCTGAAGCAGTGAGTCCAGATAGGAGTTCTCTAAGTGTTGTCCTTTGATCACTCCAGTCCTATCTTCTTGGGTCCCTTGTTGGTGCAAATGGTGAAAACCTACTAGCTAAGAGGTTGTAGGTTTGTTTCCACCTGGAGGCACTTTGGAAGCAAGGCCTGGTGAGATGCTTCTGAAAAATCAAGTGTCGAAACCCTCTGGAACCTACTTCTACTCTGACAGGCTTAGGGTCACTTTGTGTCAGAGCTGACTCCACGGCAATGAACAAAAGTAACATCATCCAAATCAGCTGAAATGTTGGGTAAAATGCAGATTCCCGGGGCCCACCTCACATCGACTGAAACTGAGTTGAAGGTCCCCAAATCTGTCTTTTAGTCAACATTTTTGATGCCTTTGATATACAGTAAAGTCTGAAAGGAAGTATTCAATAGTAGTTGTACTTTGCTTGGAAAATTGCTGCCCTCTATCTCTTCTTGGTAGTAATCTTGCCCATCCCTACAATTCTTGCCTTCTGGATCCAATTGTTCCAACTCTGATAGGTGTGCCCTCTTTGGTTGCTGTGGGATGGAGAGTATGGGGAGAGATCTAGTCTCTAGTACAGGAGATATTTGAGGTGAACTGAGCTGTAGCATCTTGATATGAAGAGGTAGAAGGGACTTAGACTTTGTATGCTTCAGTTGAGCTTGCAAAAATGCAGGAAGCCTGGAGAAAGCTAGCAACAGCATTACTTAGGATAACTATCTTATTGGTCTCAGTCATCAATCACACCCCAACATCTATCCTGTTTTGGGATGACTCTTGGAGGGAATGTCTAGGCAGGGCTCTGGAATGAGGGGTAAGACAATGTAAGCCCATCTGACGAGGGTACATGGAAGAATGCCACTGTATCAGACCCCCTCTGACAGTAAAATTGGCCCTGCACACTGTCCTGCCCTTCTCCTTGGAAGAGCATGGAGCTGGACATTTCCTGGTCTGATCTTCAGTGAATTATTTATCTCCTTTGTACCTCTGAATGAGGCCATCAAGCTGCAACCTGATTGATAAGCTAGACTCCACCCCTTCACAAGTTCACAGGATATAATGTAACTGCCAGATCATTATGACAGTGCAGACCAAATCTAAAATCAACTTAAAAATTTGAGATCAGGATCTCACGTATATAAAGGATTATCTGTGTTTCCCTGGAGTGGGTGTTTGAGTGGAGTTTGAGTGGAGGAAGGGGTAACTGATCTCATTAACCAATGCATAATACCCCTTCCCTGGGTACGAACAACAGAAATGTGGGTAAGGAAGACATTGGTCTGTATAAGAGATGGAAACAAAGCTTATAGAGTCAACAAGTGGAATGAGAGTTTTGTGGGGAGGGGGCTAATGAGGTGGTGGCTGGATGAAGGGGTTATGACATCAAGAAAAATAATGCCTGGAAACTGATTGTGGTAGCAAATGTACAATTCTGCTGGATGTGAATGAATTATGTAATGATTTTATATATGTATTAATCCCAATTAATAAAAATAACTTTAGATATAGAGGTTAGGATTTACAACATGTTTTAGGAGGGCTTTGTTCAGCCCAGAACACCCACCCCAGGGAACCACAGATGATCTTTGGTTATTTTATATAAGTGAGATCCTGATCTCAATTTTTAAACTGATTTTAGGTTTGGTCTGCACTGTCATTTCATTGGTGGTGTGGTCCCATAAAGAGTTACGGTCTCAGAAACCCACTGGTGCACTTATACCATCCTAGATGGTTACAATGAGTCAGAATCGACTCAATGGCAGTGATCAGGGTTCCTTTTTTGAAGTAGGACTTTCTTTGATGTCCCTGTAACCCACTGGCTTTCAAACTGTAGTGGCACTCAGAGTTTACTGGATTTTCTTGTTTAAATGTAGATTCTGATTACCCACCTCTAGCGAGTCCTCAGGTGATATGAATGCTATTCTTCAAGAGATCTCACATTGTAACCAAGTTCAAAATGATGTTCCATGTCTCAAAGGGCTACCTCTTAAACAGAGGTTGTTGCAGATGACATCGGATCAACTCTCTTCTTCTGCCTCTTCCCAACACAGTGGATTCAAACACTTCCTGATGCTATGGCCTCCCCTTGATTGCTTGATGATTACAATTTGTGACCCATAGGTTGTTTTTTTAATTGGTCGATTTTCTTGGCTTGAATTGACTTTCTTCCTAGTGTGTCTTATTCTGGAATCTCTGCTGACACCTGTTCAGTGTCATAGCAACACTCTAGCATCCACTGACAGATGGATCTTGTTGGCATTGGGCAGGACTGGCAGCAGCTCTCCAGGGTCTGCCAGGTGAGTGTCAAGAATTCTACCATTGAACCACCAGTGCCTCTGAAACTCTGTGTCCTGGCCAGCCGGTAAGGTACTGTGAATGTGTGAAACTATCATGAGTGATAGGTATAGGATGTACATATTTTCAAAATATTCTATTCTATTACCAGTTTGCAATGTTTCATCTAGTATAAGTAGATTGAGCTTATCAATAAGTACTGACGTCCTATCTACCCACTTTATGGGGTTTTAGATTTCAACCACAAGCCATTTCACCCTTCCTCTCCCCACCCTTAATCGGGAATGCTTGATGATACCTTGCAAGCAGTTTTGAGGGTCCTTGATACTTTGAAACGTTTATCTTTTATAAGCAGCCAGGTTGTAGCTCTTCAAGGGCAGGGGATGAGACTGGCGTCTTTTGTTTCCCCTCAGTAATGTTCCGTTCAGTGTTCAGTTCACTCTGGGCACTTGGTCACTGATGACTAATGGACTCCCTGTCAGACTCAGGACACATGGATGGCTGAGATTTGAAGATAAGGACCACATCCTATGTGACCAGCATACTGCTAGTTCCTCCTAGTTCAGAGAAGAGAAATCATGAGGGACTTGTTTTTGGTTGTGTATGTGTGTGTTAAATGCTGTATTTTTCCAATATTAGACTACAGATACTGGGCTACAATTGTTTTGAATTTAGCAGGATGTCTTGGGTCTGCAGTTTCTGAATCTCCTTGATCAGCTATTTTTGGCATCCCTCATTAAATGAATTTTTGATGTGTAAATATACAAGTTGCGAGGAAAAGTTGCCCTAATTTTCTTGCGATGTTTTTTCCTGCCACTTGTGGAAGGCATCCCATTAGTTCCCCCAATTTGAAGAATATTTTCAAGGCTTGAAGCTCAATTGCACCAAACCCATTGTCAAAACTCGAGAGTTTACCATAAAAGATAATGGATACAGATGAAATCAACCCTCTCACCTGGCCTCTGTGCTTGGGTGCAAACATAGCTGTGTGTGGCCCAGAGAGATATACACTGTGCCATGGCTCGGTATGCAGCCTGTGTTAATGACCATCCGCCAGGAAGAGCTATTAGCAAATTAATTAAGAAGCTGTCTGTCATGCTATTGTAGAGCGAAGGCATTTGTTAGTTTAAAGAGGAACTCTCTCTTACTGAAAATTGTGATTCTGTGAAATATTAGCTGACCTCTGCTTGAAAAAAGATTTTTGTTCAAATAAACAAAAGGCTTTAGATAAATAGCCACCCAGAGAAGTGTAGACACAAGCTGAATTGAGTTAATTTTTTTATTATGACTCTATTTATTCATTTGTTCAATAAATATTTTTTGTTCAGAATGCCTTGTAGGTGCAGACCCAGGATTAGGTGCGGAATGTATTAGGGGGAGATGAGTGAAAAAGATACCCAGAATTCTTCCTTCTTGAAACCTACATTGATTTTGTGTTCCATCACCAGTGTGTATCCATGTGTTTGCATGTTATATTAAGTATAACATGCCCGTGCAGTCTCCTTACACCAAAAAACCTGCAAAGCCAGAACCTGTATCAGCCTGTCAGAAAAGGAAAACTCAAACATTTTCCATTAAAAGGAGTGATAGAAAAGTGATAAGATTTTTCTCCTACAAAAGGCAAAGTATCTAGGCCTCCTACCCTCAGGTAGTTGCAGAAGTGATGTGCTTCATTGGACACTGTCAGGGCCCACTCCTAGCACCAGGGGACTCATCGTTTTTGGACATGCCCTACCCACAGATTCTAAGTGCAGACACCAATGACTCATTGCCTACATGCTGTCTCCAGTATTTGGAACTTGTGTCCCCTGTCCTGGGGTGTAAACATGACAGCTCACCCCTTGCTCCCCACCACACTAAGACCAAATGAAGCAGCCTTCAAGCAAGGACTTATGGGAAATTGGTGGATAGATGCATAACCCCGCTGCCTTACTCCTCTTGCTGAGATAACTCTGAGATCTGATATACATTAACTCACAGAAGTCCCTAACAGGATTGTGTCCTGGTTATTTGCACCAGGGACATACTGGGTAACACACCCTGTGTCAATTTTATTCCCTTTTCTGCCACAATTCCCTATTTTCCTCCCAGTTGTTCCAAGAAATACCGCTCACGCCATCTACATAATGCTCACATTCCCATCTCTGGGTCTGTTTCTGGGGATTTCCCAACTAAGTTATGTGCCAACCCTTGCTGATTTATGAATATACGAATTGTAGTTGCAAGGACCAATTTATTTTGAAAATCAGGTACTATAAAATACATGGCCATCATTTACAGATGAGATGTGCGTAAATAGATTTAAACGAATTATTTATTTTGGACCAAACATCGAGCTGCAAATGATTAGCTTATTAAATTTATTTGGGGAAGCCCTTATCTTGGAGAGAGGGTAGAATTCTTTTGCAATTTGGATCACAGCATCCTGCTTTTGGTCTAGCAATTTCAGTTCTGTTTGTTGGAATTTTCAGATGGTACCTTTCAACATGATGAAAGCTTGCTTGGGGGTCTGGCTACACTTCTGATCTCTTTCCCATCCCCCTCCTCCCCAACTCAGGGTCGTCTTGGGCTAGTGAGAGAATGATACGCTGGGTGTTCAGCACATAATCCAAGCCTCGCATCCTCTTCTGCTTGTTTCATTTTCTGTTGTATTTTTGTTGTTGCTTTCTCCCTCCCACTGCCTGCCTATCCGGTCTTCTATCTATTTTTTTTTTTACTGTCTTCTATCTTAAATGGAATCTTATCCTACGTTTTATAGGCACGATGTCCAGAATTTCCCTTTGCAGCCTCATAAAGTCAGTGCATATATTTCTCTCTTCCCTTTTATTGGTGGTGAGGAAGTCATCTGATGTTTATCGGGTTTAGAGTGTGCCCGTCTATGAATAATGCACTGTGGGAAATATAAACAGACAAGCAACCCCAAATGCTTTGGCTTATGGACAGGACTGAAGAAGCCTTATGATATGGACTTTTTGTACTGAAACATTTTATGCACATGTTCCAGGCTTTATTTATCTCTTGTTTCAGATTCATTCTTCCTCCCAATCACTGGCAACTACTAACCTTTCATGTGCACGCTTTGCGGTGGCCATTCCTGGGAAGAGAAGCCTGTCCTGAAAACAGCATAAAACAAGTTCCATTAGAAAAAGAACTTGGCAGAAGAACTGTATTAGCCCCCCAGGCCTCCTACCTAACTATCTGGTCTGGATATTTATTTCAACTCCTGGGGTTTTCTGCAAATGTCTTGTTTCCGGGCTGTTTGCCTAAACTTGGACTCCTGGCTTGTCTTATCTTTTTGTGTGTGTGGTCTGGGTGGGGAAAGTTGACAGACCAAATTAATTGTTCACTCACCAATTTACACACATTTTTATACTGTAGTTACTGTCCCCTCAATGTATCAACATCCTTCCCTCTTTCTCTCTGAGCTCGCTGTCTCCATTCTCCCATCTTCCCTGGCCCTTTCTGTTCTCAGAGCTTTAGTTTCAGGTAAATGCTGCTGTTTAGGCTTGGTGGGTCTGAGAGCCCGTTCAGATCCAGGTTTGAAGGATGTCTAAGGTGCCAATGTGTCAGGGGTTCTATTAGTTTGCATCAGATCTGTATCTCGGGTCTTTTTTTTTTTATAATTTTGAATGGTGTTTCATGTATTCCTCTCCCTGTACCCAGCATTCTCTATGATACTCATCAGAGCTGTCAGTGGTGAGAGCTGGGGATCATCTACTTCTCTGGTACCAGATTACTGGGAAATTGTGACTTGCATGGTCCATTAGTTTCTTTGGATCAATTTTTTCTTGAATCTTTAAATTATATATACACTTGATTTTGTTCCTGATTGGTAGGGGGTGGGGAGACAAATAGCTGCAGCTTCTATGGCTACCTGTAAGCTTTTAAGACTTTACTTGCTGCTCACCATAGTAATATGTGAAATATAGTCTTTGCAGGTTACATCATGCTGATTTCCCTAGCTGACTCCCAAGATTATCGTCCGACATATCTTTATTTTCTATGTGATAAGTGTCTGACTAACTCACTGGATTGTGTGACTTCTTAGATATTGTATGTATTGAATAGATGTTTCTTAAATATTAAATACATTATGGTCAGGAGGGCCTTGTAGATATGAATCTTTGACTTATGATGATAAACTTTGTCCTGAGCACCAGCTCCTGGAAAATTCCCTAGTGCTGGTAAGCTCCTCTGCCCGGATCTTTTCCCTTTACCCCAAGTCCTGCCTCAGTTTCTTGTGGTTCAAGTTTCTAATTGGCACCACTACTTGATGCCTTGCTGGCAGTCCAATAAATAGAATGTAATGAAAATGTCCATAAAAAGGGAATACTTTAACAAATTTGAGATGCACATCTCTGTGTACACTTTTATTTTGAAGAGTAATTATGTCTTTGCTTAAGTAGGACCCTATGCATTGAGTGCAGATGTCAGAACAAGAAAGTGTTGACTAAGTCTGGGTTCCTGCTGTGAAGTGCAAGATGCATGAAATTCTAGCATATGTGCAGAAATTTAAACCCGTCATTTACTGACAGGCAATAATTACTTTAATGAAGTCAGGAGACTATTTCAAACAAGCAATTAGAGTTAGCAATAAAATTGTAAACAGGACCCTAATTAATGAATTTTCAAAATACACTTCCAACCTCTGTGGGTGCTATAAGCTATAAACAGACCAAGGAGAATAACTAATATTTATTGAACATTTATGGGTATATCATGCGGACACATATAGGTACTGTATGCATGTATGTGGATGAATATATCTATCTATCTATATATATATATATATTTAGATGAATACATGGTCTCATTTAATCCACACAAGTATGTATACTGATTCCATTATTATTCCCAGTTTACAGATGAAGGAATTGTGATTAAAGGAGGAAGAGATTATTCCAAATCACACAGGCTGATAAACGGTATATTGGCAGAGAGATGGGTATAAAAGAGCCATAATAAAGAGTAATGTAATAGTGAAGGGAGTGGTCAGTATCTCTAAGCTGAAGGGACAGAGAGAGGGAGCAGTTGCCAGAAGGAGCAGGTCCCTTCACTATTACATTACTCAGATCACTGAGACTTCTCAGCAGATCACTGTTATGATCAAACTTCCGAAGAATGTATCTTCTACTTTGGTATGCATATGCCTTATGAATGCTCCTAGTGTTCTTGAGAATTTCTGCTCATTTGGCTCTGTTGTCAATATGTTATCATGGAATGAAGCAGCCTAATGTTAAAGGCTCTCTGTATTTCAACAGAGAGCAGCAAAATTGGCATAACCCTGGGGTGTGATAGCAAAGATATATCCCTACCATGTATAGTGAATGCACCAACTGCTCCTAATTTCCCTCACTGACTGGAATGGAGAAGAAAGCAATTTCCAGGTCAATAGCTACATAGCAGTTGCCAGCAACTCTTATGATTTTCTCTAGTAAAAGGATACCATATCTGGAACCACAGTTGCTAGTAACCTCACTATGTGATTATGTTTATGATAATTTACTATAATTTGCCAAGACTTCTCTGAGCTTTCGGAGCAGCCAAGCAGAGACATTAAAAGGTGGGGAGGGGTAATGTAGGTATCATAACTCCTGCATCTTTCTGGTCTTTGGCAATTGTCTTTGCCATTTTCCCAGGTATGCAGATTGCCATTTGGTTTATTGTCATTGCAGGGTATAGGAGGCGGGGATGTAATCCAGGGGCTTGCAGTTGGTACCGACTACCTACTGCGATGGTGGTCCTCACTGCCTGCGTATGTCAAAGAACAAAAGTAGGCGGTCAGCTAGTTACTAAGTATACTATTCCCACTATATATTTTTTTCCAATCATTTTATTGGGAGCTCACACATCATTTTTCACAGCATATTCATCAAGCACCCTCACATGTCCACTTCTATTATTGTTCTCCAATCGTCCACCTTTTCCCTTAAGCCCCTAGTATCGGCTTTTCAATTCCTTCCCTTCTTCCCCTGGCCTCTCCTCCCCTCCAACCCTCAATACTTTATACATTGCTATTGTTTTTTCATATCATACACTGCCACTGCCCGACCTCTCCCCCAACCCACTCCTTTGATGCCCGTCCTTCAAATAGGAGCTTGTGTATATATCCTTGCTTTTGGTTCCGTCTCTCTACCCCCCCTTCCCTCCACCCTTCCAGTATCTCCACTCTAACCATTGGCCCGAAGGGGCCCATCCATCCTGGTTTCCCCATATCTCCAGCTCCCCTCTATGCCATTGTGGCGTCTCCAGTCCATCTGGATTTGCAAGGCAGAGTTGGGACCATAATGGTTGGGGGACGGGGAGGAAGACTTCAGGAACTAGAGGAAACTTGTATGCATCATCACTGCCTTGTTGCCCCCCGA
>PVJH01000683.1:0-276764 GCA_004026705.1 Nesogale talazaci
TACACCCAAGATGAGGTTGCAGGATCTGCCTGCAGGAGGGCCTACAGAAAAATAAAGATTTCACTTGGCTATGACTGCCTCTAAGAATTCTTCCCTGCGACCACAAACTAAGTCGTTGAATTGTTAGCATCTTAAATAGCACCCTGTATTTTTCCTTGCAAGGAGTGGGTGTTGGTGAGACTTGTACCATTACATGTACATTAAAAAGAAAAAGAATGACTCCTTCCTTAGAGGGAAAGTCCTATGGGGTCATTGCTATTTCTTTTTTCCTATTCAGCTCCCATATTTAAAGCACATGACTGCTGTCGCTGCATGTATGAATGAATGAATGCATAAAGTGGGGGGGGGATGTGAAAGCATGGGGGAAATTATGGAAAAGAGGAAAATAAAGAGATTAACCTGAAAAAGGAAATAATCTGTTGATGTGTTAGTTATGCTTTGGTACACACATTCATAGCTAAGGCAAATTGGAAGATGGTTTAAAAGAAAAACCACTAAGGACAAATTAGATTGTGGTATGATTTCTTAGATTCATCTTTGTATAATCCTCAGTGCTTTTAAGCTTTGCTGAAAATATAGTGGAATTGATTAATAGTTGAGTAATCAATTATATGAAGAAATCCCATGGAGAGGGTGCTTTTGTTTAAAGACTGCTTTGAAAATCCTGGCAGTGGTTTGTCCCACTCTGGTTTTGTTTTGTTTTGTTTTTGATCACTTGATTCACTCTGATTCTAGCTCCTACCCAGTTTAACTTTCTCTAATTGCTTTCAGGCTATGGAACCAGGAATTGATACACTAAAAAGAGTGGTGGGGGGTGTAGTTTTGCCCTTCAGTCAAATCTTGGAAGCACAGTCCCATTTTAAACATTAGGGCCTATGAAAATAATGGCCATTGTCGCTCCATTTCCCATAAAGCTGCAGGTTGTCAATACAACTGAATTTTCCTTTGACTGTGTCTTTCATGTAGGCAACCCACTAAAGCTGCATGGTCTATGTATTTAATGGACTCGGGTATAAACAAAACAATGAAAATACGATTTTAAAGGGTAATTCTGTCCATGGAATTACGCTGGCCATCGGTGGAGTCCTTCCCGGGCAGGTAGCACTGGTAAATTTCATGTACATACTGGAAAGTATGCGCGTGGCAACAGAGAGAGACACAGCATGAGAACATTTTATGTCAGCAGCAACGCCTTTGCAGTGAAATTCTCTTGCAAAAAAAAAAAAAAAATACCTTCTCCGGTGTCTCCAGTGTTCCTCTTATCTCTCTGCCAAGTGAGCATCTTGGTTATGGAGCCAACTTTAAACTGCACATCAATTCCACACATGAATGAACCAGCGCCCGAGTTTCAGTCCAAAGGGGGCTGGAGCTTCCCAAATGTTGCGGTGTGTGCCTGTGGTATTCTAGTGCTAACTTTCAAAGCGCCTTTGAAATCTGTCCTACGTGTAGCAGCAGTTCAGGCGTCCGGACCCAGGAGGGGAAGCCATCTCTTCTCTTTCTGTCCCCGAGTGACCTGTCCCGCTTCTCGGTGCGCAACAGTTAGTTGCATTGGAAGCGCTGCCGCTTTCCACCAGGCTGCTCTGCACAGAGCTCCTCTTGGAGCACTCCTCTGGGGGTTTCCGCACCAGAACCGGGCATGCTCAGTAGCCCAAGCGGCTTGGGATAGCGACGCGGCAGCTTTTGCGCTCCAGTTTCAGAGTACCGACAGGGAATGGCTCTGGACCTTCTCTAGATGGAGCCCGGCGAGGCCCAGCCCCCCCAGTGCGCCGGTGCCTCCCGGGGCGCGGGTGTGCGCAGGCGCCGACCGTGAGAACCCGTGCGCGAGGCTCCGAGTGCGGCTGGCACTGCGCGGCGGCGGCGGCGGCGGATCCCGACTCCCGCTCCACGCCTGCACCGCGGAGCCTCTGCCCGGAGCCGGCGGCGGTACGGCACGCGGCGCACAGTCGCTCGCTCGCTCACCTGGCTGAAGGGGGTCGCCACCTCACCATGTCACCCGGCACCTGCTGAAATCGGAATGCCTGACAATGTCAGCGCTCAGAAAGGTACGAGCTGCAGGCGCCCCGGGGCTCTTCGCAACCCAGGACGGAGGAAACGGGGAGAAAGTACCGAGGCTGCCGCGTGCCGTCGAGGTGGGGCGCAGGGCAGGCTTTCTTGGCAGCGACGGGTCGCTGATGCAGCCGTCTACGGTGAGGGGGCAGTTGGGAGAGAGGGCGAGCAGGGTTCGGCGCGGCTCGGGGGCAGTAAAGTCTGAAGGACACGTTGGAAATGCCCTGAGGGGCGGCTTAGGCGCAGAGAGGTGGCGGCGGTGTGCGGAGGTTCCTGGGGGAGGTGGTGGGCGTCTTCCGCCACTTCTGCGGGCGCCCTGGTTGCACTGGGGACCAGTTGTCCACTCGGACATGCACACTCCCCGTGGGGCTGGAGTTGGACCAGGGAGAGCCCAGAGCGCCCCGTAGCACCGGTCCGGTCCGGGTGCGCCATCCAGGAGCGTCTCTGGAGCTCCGGGGCGGCCAGCTGCAGGCGCGAAGGCTGCGGGTGCCCGCGGTCGGTGGGCCACCAAGCCGAAGGAGCCCCTGGGGGTGGGGGATCCAGGCACCGGGGCCTGGGGAGATTCATCCCCCGCAGCGAGCCCCGAACCGAGCGACTGCTTCTGCTTGCGCACTCGCTGGCGGTGGTCCCGGGGTCTCCGGGACTTTGGCTTTACAGGGAAGGAAGGAAGACGGACACAGGGAGCGGGGCGCTGCCCCAGGTGTGAAATTCCCAGCTGTGGCCGGGCAGTCAGAAGGGGGCTGGAGGAGAGAGATCAGTGAGAAAGCGCAGCCCGAGGGTCAAATAGCCCAGCCAAGGGGTCTTCCAACCTGGCACGCCTGTGGGTAGTCCAATGGGAATCGGGGGGGGGGGGGGGGGGGGGGGGGGGGGGGGGGGGGGGGGGGGGGAAGGGGGGTTGAGCAAACTGCAATTCCAAAAGAAAAACCCTAGCCCCCACAGCCCCTCCCCCTCCCCCACCGCCCTAAACAGTGCCGAGGTGGGAAAACGCCGACGGGGACAGGGAATGAATGAAACGTCCAGCTGGAGAGCCCCGTTGCGCGTGTGGTCTCGGGGCAGAAGGGGGATGGGGTGAAAGGAGGCAGTTTCTGCCCGGTTGCAGTGGTGGTCGAGAGGAGGTGGGCGGAGGACCAGAAGGGGGACGCGCGCGGGGGTGCGGCGTGGTGTGTGCGCCTGGAGGGGGTGGCAGCCGCCCCGCTCTCCAAGTGTGAGCGCAGAGCACCGGGGCTTTTTTAAGGGTGGTTGCTATGCGAGGCGCTACCCAGCGCCGGATTTTGTAACTAAGCCTCCCCCGGCAGCGGCTGTTGCTGTTCTCTGGGCTTGTTCGCTAACGATTGCAGGAGAAAATAATGAGGATGTAATTATTACAGCCCTGGCGCTGTGAGGAGGTGGGGGGCGGAAGGGCCACTGTCTTTTGCCTTTCGCGGGCCAGGTGCGCTCGGTCACGGGTAGGGGAGATTCCTCCTCACCTCTGTCCCTCCCTTTTTGCCTGGGATGTTCTGTACCACTGAGAGGCTTGGAAGCAAAACCGGACTTGGGGACCTGGGGTGGGGGTGGGGCGGACTTTGGGAGAAAGAGTTAGGTGATGAGGGGTGTGTTGATGGAGCGCACGACAAAGAATGCAGGGTCAAGTGGGCGCTGGAAAACGTGTTAGCTGTTTATTTGCCCCCGGGAACTAACAGACATCTTCTCTTCCTTTTGGCTCTTCCACACTTCTTAGCTAATTTTATTCCAGCTGCTTGTAGGCTGCTTTTCTCAAATGAATGGCGATTCTGGCAGCAAGGGTTTTTGAATTCAGAATTCGTGACTTATCAGTGGTAGCTGTCTTGTATTGATTAAAAATAAAGCTATTGGCAATGAATTCACCCTCTGTGTTTATTAACTCTGCCAGCACGGGCTGTGGGTGGTTTTAGAGCTAGAAATATAAAACGCCACTGCTTCCCCTCCCCCTCCCCCCTGTCATCTCTGGACTTAAAGGCAGGAGAGACCTCAGGTTAGTTGTTTAAGAAATAGACTTCCTTGAGGAAATGTATCCTTGGTGGCCTTGAATTTTTGCCAACAGTAACCAGCTCCTCCTGTATCGTCGTGGAACAAAGCATTTGATTGGAATTATATAGACTCTAGCAATCTATGATTTGAAGGAGATTGTTATTTGTTGATAAGCCTGGGTGGCACTAGGCTGCTAACAGAAAGGGTGGTGGTTCAAAACCACTGGCCACTGTGAGGCAGAGAAGACCTGGCGATTTGCTCCCCCCAAAGACTTCTGTCTAGGAAAGCCACTCTGCCATCGAGTCAGTAGGAGGCAGAATGGACTGGATAGCACACTACCAGAGCAGCAAATAGGAGCTTGTTGGTAGACGGCATCTATTAGTCGTATTTGTAATCAATTTGACATCTCCACATAGCCTGAAGGATTCAAGATACCATATTCCAAAGGAATCTTTTTTGTGTGTCTCAAAGGTGACAAAACAGGATGTTAGTCCCTTTGGAAGGAACATCATTTAGCTTTGTGGTTAATATCTATTAACACAATTTTCAGTTTATTACCTTTATTTTCTCTAAAAAAGATAATGAGTAACCAAGGCAGACATGGTGAAAGAATTTTTTTTAAAAAAGAGATAATTTTGGCAGGTCAGGTTGTTACTCTGATGTTTTTTTAAAAATGTCATTAATCAGGATTTTCCAGTAGCCAAATTGTCTTGTGCAGGCGGCTGGGTGACTCACAGTTTTGGCTCTAATAGTAATTGTAGAGTGTGAGTACCATTTCCTTTTAGATGGTGTTTTTCCCCCCATTGCTTGGAAGAGAACAAATTAGAATATTTTATTCCTCACATCTGGCAATATAACTAGCAGACTAGAGGGAGTACTATCTGCTCAAGCACATCTGAGCTGTGAGAATTAAGGACCTATAGTGAAAGAAAATGGTTAGAATATAGTCCTATCTCAATCACATTACTCTTTCTTGCTATTGCTTCAGAATTGTATGCAATGTCATGAGTTCAATAGATGTGTGGTCTATTCCTCAATGATACCCTATGCCATACTCTGTGTACACCATTCAAATCTTGTCATGAAAGCTCCCTCAGATTTTTCTCTGTTCTTGGTTAAGTCAATAAGGTTTGAGTTAACCCATCATGTCAAATTTTATATTACATTTTAGGTTAAAGGGTAAGCTTGGTAAGCAAATGAGTTGTACATGAGATAGTCCAAAGTAATGAACTAATTAGAGCTTTTCCATGACAAAGATGTTTTCCCAGATAAGCATTCAAAGAGAATTTTTCATACATTCAAGTATTTATTTTTCTTTAATTTTTTTTTCACTTTCAGTATAATTAACCCAATCGGTACTGGAGACAGAAACAAACATTATTTACAAATATTTGCATATGCCTTTGACTTCATGTGATCTAAGTGATTAACAGTATTTCATTTTTTTTTTAATTTTTTTTTTTAAGGCATCACTGCCCTGGTGGTGGGAGTAGGAGGCCCAGCCTTTGCTCCTGGGAGCCGGAATCGAACCTCCATCCCAGTGGGCCGCAGTCCCGCGCACAACCACTACGCCACCGGGGCTCAGCCCAACAGTATTTCATTTTTGTAGAATTCAGATTTTGTTGCACTCTTTCCCCCTTATGATATGATTTTCTATAGAAGTCTATTGCTTTTCTTATTTTTCCCTCTTTATTTTTGCAATTGGTAAAAGTTACAAATGAAATATTAAAAGCAAAAGTACTTCGTGTTTGCTTCGGCGGCACATATACTAAAATTGGAACGATACAGAGAAGATTAGCATGGCTCCTGCACAAGGATGACACGTAAAAGCAAAAGTACTTCACAGTATTTAAATCACATTTGATTTCATGTACCCTGAAACCAACACACTTTTAAAGCCTAGTACTTTTGACTTGTTGGAGGATTAAAATTTTTCTATTTCAACATATTATTTTCCATAATGTACTGCATGATCAAAATGAAGAAATGCTGTAATTGTTTTATAACTATATAGGGAAAAACTTTGATATCTCGCCTGCCAAAGGAGTTGATTGATATATATCTTGATTATAGGTTTTGAAAGGACATCTATTAGATGTATGATTTATTGACTCTTGGAATGAATATGCCAAGATCATTAATTGACTATAATAAAAATAACTATAATTCATCATTTTGGCCAAATCAGATTCCTTTTTAGAGAATTATAAGGATATTGTTTATTTTAAAGAAGAAAAAAAAAGTGTAGGCTACCCTACAGGAAGATAGTGGGCAAAATGTTCTATGCAGTTAAAAGTTATCACATCACTACGAACGAGGGGGAGAGCTGGGTGGGGACCCAAGGCCCACTTTTGGACAGTTGGACACCCCCATACAGGGGAGTCACAGGGAGGACACGGGCCAGTCAAGGTGCAGTGAGGTAGCCATGAAGCATACAACTTTCCTCTAGTTCCTGAAGGCTTTGTCCTCCCAACTATCATGGTCCCAATTCTACCTTACAAATCCAGCTGGACTGAAGAAGGTACACTGGTATTGATGGGAACTGAAAGTACAGGGAACCCAGGACAGATGAACCCCTCAGGACTAGTGGTGAAAGTGGATTTACCAGATGGGTGGAGGGAAGCTGGAGCAGAGAGAGGAGCCAATTGCAAGGATCTACACATAACCTCCTATCTGGAGGACAGACATCGGAGGAGTGGGCGAGGGGAGATGTCGGGCAGTGTAAGATATGACAAAACAATAATAATTTATGAAGTATTGAGGATTGGTGGAGGAGTGGGGAGCAAGCACGGAGGGGAAAGGACGTGAACCTGATATCAAGAGCCCAAGTGGAAAGCGGATATTTGGAGAATAATAACGGCAGTAGGCATGTGAAGGGGCTTGACACAGTATATGTAGCTATATATCGTGAAAAGCAATATGTGAACCCCAATAAAATGATTTAAAAAGTTATTTCAAAAATTATTCTTAACTGACCACAAGTTTTTTTCTAGTAGTTATTTCATTATATAAGCACATTCCTACCAATTGCCAAATTCTCTATCTTTTGTTAGATTAAGTATTCAGTGTTTCATAACGTTGTCTAGATATGTGATCTAGACTGAGCATAGTAATTTCATGTGATTTTATGACAACAATATTCTAAATTTTAGGGAAGCTGAAAATATGGGTTTTGACATCATCCAGGTGTAGAGATGGTAGGGTTTGCAGGCACCACTTTAAATTCTGGATATGATAATAAAGGGATTGGTCACTTTAAACTCAGCTTTCTATCCAGACAATGTCACACAGCAGGAGTTTCCTTGGCCAACACAATTTTAGGTTCAAATGTCAAGTTGTTCTTTTTCTTTTTTCAAGTCAATGTTAGATATAACGGTTCCATTTTCCTAAGTGTTTATAAGTGCTTGCATTTCCCAATCATCAGCTCAGGGTTTCCTTATAGTGTAGCTTCATTTCAGCCCCAGGAGTAATAATGCCTATTTCTTTAGCTGTTTTGACATTTCTTGTGATGGACATCAGTTGCAGTTGCTCTGAAGGGAAAGCATGTCTCCTTGATGTATTATTTCCTTGCTAGATGTCAATTGCATGTTTTCTTGAACTATGTTGTCTTTCTTGATGGATCCTAAAGGCATTAAATTTATTTGGACTATTATAGTAAACTTCTATTTGCCATCTCATATGAATTCACACGTCTAGTATAACAGAGTACTGATTTTCTTTTCTTCTTCTTTTTTTTTTCTACCCTAACCCTAACCCTACAGAGTGCTGATTTTCTTTTTTAATCATCTTTCACCATTTTTAGGGCTGAGTTCGATGGGCATACTGTAGACTTTAAAGTAGGCTCCTGATTGAATAAAGTAAGTCAAAGAATCACTACCCATCTCTGAAAAAAATTGAATCAGTGTTGAAGATGACACTTAATTTGAGCTGAGCTTATGAAAATTACACTCAGTATTTTCACTTGCCTCTGAGTAAGTGAAATTCTTTGAAGGTAAAGTTAAATATAATGTCTGATGTTGTTGCCATCAACTTTTAATTCCAAGGAGAACACCTGACTGAAATGAAGCCAACACAACATGTGAAGGAGCAGGCTGACACTTAGAGATGGAAACAACTTGGACTTATAAAAATTATTTGAGTTGTGCAATCAAATTATTCTTGGAATCATAATTGTCCCTGTATTTTCACTAATGTGAACAAAGAAGTTCTCTTTCAAATAAACCTCTCAGTCATTGAGAAACAAATATGATGTGCTGTTTACATGTTTCTCTAACAGTCTTCATTCTAGAACTCCTGTTGCAGAATCAAAATTTTTTCATTTTCAGGTCCATTTTTTGAGTATAACTTATTATGTGTACATGCTGAAAAAAGAAAATAGAAAGCAATACTTTCAACAACTGAATAAATATTGAGAAGCAACCCATTTGTAGCATCTGATTAAATATTTTAAAAGTAATTTTATGATTCTATTCATAGTTCCTCAAACTTATTTGACCTTCTGCTCCCTTTTCAGAAAGCAAACTACTCAGTGCCCCCCATGCCTCAGCAATCATTTTTTAAAATGAAAACTCATAGTCCAGGATAAGGTATAGGTACACATCTATTTTTGCAACTCTCTCTGCATCTTGCCAGAGCCCGGCAGGGGGTATTACTGCTCACAGGGGAAACCACTGAGGTAAAAGGTGCTTTTCTTCATTACCTTCAAAAGAATCACCCTCTGCACAAAAGAAAAAAAAACTAAAATGATTTCCTCAAAAACAAGCAAACAAAACCTCACTATCCTGTATCAGCTGCAACTCATAGTGACTTTAGGTAGGGATTTCAAGTCTGCAAATCTTTTTTTTTAAATCATTTTATTGGGGGCTCGTACAACTTTTATCACAATTTATACATACATCTCTATTGTGTCACGCACATTTGTACATTTCTTGCCATCATCATTCTCAAAACATTTGCTTTCTACTTGAGCTCTTGGTATCAGCTCCTCATTTTTTTCCCTTCCCTCCCCCACTTCCCCTCACTCATGAACCCCTCATAATTTATAAAGTATTGTTACTTTCTCATATCTTACACTGTTTGGTGTCTTCCTTCACCTGATTTTCTGTTGTCTGTCCTCCAGGGAGCGGATTATATATAGATCTCTGTAACTGATTCCCCCTTTCTACACCCTCTCCCTCCCTGCCTCCTGGTACTGGCACTCTCAGCAGTGGTCCTGAAGGGATCATCTGTCCTGAATTCCCTTTGTTTCCAGTTCCTTTCTGTATCAGTTTACATCCTCTGTCTAGCTGGATTTATAAGGTAGAACTGCGATCATGATAGTGGGGGGTGAGGAAGCACTAAAGAACTAGAGGAAAGGTTGTATGTTTCATTGTTGTTATACTAGACACTGGCGGGTCTTCACCCCGCGACCCTTCTGTAAGGAGATGTCCAGTGCCTATAGAAGGGTTTGGTTGTCCACTCCACACTCCCCCTCATACACAATGATGATTTTTTTGTTCTTTGATGCCTGATACCTGATCCCATCAACACCTTGTGATCACACAAGGCTGGTGTGCTTCTTCCATGTGGGCTACATTGCTTCTCAGCTAGATGAACACCCATTTATTTTCAAGCCTTTAAGACCCCAGATATATCTTTTGATGGCTGGGAACCATCAGTTTTCTTCACTACCTTTTCTTATGCACCTGCTTCTGTCTTCAGCAATTGTGTCAGGAAGGTGAGCATCATGGAATGCCACTTAAATTGAACAAAGTAATTTTGCATTGAGGGAGTACTTGAGTTGAGGTCCAGTGTGCATCTGCTACCTTAATACTAAACTTATAAATATATGCACAGATCTATTTCCCCATCATATATAAATACGTTCACATATGTACATACCTATATTTAGGCCTCTATAAATGCCCTTTGCCTCCTAGTTCTTCCCTCTATTTTCTTTTACTTTCCTCTTGTTCCACTATCATTCTCAGCCTTCATTTGGGTTTCAGTAATTCCTCTTGGTTATATTACCCTTGATCAAGACCTAGTAGGCTTCCTACACCCTCCTCACCACTGATTTCAGATCACTTGTTCCCTTATCCCTGAGTTTGTTAACACCCACTTCCTTTCTTCCACCTCCCCTTCTCCCATGTCTCTCTGCTCCCCCTCTCCGAGCTGTCAGTCCATGGTTTTCTGGAGGAGAAAAAAAAGCAACTGTAAACCTTTCTCCTATAGAGTGACTAGGGACCTCATAGTGAGAAGCCCAATGTTTAACCCATAGCACCATCAGGATCATTAAATTATATGCAACATAGAATCTATATCTTAATCCAGGAGACATGGAAATGTTCCTTCCCATGTTTGATGGATACTTTTCCTGCTATGTCTGTGTGACACTGACAGGTGTGTTTTATATCGATGACACAGGGTAGTGATTAAAAGTGAGGGCTTTGTACCTATGAAACATACAATGTTTCTCTAGTTCCTAAAAGCTTTCTCTCCGCCCTCCCCCCATCATGACCCCAGTTCTACCTTACAAATCCGTCTGGACCACAGGAGGTACACTGGTACAGATAGGAACTGGAAACACCTTGAATTCAGGACAGAAGGACTCAGGATTAGTGATGAGAAGGGTGAAAATGGGATGGTGGCAGAAAGGGAGAACAGATTGCAAGGATATATATATATATATATATATAGCAAGGATATATATATATATGGATATATATATGAGAAGTGGGTGAAGGGAGATGTTAGATGGTGTAAGATATGACAAATAATAATAATTTATACATTATCAAGGGTTCATGGGGGGTTGGTGAGCAGAGAGGGAAGGGAAAAATGAGGGGCTCATGTAGAAAGCAAGAGTGTTGAGAATGATGAGGGAAGAAAATATACAAAAAGTGCTCACTACAATGGATGTATGTGTGGATTGTGATAAGAGTTGTACGAGCCCTCAATACAGTGCTTTAATAAATAGCTATAGACATAAATATTACTTCAATAACAATGAGTATGGAGGAGAGGAAAATATTCTAAAATCAATTATGGTAATGTTTATACATCTCTTCCTGACTTGACTGAACTATTGAATTGTATGATAAGTGGATGAGATGTTAATAAAACTTAATGAATTGGGAAAAAAGTGAGGGCTCTGGAGTTTAACTCCTTAGGCAGCTGAGTGACATTTGGTAATTTGACATTGCTGTATCTATTTCCTTATCACTAAAAGAGGGACAATGTGATTTTGACTTGAAAGAGTTGTCATGAAGGTTAAATGTATTGATAATCATAAAACTTGTAGAAGAGTACATGCATCAAATGACCTTTTTATCGTGAAGGGATACAGAAATGCAGTTAGGATACAGTTTGAATCAACTTGAATCAAGTTGCCCTCTGATATAATATAGAGCTTTGAAATTTTTATTTATATTTTTTGGGTTTTTTGTACTGCTGAGCCAATCCCTTTTCATTGCCACTGATGTACAGGAATGAAACACTGCCTGGCTTTGCACCATCTCCCCAGTCAGTGCTCTGTTAGAGTCCATTGTTAAAGCCACTGTGTCAATCCGTCTCCTTGAGAGTTGTTCTTTTTTTCATTGACCCTCTTATTTTGGCAATCATGATGTCCTTCTCAAGGGACTGGTGCCCTTGATAACATGTTCAAAGTCTTGTCATCCTTGCTTCTAAGAAACATTCTGGCTGTACTTCCTCCAAGAGAGATTGTTTATTATTTATAATCTTATTTATATATCTGTTTTGCTATGATTTTCCAAAAGTTTTGACTCGACCACAGAAGTACAGGAGCAGAAATTTCCATAAAATAGAAAACTAGAGCAAGAATGTATGGTAACCTTGAGAGTCAATATATTTCTTTAAGCTTTAGATTTGCCTCTGGGTTCTCTGGAAATCATAATCATCTGATCAGTTGGAAGCTTTTGCTCATTTTTCAATAAAAAAATCATTTCCCTAGTGTTAAATGACAAAATCTATTTCTCCTGGTGAGCTCAAATTTCCCAGGTCTTGTTAATATTTTATATTTCCCACCGTTTTGCATACAAATATACAATAAACCTATGTAAACATAGATAAGTGATTGTTTTGTGCTGAATTAATGTGATGCCAGGTAACTGGTCATTATAACTTGTGTCTCCAATTCATTGAAACTTACTCTCTTCTCTGTTCCATCTTATGCTTGGTCTGGCTAGAAATACTCATGCTTCCAGTTAGATGTTAGAAGTAATTTCTTCCAGTAAATCTCCCTTAAATGATGAGATTGACTTTTGGTAACTTTTCTGTACATATCTACCATTGGAATAACCACCATACCACATTGTAATTGGCCTTTTGTCTTCGAGATTTCTATTTTAGAGTGTTAACTCTTGAAGAAATGGTGCCTTGTGAGAGTCATCCACAAATTCTGAATCAAGAGATCCTATATACCTAAACTATCTCTTGGAATGAATGAATGAGCAAAGGAACTACGAACTTCACCACGACCTTCATGATTTTTCCATCTATGACCATGTTTACCTTTCTCTCCTTTGATCAATATCATTCCTTAAATAGTACTCATTGCTCTATTAAGATCCCAAACACTTTATTTTATGTATCTTCCAGCAACTCTGCATTATTTTTTTTCTGACAAACCCTAGGCCAGCATGACTCCATGTTTTTACCATAACTTAATTTTTTTTGGCTTTTTGCTATTTTCATCATATTTGTTCTTTCAGACATAGTTTAAATGCTACTTCCTCTGTGGCATGTTTCCCAGTTCCTCTTTGCCAGAATTAAATCATCCTTGTAGTCCTTTGTTTGTGTTTCTCTTAGGGCATGTTCCATATAAGCTGATTATTTGTGTTCCTGACATTCTCCCTGAGACCAGGTGCCAAGCGCTGTCCTTGATGCTGGGGACAGAATTTTCAGTTCTATGAATTTTGCCAAAGGGTTTTGGGTCTTATTACTCAATACATACGTCAATGACTAAGCAAACACATAACCCTTTAATTCATTATCTCATAATAGGAAGTTTCTTGAGTGAAATATTTTTGCCTATTGCTTCTCTAATTTGTGTGCATGTGTGATTATGATGTGAAATGTTACAAGCACATGGATGTATTTGGGATATATATATATAAATATATAAATTTCCTTGTGGTACATATATAAATATCCTTTGGATAATCCAAAATAATTTCCACTAGCTTCGCATTTTTGTACTATCATGGCAAATTGTGAACAATTTCAAATGCATCTGTTTTCTGACAAGAACTTTATAGGGACTCTCTTGTTGTTGTTATTAGGTATCATTAATTTGCTTCCAACGCAGAGCAAAGCTATGTACAATGGAATGAGACCTTGCCCAGTGCTGAGACATCCTCACAGTTGTTCTTATGTCTGAGCCTATGACGCAGTCATAGTGTTAAGCCATCTTATTTGCTTATTCTCTTCTTTACCAAGCACAGGGTTCTTTTCCAGGAACGGGTCTCACCTGATAAGATGCCCAAAGTATATGAGCCAAAGTGCCACCATCCTTGCTTCTAAAGGACATGCCTGTGCTTTTATTAATAGCTTCCGCAGTGCATTGATAGGTACCTGCCAGAAATTCAGGCTGGATTCAGAAGAGGAAGGGGTACAAGGAATATCATTGCCTGATAGTAGGTCAGATGGATCTTGGCTGAAGGCAGAGAATCCAAGAAAGGTATTTACTTGAGTTTTGTGTGTTATGCAAAGGCATTCAACAGTGTGAACTATTGAATTTAACTATAAATGATTTAGATATTTTCATAAACAATAGAGTGTTATTAATTTTGTGAAATTTTGGTCTGAAACAGTGTTCTATATTATAGGTATAATGAGATTCAAAGTTTTATTTTCATTGCAAAAGATGAGTTTCATAGCACATGACAGACACAAGTACTCCATCAATAAATGTATGTGAAGTGAATGAGTATAGATCATGACACTACCAATTTTCATCTATAAATGATGATATTGACAGTGGTTTTGATTTTCTTATTTTCTCCTTTATCCATGACAGTAGGGAATTGATTTATTGTCACACAAAGTTCCACACAAAATGACTTGTTAACTTGCCCAATGAAATCATAAACAGACCCTATTATTAGGGACCACTTTTCTGCCATCTTCATTGTGTTTACCTAATTCCCCTTGTAGTTAGTTGCCCATTGACTGTCACTGTAGAGCAGTGATTTACTTGATAAGGCCTTTTTAGCCATAGTCTTTGCAATTCCCACCAATTGATTTTTTTCTGATGGGTCAAGGTAAGAGAAGATGTTGATGGAGTATATGATTCAGTAGTGAGTGAGTGTTAACAGGCTTGTGATTACCAAATTTATAACTCAAAGAGGACCTGTGTCTTCCATCCATCCCACTTGGCTTACAATGCATCATTTCAGAAGTAGTCGGGGGTGATCTCAGTACATTCAAGAGGAAAGAACCAGGAGTGGAGTGTGCCCATGGGACCCTGAGATGCCCAGCATTGAGCTCTCTTGATCCAGGAAAACTGAGACACCAGAGGAGCAGCAGAAGTAAGTACCAGAGTATGAGACAGCAGTGGACAAAGCAAAGTGAACAAAGCCCCTCACTTGTGGAGGGGCGTAGTTCCAAGCACTTAACTGGGGGAATTAAGTTTGTTGACCCATGATAAAGGTGAGCAGCTTTGGGCTGAGGTTTGTGATGGAGTGGTATGCCCTTTGTACAATATTGTCAGCTTTAAAAGAGCCTTTTGACATTTCTTGAGGAGGGCAGAAGGCCCTTGGGTATGGTTAGGAAGAAGCTGTCTTGACTGAAGAACTGCGTCTTCAGGACCATTTCTGATCTTATCCCTTTCTGTAATGAGCCCTGTAATTGTGAGCATTGTCTGTGAATTCTGTGACCAATGCAATAAATTGTCATCATGGTGATATTTTATTTTATCATAATTAATACCAGACTAGTCCCAAGGAATTAGAAATGAAAGATGCCTCAAATGCACAACTCTTCCTTGAAGCTATTCTGTTCCATTTCCCCACCCACTCCTCCCTTCAGAATATTCCCTCACATTCCCAAGTCTCTGATTCACGGCAGCATCCCACAGAGACTTAGGTAACTTTAAGGAAATGTCTCAGGTGGTGGGTGTTCTGTTCCAAATCCGAAGGTTAGGCAGAGGCGAGCCAAATGCAGGGTCCCAAACCAAAAGCCCAAAATGCCCACAAGTGACAGCAGATCTTCTTGCTTCTAACACAGCTCACTCAGTGGGGAAAAGGATGACTTTTTAGATGATAGAGTGAAAATACTATCATGGCAGCAGCATTTCTATGCATTCCAAGGTAAACAAAGGCTAGTGTCTCAAGTTGCACACTCCAATAAAGTAGTCTTAAAGGTGCCTATGGAAACAAAAGGTATACCCTCTGCCAACTCACTGTCATCGAGCTGATCTGACTCCTAGTGACCCCATATGATACAGTAGAACTGCCACTGTGAGTTTGGGAGACTGTAGCCCTTTAATGGGAAGAGAAAGTCCCTTATTTTGCCCAAGGAACCAATAGTGGTTTCAAACTGGTGATCTTGCTGTTTTTAGAACTTTGACAGGATTTTCCTTACTTCACAGTTGTCGCCATTTGATGCCGCTAACAAAGATCTTTTTCACAGTAAAATGGGGGTACCTGGTCTTTGAGTCTTTTCAAGCAAAGAGTCATCCCTCTTTGCTTCCACAACTCTTCTGTCCACCCTGTGTGGCCTTGCTTTCCTGCCTCATTCTCCCTTCTCCACAGGAGAGTGTGCAACAAACCTAAGCCACGTGGAGCATGGGTTTGGATCGCTCAATACCACACCGGCCGTGAGCATCCCCCATCACTCTGCAAATTCACAACTGTTGTTCCAAAGTTCAGTCCTGTGAAGAAGAGTTTCCTCAGCAGTCTAGGTTCTTTAGGAGACTCTGACTCAGACAGGGAGGGAGAGGGAGGACTCTAATGGTGCTTCCTCCACGGAGTCCACCAGCAGAAAAGAGTCAGCTGGCCTTCTTCACAAAATCTTACTTACCTGGAAGGGACACGATGAGAATGTGAGTTTAAGACAAAAAGAAAGAGCTTTGTGATCAACTAATGGTTTCTGCTAAATCTTCCCTATTCCATTTTCAATTTAAAGTAACCTTTCTAAAAATTATTCAGCAGACTTTTTCTCATATTTCATTGACTAAATTGTGCTTTAGCTTATGCCCAAACCAGTGACTTGCAAGAGGAATAGCACTATCATTGAGCTATATGAAGATAAGACAAAAATATTACTCCTAGTTCACACGTGTAAGAATTTATTCCAAACAGATGAACAGCAGAGGCTGGCTGCAAATATGTTCTCTACAATCAATGGATGCTTACACATAGGATGGCTCAGTAATAAATTTGTCTTAATCTAGTAAGGTTCTTTGAAAATAAACGATCCAAACAAAACTATGTCTTCTGTGGAGATCTGCACCAGTTAAATTCAAGACAGAGAGACTAGCTTAAAAGGTAGGGGCCTCTGGTTTGTGGAATTCTAAAAGTTTAATATGGAGAAATTGTCCCCAAAGGACACAAGATTAGCATGGGAGATTATTATGAAGGATTTTTAAGAAAATTGTGAATCAAACTGTGAAAAAAAGGCCCAGAAATTAATGCTGTGAAGTTTTTTTGTCACAGCAAAGGCTGTCCTAAGATAACTTTACTCTGCCCACTTTGTAGCCAAAATCTTGGCCCTTCAGACATATTTTTGTTCTAAAAACTTGACATAAGTTTACCATTTGAGTCTTGCAAAGGAGAGTAACCTGACATTTTGTTGCGTAAATTGAAGATCAGAGGATGCTTTGGGGAATGATTAAATTAAAATGCTAACTCCCTGTTGATTGAGTTGATTCTGACACATAACAATGTGTTAGGACAGAGTAGAACTATTTCAGTGGGTTTCTTTGTAGGAGTAAAAACCTTTTTCTTTTTCTCACAGAGCAGCTGGGGTTTCAAACTGCTGACTTTGTGGTTAACAGCCCAGTGAGTAACTCACGAGGCCATTAGGAATGGAAACACTGTGTTCAGAGGTGTAGACCCAGTTGGAGGATACGTTGAGAAACTAGAGTTTCATATGGAGATATTTTTGTTCAATAAAGGGTTCCATGATTTTGTAGCAACATTTTTTTACCTACCTTTGTGTTCTTCATTCAGAGTTGGGTTGGATCTGGGCCTGCTTACCCTGCGGGAGAGTGAGTACAAGCATAAAAAAACAAAGCAAAACAAACAAACAAATAAGCAATAAACATACCTGTTATAGATATCAGGAAATCAAAATGACCGACCTTCAACCATAGCAATCATATCCTATTCTGAGTTTGTGAATTGCCCATTGTATACAATGGTACAGTAGAAGGTCAGTGAAGAGGAGGAGAACCCAAAGTTGGTTTGACATGAGAAAGCAAATGTAATTGTGCTCGTACAGAAGTATTTAGAATAAACCAAACTCACTGCGATCAAATCAATTCTAGCACCTAACTACCTTTTGGGACATAGTGGAACTGCCCTGTGGGTTTCTGAGACTGTAACTTTTTATAGCAGTAGAATGACTCGTCTGTTTCCTATGGAGCAGCCAGTGTTTTTGAACTGCTAACCTTGTGGTTAGCAGCCGAGCCAGAAGAACAAAGGGATAAAGTGTAATTTAAAATCGAAAGATACATGTCAAGATTGTATCCTTTCATTTTACTTACTCAATCTGTATGCTGAGAAAAGAATCTAAGAGACTGACCATATGAAGAAAATCATGGCATCAGGATTGGCAGAAGATGCCTTAATAAGCTTGAAATGCAGATACTACAACCTGGCTTGCTGAAGGTGGATTCTCAAAACCAAAATCACTGTCATCAGGTAGATCCCAGGTCCCAGCCACGCTATCGAGTAGCATGGAACTTCTCTTGGTTTCTGAGGCTGTATGTCTTTATGGGAGCAGAACACCTCCTCTTTCTTCTGTCATGTGACTGGTGCTTGTAGGCACATCCCTTCATTTCCCTATGGCTCCACTTCATCCTCTCCATGCGTGACTACCTTCTGTCACATACGTGTCAACTCTCTTTCCACACCACTCTTTTAAGAACACTTGTGGTAGCATTTAGGGTCCATTTGAGCAATCCTTTTCTCAAGACCTTTCACTTAATCATATCTGCAAAGACTCCTTTTCCACATGGAGAACATTTGTGAGTTGTAGAGATTACACATAGGTAACATTTAGGGGACCATTTTTTTCTGCATACCGTGAAAGATATGACCATTTTTAAAGATCTCAAACTTCTTGCTAAATTGTCTTTTAATTTAGTATATCCTTACAGGTATTAGTTGTGAATGCTTGGTTCATTGCAACCTCACCAATTCTAGGGGAAAGTAAAGGCAAACAAGAATAAGGAGAATACTGTAAATGAAAAGATTTATTAATATAAAAAGTAAAAGACACAAAAGTACAAAGGAAAAGGCAACCTTTTGTTCAAAAGGTTTGACAAAAAAAATTAGAAGTGTTGTTTTATCTGAGATATAGAAATAATTTTATTTAATTTTTCTTTAAGGAGCCATAGTCAGGATGACTTTTAGGCAGGGTTATCCCCTTAATTCTTATGGTAACAGCTTGAGTATGTATTCATTTACTCAGTTTTATTTAATTCTGCGACTTGGAGGCAAAAGTGAGGTCATTCCATTCTCTGCTTACATTGATGCCGTCAGTGCTTCATCATGTTCCTCCTTTTGTCACAGGATTGGAGATCAGCATGGACGTGTTGCCCCACTATATTATACAATAGGAGAGACGACACTCAGGCAATTCCCAAAGGACTTGTTGAAGACTGTGAGATGGATGAAAGAAGTGAATGTTTCCTTTGTTTCATTCACTGACGCTTTGATCAGGGATTACATTTTCTCTGTGTCAGGTCATGTGCTAGTTTTTAAAAAGGTAAATAAGACCTTATTGTACTCTCCAGAGGTTTATAGAGTGGAGATTAAAGTTGAACAGCTGTTTACAGAGATGATTGATGAGCAGAAAGATGGAGCACAGGGAATCCTTTGAGTTAAGAGGGCTCAGTTGTGATCAGGATTTTGTTTTGGCACCTGTGTGTTATGTGTAAAAACAACTGGTCCAAAAATGTTGGAAATTAGATCAATATTCTTTTGTTTCTTCCACATTTCATGCTCTAAGGCCTCTTATACATCGAGTGCTGTGGTGTTACATAATCTGATGCCAATTTGAGGAGTAAGAGTGAAGGGGTTGTCAATCAGGTCATAGCTATTGATGCCTCTGGGTGAGCATAGCCATTTCCTGAAGATTTTCAAAACTATGGTATCCTCCTTGGTGGCCAGAGACACTCCCTCTCTCAGCTAACTCTGAGACATCCCCGTGGAGAAGACACATGGGGAGAAACTGATAGAGACAGACCTCTGGAGCCAGAGAAGCCACATGGAGACCCCTGCCAGTTCTGAGATGCTTCCAATGCCACTGGATCCACAAGACTCCCCACCTACTGGCCTATAATCTTCCTACATTTGGCATCATTGCAGGTGTTTTGTGAGTCTGAAGAAGACTTTACAAATTGGTATCAGACAGATAGGCTAGTGTTGGACTTATGGAGCTGATTTGGACTGGGCTGGGAGGTGTTCTCGCTATACAATTGGTCTTGTACATAAATCACTTTTTTTAGTACACATATGAGAGTGTCTGTGAATTTGTTCCTCTAGTCTACCTGGACTAACACATTATGGAATTGGGTACTAGAGGAACAAATCATAATGATGGAGAGTGGATGTATGTTTGATCTCTGCCTCATGGTAGTTTTCCTTCTTTGGCTAGTCAGAGGTTCAATACATCCATGCAGTTTACTGGGTTGTTTTCTGAAAAGAATATGGGCAGTTTTTAAGGTTTTAACTATTTTGTTTGGTTGTAGTCTTTTGTTTTGTGTGGAAATAGTAAAGATAAAATGTATATTTTAATGTATATTTTGAACTCAGGGGTAGAAATCATCCCTTGAGTTTCTCAGACACCATGCTGGTTAGAGAAAATGGCTGACAGTTGGACTGGCCCTAGCTTGAGACAATGCCATGAGAGGTCTAATCCCATATTTCCTATAAATATATTAGCTTAAAGATTTAAGATAAATAAGGGTTGAACTTGACTGTTTTAAGAATTGAGTTTAGTATCTGATTCTATCTTGTTTATACTGATTGCTTCTTATTGTTGATATAAGAATTCATACAAAGATGACTGGGAAGTAATAAAATAGAGATCTTATAAGCCCACTTGCCTTGAAACATTAAAATTCAATCTTTAAATGGGTTTAGGACACATCTGCAAAAAATTCAGGAGCTGATACCAAGGGCTCAAGTAGAAAGAAAATGTTTTGAGAATGATGATGGCAACAAATATACAAATGTCCTTGACACAATGGATATATATATGGATTGTGATGAGAGTTCTATGAACCCCCAATAAAATGATTTAAAAAATGAAGGCTCTTAAAAGATAAGCCCCACCCAGTGTCAGAAATGCTCAGGACATTTGAAGATGAAGAGATGTGCCTGTTGACAGATCGAAGAAGTAGGAGCTCTTTAAATTTTATGAAGTTTGAACTAGTTTCTTTCAGAAGCTGGAAACAATTTGGAACCATGAAGAAAACTCCTCTCTATGACTGATTGGAGCCTATGGCAGCCTGAAATGTTTACCTAGTGTCCACCTCGATCCACTTGTTGAGTGGAAGTGAGAGAAATGCAGCAAGAAAGAGATGGGTTACGTATGGCCACTGACATTCCCGGACCTGGTTTATAGGAACTACAGGAGAAGACGAGAGTGGGTTGAGTAGTCTGAAGTTCATGACCTAGCACAGGTGGGCTAAGGTTGTTGAGAATTTGTGATAGTACCTGGTCTAATGGTTAGGCTACCAATCAGCACCCCATTAAGGCTAAGTGAGGCAACCCACATTGAATTGACCAGATGAAGAAAAGATTCTTGAGTCTGTGACCTGGTGCATGTTGCTGCAGACTTTATGGATGGTCTGTCCTGATTTGACTTTTCTTATGGATGTAGACTCACAAGGATTCAACTGGGATGAAGATTCTTTATATCAAAGAATTTTATTGTCTCCTCAGAGCACTGGGTTGATATAAGTGGGCAGTATAGAAACTGGATACCCAAAATGAGGAGGATGAAAGCATGAAGTGGTTGACTTACAAACTTTCATAGAAGGGGAATATATTCATAGGGTTATAGGATTAAGATATAGGTGTTCCCATAAGTATTGCATATTTTTTATTTTGTTCACTGATAGAATGTTATATTTAAATAAGGGTAGGATATTTTTAAATTGTATGCATTTTAGTTTTATCCTACAAGGTACATATATGATTTTATTGTTTGTTTGGAAATTATAATTATGTGACAATGTCAAATTGACATGGGGTAGTATGTGGTAGTTACATAATCTGGTATCAATTAGAGGACTAAAAGTGAAGGGGTGGAGTCCAGGCTGTCAATCAGGTCACAGTCAATGAAGCCTTTTGTGTGGGCATGGCCTTCTCCTGAGGATTCTGTGAACTCCTGCTTTCCTTCTTGGAGGCCCAGAAACACACTTTCTCTAGACATCCCTGTGGAGAAGACACATGGAGAAAGGCTGATGGACCCAGACTTCTAGAGCCAGAGAAGCCCTGTGCAGACCCCTGCTAGTTCTGAGATGCTTACAAGGCCACTGGAGCCACAAGTCTTCCAACCACTGGCCTGTGATCTTCTTGCACTTGGTGTCATCGCATGTGCTTCACAAGTCTGAAGAGGACTTTATAGCTTGGTATAGGACATATGGGCTAATATTAAACTTATGGACTTGATCTGCACTAGGTTGGGGTGTTTCTTCATTGTTTAATTGCTCTTGTATACAAAGCTCTTTCTTATACCCATTTGAGTGTCTATGAGTTTGTTTCTCTAGTCTACCTGACCAAAAAAAAGTGCTATTAAAGTAAGTAAGGGTTGGATTCTTACCAACTCCTTTTTGGAATTTTTAAGTTGGAGAAATGAGGGACACAGAAAAGGTGAAATTATGTGATTGATCAGTAATATCGGAGTAAGACGATTGTTGAAACTCATTAGGCTCCTAGGATCTTAGGTCTGTGTCTGTGAAGGCCTGCACCACAGGGGATTCTGCACGATTAGGCAGTTGCTGGCAGATTTACAACTGAGAACTTCCATGGCTAATAATGTTATTGGGAATGGATGTATAGTTTGACAGGAATCATCTAACTAAGTGGCTCAGTCATTCCCAAGGCCGTTGTTATTTGCTGTTAAGTAGGTCTCAAATCATAGCAACCTCACGTGCAGCATAACAAAATGGTGCCTCTTCCTGCACTATCCTCATGATTGTTGGTACATTCAAATTCATTGCTGTGGTCACCATGTATGCAGGCAGATATTAATTACCTCCCATCCAAGAGGGCTCATCTTTCAGTATAAAATTGAACAGTATTCTGTTTTGAACCATAGGGCTACATTGTATTATCCTCAAGCTACTGCTCCTTAAAGAGAACATATTGCCTCACCCCTACCTCTGCCCCTGCTGGCCGAGACTGTGGCCCTGAGACCCAGCAGAGCTGGCAGAGGGTTCAGACCCCAAAGAAGTGGGGATGCATGCTGGGTGTAGCTCCTGGCCCACCCCATTTCCAGGGCAAGAGGGGTGAATATAATAGTAAAAATCTTGTCTGTAAAGACAAACAACAAAAAAGAGAACGTATCTTTGATTTCTCAAGAAGTTCTTAATTTCAAATACTTTTTTTGTTTGTATAAGTAGACTGAGGCTTATCCTGTTTTCCAATTATTATTTTTAGAAATATGATAAAATGTGGTCACTGTTCTATTACTATTTTCTTTAAAAGACCTGAAACAAACAAGCAAACAGATAAACCCCCAAATACAACAAAAACCCCAACTTATTATAAGCAAAGAGAGTGTCTTTTTAGCATGACATTTTTAGGGCAAGTATTATCATCTTTCTTCTGTAAACATGAAAACAGAGGTATCGAAAGTTCAGAAGTCTTTGCATTATTGGACACAAATCTGAAAATTTAGGCCCAGGCTATAATGAGTTGGTTGTTAGACCATGTGACTACCCCTCGTGGGACATTTCACAGCTTTGTGTGCAATTGCTCCTCTGTATTTTAGACCATGAACCTGGAAAATGCATCTTTTTCTTAGAAATAATATTGCGGCAAGCTAGGAAGTTCCAATTTTCTTTAGTGTTATCTCTGGATTTTATGGCCATGATTTATTTATTACACTTAAATTTTGTCTGTAGGGAAATAGGGGCATTCAGTCAATGGGAAG
This sequence comes from Nesogale talazaci, assembly GCA_004026705.1. NCBI lineage: Eukaryota > Metazoa > Chordata > Mammalia > Afrosoricida > Tenrecidae > Nesogale > Nesogale talazaci. The sequence goes on from PVJH01000683.1 coordinate 23,368, forward strand.
AATAAAAGCTGTTTAAATCATAATTATGCTGGGTAAACATTTCTAGGAATGAAAAATGGAAAGAGCTTTTATGTGATAGAAGGTGCTGGTAAAGATGATTTGAATTCTGGGTAGATCTTTAGACTGCTAACTGCAAGGTTGGTGGTTCCAGCCACCAGCTGTTTTCATGAGAGAAAATTAAGGCTGATTGCTCCTATGCAGATGAATAGTCTTGGAAACTGAATACTACAGTTGTGGCCTGCCCTGTAAGGTTATTGTGAGTCAGAAAGGATGAGTCAGTCAGTGTGTGTTAAGGAGTGAGATGCTCAAGGCAGGGCTACTAAGGCGCACACCGGCAGGGGCAATGGAAAGAATCTCCCGTCCCATCACTGCTGTTAAAGTTGATTCTCACTCAGTGTTGCTTTGTAACCGAGAAGAACTGCCCCGAGCCGTTTCTAAGGCTGCACATCTTTACAGAGGCTGGTAGCCACATCATTCTCCTATGGCGAAGTTGGTGGCTTTGAAACGGCAACCTCCGGGTCAGCAACAGAGTGCGTTCACCCCAGCTCCACAGGCAATGGAGGTAGAGGAGAAAGGGCGATGACATCACCTGTCCCTTTAGGAGCCTAAACGGTTTCTGTGTGTGTGTGTGTGTGTGTGTGTGTGTGTCCTTTTTGAGTCATCTGTCCAAATAAAGGCATAAAAAATTTACCAGCTCCCAGACGGAACTTTATATTTTGGACACCTGTGTGTCCTTTTCTAAGATGATCTAAGATAATAAAGTGAGACAAACACTCAATGTTTTCCATGAGTTTTCTAAACATGTACAGAGATGGCAGGACATGTTTTACAGTCTTCGCAGGCTAAGGGATAACTGCCTCTCTCAGTCACAGTGCGTACGTGATTGTAATTAGAGGGGGGTTTTCATGACAGAGAAATACAGAGGCCATATAAAGTGCACGTACTTTTATTCCCTACCCAACTGCTAGCTTAGTCATTCCCTACATTTCTCTCAAGCTGCTTTCTGAGGATGTGAACTTCTCGCCTCCTAAGTGGATATGACTGAGGAACTATTATTATTATTATTTAATGTTAGAAGGAAGAGGATAATGAGTTGTCTAAACAGCTTGTTTTGTTGGGAATTTGTGGTTCATCACTCTTATCTCTGAAAGGAATGGCTTTCTTTTCCTTACAATGTTTTCCTGAAGCTAATTTTGTGGATTTTGCTTAGATTAATGCAGTTGGACAGTCTTTATCTTATTTACCTGCCAGATTCACTCTTTGTATGTCTCTGAATTTCAGTAAAATTCCATTAGACGTCACAGATTTCATTATACCTCAAAGTGACACCTCTCTTCTTTACATGTCTGCATCACAAATTTGACGTGGTCATCCATCTGAATTCATAGGCCAAAGAAACTATAAGTGTAGAATTTTGTGTATTTGTCCTACCCTATGAAAGTTTGAATGAACTTTGGTCATAAACTAGTTATGCTCTCTCTTCCCTTAAGAAGGAAGGTCTTTAAGCCAGATGTTCAGAACCATCAAGTAAGACTAAAAACATGAGTGTGCCAAATATATTTTTAATTCATTTTTAAATTTAGATAAGAATGGCATCAAGCAGGTGATCAAAACAATTTGCAGTTGCAAAATATATTTTAATTTTTGCCTTTGTCTGAATTTCTAGAAAAGTGTTCATTATACAGAGCTTTAGGAAACACTTTAGTGCATGTTTCGTGGATACAAGAGTTTAGCAATTCAGTTTAGCTTGCTAATGAATAATTAATTCATTTGTTGTGTTTCCTTCTAACTTTCAGTGTGCCATAACTTTCTAACATTGTGCTTGGCGGTGGGTGCATGGTAAATAAGACACTGTTTCTTGAGGTCAGAGTCTTTGTTGGGAGGCAAATATTAAGTAGATATAAATAATGAAATTAGTAAAAAGACTTTTAGAACTCTAATAATTCAGTTGGATAACAGCTATGAAGGTGAAGTCCTATGAGTGCTTCTGAGAGCAGTCTAAAGGACGAGTGAGGAGGAGATGTCATTCAAAGTAAGATTTAAATAATGTAAAGGAATTAGGAAGACAATGTAATTTTGAGTTCCAGTGTTAGAGGAGTGATATCTTTGAGGCCTGAGGCCAGAAGGAAGAACAAGAACCAAATAGACCAGGGTCCTTCATAGCACTAGGCAAAAGGCAGTCCTGGTAAGGACACTTTACTGCCATCTGTTGGCATACTGTGACTTACTGTGCTGAAAAGTTGTGACAATGAGTTTGCATTTGACCATGTCTGTGGTAGTTTTAGGGATATATTAAGTGTTGTATCATGCAAACCACTTAGCAAGTAAGGATAAAAAGGAACAGAGGAGGGTGGTATAATAATATAGTAGTGTATGCCTCATGCATTATTGGGAAGGCACAGTGACTTATTAATATATGTAGTGGTTAGAATGGTGCACAGAGCTTGGGTCTGTATCCCAAAATATTAGAAACAGCAGCAAAAACACTCAGAAAAACTCTACGGCTTTAGAGTTACTTGTAACTCATACTGACCCAAGAAGACAGAGTCGAATTACTCTCTGGAGTTGCGGAGCCTGTAAACCTTTACAGCTTTATCTTTCTCCCAGATGCTGGTGAGTCAGCTTGAACTACTGACCATTTCACAATCCAACCTTTAGTCCTCTGTACCACCCAGGGCTCCTTTACAAGGAACATTGGGGATATTGCTATCACCACTGTGTGACTGTCAGGTAGACAGGAACTTAATCATGGAGAGCATTTTAAGTTATATTAGCTTTTGTAAACTGATAATCACAAGTGACCATGGATGGTGTGGCTGGAATATGGTGATGGGTGCAGTATAAATAATGAATCGATTAAGGGACAACTAGAGTGACTGGGATGAGACAGAGGTTGATGGTGAATGAACCTGGTGTCACAGGAGGTGGCAAGGAGTGATGTATTTAGGTATTTAGGCAATGAACAAGACTTGATGAAGCCTAAGGAAAGAGCACAAGGAATGGATGGTCCCAGGTCTCTTGCCTGAGCTGGGTGAGATTGCCGAGAGTCTGAGAGGGTTGAGAATCATGAACCTACTGCATGGATAAGCTTTACAAATCTGTTTATCATCAGTAAGTATGCAGTCTTACTTATGGGAGAGGATTTTCAGATGGAGTCAGAAAAATTCAACATGGCTGGTAAGAGTTTGTTCTCCCAGCATGACTTATTTCTCCCTCTTTGTGAATTTGTATTCATATCCAGTCTATCCATTCCTGAAGAGATTTTATCTTGAATCACACACAATGAAAGTTTTTATTAAAATAGAGCTAAAGCCTCACATTTTACAGATGGGGAAACTGAGGTTCAGACCTTGGGCAGAAAGGAACAGAGGCCAGAATTCCACATCCTGTAAGAGTCCTCTTTCCATACCACCACATTCTGCATCCGACCGCACCCTCATCAAACAGTGCCTGAATTAGTGGAACATTCGCTTAGCAGGTCTCTCCGCCTCCGATCTCTCTCGGCTTGAAACCATCCTACACACAGCTGCTGGGATAATCTTTCTAAAGCCATTTTTATCATGTCACTTCTCTGCAGGCTGTTTTCTGCTGCCTTTAGTCAAATCCAGGCTTCTCCCTTCTGACTCGCAAGGCTTTCTGCAACGTGCCTTCTTTCCTAGGGTTCACATTATGAACTTTGATCTCATTTTTGACCCGAGAGTTTTTTCTGTGCAATTCTCTGTTCATGTCTTACGGTGTCCTGTGACTGGATCTTTACACATACCTTATTACCCTACTGTAATCATCTTTATCAATTTATATCTTTGGGTTTTCTTTACAGGGCTATGTTGCTTTCTATTTCATATTCAGCACTTTTTTTTACTTGAAAGTGGTTACTATAAATATATTTCCATCTTCCTAACTCAGGCCATTTTCTTTACTTTTTGGTTATTTTAAACAATTATTCAGTTTCTAATATTCATAATATATCTCATGTAACCTATAAAATCTGTCATTGAAAAAAAATTAAGTCTGTCATTGTGCAACAAGCAATTTTTTTAATGCTAGAAAGTATATCATCACTATAAGGTCCATTAAAAAAATAATTCATGTAAGTAAAATTGGATTTTTTTTTATTCTTATGACACCCTTGAGTAGCTTGTAAACTCTTTCTTTGGACCCCTTCCTATTCCCCTTTGGTGTCATGTCTGTGCACAGCAACCCTTCCCTGCTGTGGACTGATGGTCTTGAGGCATCAGCAGGCTCTGGTAGGGTTTAGAATGCAAAGGCACCACATATAAAATTAGACATGTTGGATTTGAAAAAATTTGGTTTGCTGTTTTAGGTTCATGTTTTTCAAAGAGTTTATGTCATTTTGAAGTTAACAAGGCCTATATAATTCTCTGGAAGCTTTACATTCAATTTAATATGAAGTCAATGAGTGAATGTTTCTCTTTATATAGTAAAATCAAGGCATATGGATGCTCTATACTAGACTATCTTCCAATCAACCACTCAAGATGTACTCCATTCAGACATGTTACAGTCCTGTTCACAGGAGTAGCAGCATGGTGCAGTGGCAGAGCCAAGCTCTGGCTGGTCGAGTTACTGTCTTTGTGAATGAAGCTGTGCCATCTAGTCGTTTTAAGCTTCTGTTACTTTATCTGTGAAATGGGGATGATAATCATTTCATCACCTCACACAGGGCTGCTGTAAGCATCAAAATGAAATTGAGGTTAATGAAGCCTAAAAAGCCCAAGCCTCTATAACCAGGATAGCAGAAAAGCCAGGCCAAAAATTTGGGTCTGGTTATTCCTTGCTTACTGTGAACAAAAATGGATTCTGTCTTAGTACATTGTCTATGAATGTTGTTTACATATATGTGCTACTTAACATTCTCCATCAACTTGTCTGGACATGATTCTCAGAATTTCAGCAGTTAAGACTTACCAACTCTCATGACCACATCACTATCACAGTGAAATCTGTAACAAGAAATCACCTGAAAGCAAGTTTCCTTAGGGATGTGATCTGCTATCAAAGTAAGTGGACACTGCGGAAAAGCTTGCTTGCTTTTTGCTGGGTCTGCATCCTGCATCTGCCTTGTCATATGACCTCCAATGCCTGGGACTTGAATCAGTGATCTGTTGCATTTCTTGCCAATCCTGAGAACAGTGTACCCGCTTCCCTGCAAGCCTGCATTCACTTTTCAAGCCAGAAGTCAGGTGTCTGACCTGTGAATCTTGGGGTCATCAGTTACTGCAGAGTCAAGAGAAGCCATCAATCTGATATTTGACCCTCAGACTTGGAACTCACCCACTTCTTCAAGTTTGTTAGCTAAGATATAGAACTCTCTCTATATAAGTACATATGTAATCTTCACTGTTCTGCTTCTCTTGAGAATGTAGTTCAGAACAATACACGTTGTAAAAGTGCTTTGTTAACTCTGAATTATATTTGTAAGGTATTTTCATATATCCTATGCCTTTGCTAATTGTGCTTCACTTACAAGTGTAGATTATAGTAAAATATGTATAATATTGTGTGCAGGGAAGGCAAATCCATATGCAGAGTAGACGTCTATTCCAGTAAGAACAAAACACTGCCTCCTCCATGACATGGAAGTGATCCTATGTAATGAACCTGCCACCAGATTACTGGTTGATCTCCCCAAGGAATAGTCCCATAGCTTGGGCTCAATGTTGGCTTCTGCTGCTGGCAAATGGGGCACTCAGCATTAGCAGTGTCCAAGTCAGCCTCAGTGAGTGGAAGTCCATGTTGCTGCACCCATACATAACCCCCATCCATGCCACCGTATCCACTTTGTTCATGTGCCCATTGAGTCCTAGCAGGAGTGGCAGAGGAAAAGAGGAGTTCTAGTCTCCACAGTGCATGTCCTCTTATCCACTTGACTGTTAAAGTCCTCCTTTGCAGAGGTAACCCTTTGGTGAGCAGTCACATGAGACACGGTTCTTTCTACCTTCTTGACCCATTCAGAGAGCTTCACCCACATACTTATACCTCATACCTCCTTGTCACCAATTTTCCAATCATGTTCCTTCCAATTCACTGACCATCCAGCCAAATCATTAGCCACAGTCCATGAATCAGAATACAGTCTCACATCTGGCCATTTTTCCTTGCAGGCAAACTGAATGGCCAGGTGCTCTACTCAAAATTCTGCCCATTGGGAGCATTTCCCTTCACCACTGTCCTTTAGAGAGATTCTAGAAAGGGGCTGTAATGTTGCTGCTGTCCATTGAAGAGTGCATGTCCGCCTGCATATCGTGCACAGTCGTCCATAAATAAAGCATGAGTTCTTTGTTCTTCAGTTAAATTATCATAAGGAACTCCTCTGGAAACCATAGATGCAGACCGGGAGAAGGGAGGTAATGTGGCAGGAGTTGAGACTGTGGACATTTGGGCCCTTTCTTCATTCAGCTTACTTGTACCTCCTGGTCCTGCTTTGGCAAGATCTCAGATATGCCACTTCCATTTAACAATGGAGTGTTGCTACGCATGTCCAGCTTTATGACTCTGCAGGTCCATGATGGGCAGGTCCATGATGGGCAGCTCAGGCCCCATTTTGACTTTGTGGCCCAAGGTGAGGTGGTCAGTCTCCACCAAAAGGCAGTAACAGGCCAACAGCCATTTTTTCAAAGGGAAAGTAGTTGTCTGCAGAGGACGGCAGGACTTTACACCCAAATCCCAATTGTCTACACCAATAGGGGTCTACCAAAGATTCCATACTGCATCTTTATTGACAACTGACACCTCTAGCACCATTGGCTCAGCTGGATCATATGGTCTCAGTGACAAATCAGCTTGCAACAGCCTTAACCTGTTGCAGAACCTTTTCTTGTTCTGGGCCCCACTCAAAATTGGAGGTCTTTGGTGTCACTCGATAAACAGATGAAAATAGTTTACCTGATTGAGAAATATGTTGTCTCCAAACTGCCCTTTCAATTAATCCCACTTATTTTTCACCAAACCTATCCATCACACCCTCACACAAGAGAGGGCTATAAAAATTCAGGTAAAAGTTTCCTTATCTTTTTATTTCCACTTTTTAATGATTGTTTTGAAGCCCGCATATGTGTATCCATATTACTTTGCCATTCATGTTCAGTGGACAAATGAAAAGATAACCAGAGCGGCTAAGCTTCTCTTCATCTCACTAGTGTGCACTTGCATTTCTTTGTATTGGTATATACTTTTTCCCAGGTGCATTCCCAGCCACATCCCATCACAGATCATTCCTTCAGGCATTAGGCCATTTCACACAACAGTACACATTCTCCCACTTTGAATTCTCCTTGAATCTCTGAGCTACTGAAAAGTAGATAAGCATTTTTACCTGCAAGTTACATGTACTTGTGTTTTTAAAGTAGGTGTTATTTTACTAACTTGGGTCCATATTTTATTTTGCTTATGCTTGTGTGTAGCATGCGAGGAGACTTCAAAAGGCTCCTGAAAAAATGAAACAGAAAGATAACAGAATTTTTCACAAACTTTTTTTGAATCCACTTCAAGTGTGTTAAGTGGTTTCATACAATACCGGACCACACTATGCACATATCAGTTTAAGCTCTGGAGTCTGGATTATTAATCCGTCAGCAGTTGAAATTGGATTAGATTTATTTTTTCTTTTTCAACAGATAAGATATTTTTTATAATTAATTTTAAATCATCTTTCTTTGGATTTAATTATTTAGCAAAATTTTTGCCTAGATACAAAATAAAAATATATAGTTGATCAGGGATTCACAAGGGTTGGAGGGTAGGAGAGGGAGTAGAGAAAGAGGAGCTAATACCAAGGGCTCAAGTAGAAAAAGTTTTGGAAATTATGATGGCAACATATGTACAAATATGCTTGATACAACCAATGTATGGAATATTATATGAGTTGTAAGAGCCCCCAATAAATTGATTTTAAAATTGTGACTAATATACTTATTCTGTGATGAGTTATGTTTAAACAGCCTTGTAAATATGGTAAAAGTCCTGGTTCCTTTTACTGAGTATACCAGAGGTAGGGTTAAGTTTCATGCTTGGTATCTTACTGACTCCATAATAAAACGGTCAGAACAGTACCATTCCTAATCTGGTTTTATAGATGAGGAATACAAACCCTCACAGTGGTAATTACCTCAGGACTCAAAGCTAACACCCCTCTAAGCCTGTGTGCTTTGTGTTGTGAAGCTCTTTAGAGTTGGGAAGGTAGAGAAGAAACGATGCATTGGGCATAGTTATATTTTAACCTCAGTTCCCTTATTCTTTGGATCCCTTAGGTTGTGGAAATATTAATGGTTTAGATACTAACGGAAATGTTGCTGTTTCGAGTATATCCAGAAGTGCCTTGGAAGAAAAGCATGGGGATCTACTTAGGAGAGAATAAGCCCTGGAACACACTATGGGCCATATGCTGTGCCCTGACACATTCTGAGAGCACCAGGAGTTGAAATAACATTTGGTAGCATTAAAAAAAATTCTTTCAGATAAAAAATTGGCAGCTTTGGTGGTCATGTATTCAAGATGTCAATTTCATGATTGAAATATAGGGGTGAAGTCTAGTTTGTTAATCTAGATATAGCCATTGAGTAGCCAATGAGGCCTTTGTGTGGACATGGCTTTCTCCTGAGACTTCTGGGAAATCTCATGATATTTCCCTCGTGGAGATGAGAGGCAATCTCCCCAGTTGTTGGGACTTAATCTCTGAGATGAGTAACTATGGACAACACAAGGCAGCTTCTGAGGAGCTGGAGGAGAAGCCACACAGCCTTACCCTGATGGAACCAGACATTTGAAGCTGGAGAAGCCACGTGGAGATCCCTGCCAGTGCTCAGTTGCTTTTACCACCACTGAATGATATCGACAGATCACGAGCCCTGGAAGCAAGGAGTCATAGGGAGACCCCTGCCAGCACCGGGACTCTGCACCCACTGGCCTGCGATTTCATGAGTCGGAATGAGACTTTATAGACTGGGATCAGGCATATGGGCTAATATCGGACTTATGATTTTGAACTGAACTGGGCTGGGATGCTTTCAGGGCTCCATTTCATGGGTTCCATTCCTCTTGTATATAAACCTTACCCTTATATCCGTATGCATGTCTTATGAATTTGTTTCTCTAGTCTACCCGGACTAACACAGTAATGTTATATTTGTATTTTCTAGTGCCTACTTCGCATACATTTCATGATAAAAACAATGATATTTGGTGCAGAGAAGTTTAATTCTTGTTTCACTGGTAGTGTTCTTTCATGGTTTGGGTATTTCTCAATATCCTCATGGCTCTATGTAAAACTTTATTACATATTTATACTTACACATCGTTTAAAAAATTGTGCAAGAAATCACAAGGAAAGGCAATTGTGCCATTTTGTACTTCTTACCATGTCAAGTGGACACTCCAGGGCAATAATATTTAACTCACTTGTAGCCTTGATTTTCAGATCTTTAGAATATAGTTTATGCTATCACATTTTCTCTCTTAGAATAAACTTGCTTTTCATGCCTTCTCTTTTCTAACTTATTAAACTTAGGAAATACATTTCAACTTTGTCTCTCAGTCTAGCAGCTGTAGATACTATGCCATAACATCTCATTTTATCATATAAAGACGCTGCTGCTGCTGCTGCTGTTAGGTGCCAGTGAGTCAGTTCCAACCCGCAGCCACCTCGTGCACAATAGAATGAAACACTGCCTGATCCTGATCCAGAGATCTGGCTCCATCAGCCTCTTTCCATGTGTCTTCTACACAGGGATACAGTGTCTCTCAGGGAGTGAGCCTAGAAAGAGAGTATTTCCTGCTTCCAAGAAATAATACCAGAGTTCCCAGAATCCTCAGGAGAAGGTCATGCCCACACAGAGGCCTTGTTGTCTCTATTCTTACCCCTACGTTGTTAATTCTCCAATTGACTCCAGATTATGTAACTACCATTCAACGATATCACCACCAATCAATGGAGTACTCGTGAGGGCAGAGGCTCTGGATGATCATTGGTTTGATATTTACTAGCAGTTTTGTCAGACTGAGAAGTATAGAGAAGCAGGTTGGCTGGTTCTCCTTACAATACAAAATGAGATCCAGGAGAGGGATAATCTAAGAATCTAATCTAAGCATGCCTCAAGTGTCGAATAACATACCTAAAAGCTTCTGAATGTGCCACAAAGGAAAGTCCTCTCTTGTAACAGAGCTGACATTACTGAGCATCAAATACAGCGTCTCATCATACGAGTAGCTGATTTACAGCACCAGCTGAATTGCAGGTCTTGAATAGTGTCTGATATTAATGGAAGGGCCCTAGTCAGAAAGAATTGGGACCCTGAAAAATGGGATAGGAACATATGGGATGATCCAGAAGAAGAGAATATTGGGCCCCTAGAACACCGATTCTCAACCGGTGGGATACGATTTCTCTGGGGGTTGAACAATCCTTTCACAGAGGTTACCCTATTAATAACATTGGCAAAATGACAATTATGAAGTAGCAATGAAAATAATTTTATGGTTGGGTTGGTCACCACAACATGAGGAACTGTATTAAAGGGTCATGGCATTAGGAAGGTTGAGCATCACTGTTCTCGAGTCTATTGAGCCACCCCATTCAATAGAACCACCCCTTCCACCTGAGAGAATTAATCCACTGTCAGTCAAACAACTCATGCCTGAGCAGATTAACCAATCTGTTCAAGTTGAAATGCCGGGTGGGGTTGCATCTGTAGCATTTCCTGAAGGAGATGTCTTTTAAAATATTGCTCAGAGCCCCCAGGAAACACCCGACCACACATTATTTCCTCTAGACTTGTAACTAGCATTAAGTCTCAGAAAGTTCCTAAAGGTGAGGTTCAGATGATGGCTCAGGAAGAAGTGTGCTATACTCATAGCGATCTGCTCGAGTTTTCTAATCCTTGTATGAACAGAGGTCTGCTTGGGAAATATCCCTGGGAATGGTTACAAAGGGTGTGGGATTCTGGTGCAAGAGATCGATATAACATTAGACCAGTGTGAGTTTCTTGATATGGGGCCCGGAAGCACAGATTCTTCCTTCAGTGTCTCAGCGAGAGGTTAAGAGAGGATCTAATTGCTTATTTGGTTGACTCACTGAAGCATGGGCTGCCAGATGGCCTAGATTAGATGAACTTGAGATCCCTGACCTACCTTGGTACACTGTAGAAGAAGGCGTCCAAAATCTTAGGGAAATTGGTATGTTGGAATGGATCCATCAGAATAAGCCCATAGACCCCAAATGGGGGTGTCCTGAGGACATATTCTTCACCGCAATCATAAAGAATGAGTTTGTGAAGTGGGTCCCAGCATCTCTGAAAACTCTTTTGATTGCTATTTTATGTACACCAGGATTAACAGTGAGAGCTGCCCTAAGTCAACTCTGACATTTGTCTACAATAGGGCTGATTGGACTCTGTGGTGGTTGAGGGCAGGTGTCAGGATGGAATCTACAGAGACAAGATGGGTGTTGTAATCATAACGGACAGCAAGGTTTCTGTAGTAATCAAAGCAACTGTCTGGTCTGGACTTATGGAATTGGCAACTTAGCCATGGTGTCCCTAGAAGTGAAATACATGGGAAATCTACTCAACATTTACATGACTTAATAGGTGAAAGAATGCTAGGTCAGGTGAACAGCAGAATAGACAGTCATAATCATTCAATCAATTTCCAGACCTGAACCAGTTTACCACCTCATCACCCCTTGAATGAGGGCAAGGCCAGCTCCCTCGTACATCACCAAAGGTTTATACTGTTAGTCTTTCTTCTAGTGTTCTCCAAAGAGACCAGCAGCTCTTCACAAGAATGACTGTCCATTCGGAGAAAGGAAATAATCAAACTTTTGGGGGATTATTGGACACTGGCTCTGGGCTGACATTAATTTCAGGAGACCAAAACTGTTTCAAAGAGGGTGCATATGGAGATCGCACAATTGATGGAGTTTTAGCTCAAGTATGCCTCACCAAGGGTCCAGTGGGGCCCCAGATCCAGCCTGTCATGATTCCCCCAGTTCCAGAATGCATCATTGGAATAGATATACCTAGTAACTGGCAAAACCCCTACAATGTATCTCTGACATGTAGATTAAGGGTTATTATGGTAGGCAAGGCCAAGTGGACACCATTAGGACTGCCATTGCTTAGGAACCTAGTAAACCAAAAGCATTCCTGGAAGGATTGCAGAGATCAGTGCCAACATCAAAGACTTGAAGCATGTAGGGGTGGATATTCCTACCACGTCCCCATCCAACTCTCCTATTTGGCCTGTAAAGAATACAGATGGATTGTGGAGAATGACTGTAGATTATTGTAAACTTAACCAGCTGGTGATCCCAATTGCAGCTGCCATTCTAGAGGTGATTTAATTGCTTTGGGAAACGAATCTTCTTCTGGTACTTAGTATGCAGCTATTGATCTGGTCAATGCCGCCTTCTCAATACCAATCTTGAAGGACCACCAGGAGCAATTTGCCTTCAACAGGCAGGAGCAAGAATACATGTTCACAATTCTCCCCCAATGGTACCTCAACTCTTCTGTCCCGTGCCATAATTTCATCTGAAGGGAACTTGATCACCTATCTCTTCCACAAAATGTCTCAGTAGTCCATTATATTGATAACATTATGCTGATTTGACTGACTAAGAAGGATGTATCAGAAACTCTAGATTCATTGGTACAAAATCTGCATGGAAGATGTTGCCAAGTCAACTCTATGAAGATTCAGGCACCCTCCACCTCAGTAAAATTTCTATGGGTCCAGTGGTGTGGGGGCAAGTCCAGACATTCCTACTGAAGTGAAGAATACACTATTGCATCTGCCCCCTTCCCCCCAACAACTAAACAAGTGACACAATGCCTAGTGTGCCCCTTCAGATTTTGAAGGCAATATGTTCCTTATTTGGGGGTTCTTCTTTGACCTGTTTACCAAATGACACCAACGGCCTCCAATTTTGAGTGGGCCCAGAACAAGAAAAGGCTCTGCAATGAATTCAGCCTACTGTGCAAGCTGCTTTGCCACTGGGACCATATCATCCAGCTGACCCAATGGAGGTAGAGGTGTCAATTGTAGATTTTGGAGTAAAGGTCTGCCATCTTCTGCAGACAAATACTCTCCTTTTGGAACACAGCTGTTGGTCTGTTACTGGATATTGGTGGAGACTGAATGCCTCATCATGGGCCACCAAGTCACCCCGAGGCCTGAGCTGGTCATAATGAACTGGAAATTGTCTGAGCCACAGAGTCCTAAAGCTGGATATGCACGGCAACACTCCATTATTAAATGGAAGTGGTATATCTGAGATCTGGTCAAAGCAGGACCAGGAGGTGCAAGTAAGCTGCATGAAGAAAGGGTCCAAATGCCCACAATCTCAACTTTTATCACTTTACCTTCCCTCGCCCAGTCTACATCTATGGCCCACTGGGCAGTTTCTTATAATTTAACTGAAGAATGGAGAAGTCGTGCTTCATATATGGATGGCTCTACATGATATGCAAGTTCCACTCCTAAGTGGACAGCAGCGCATTACAGCCCTTTTCTGGGATCTCCCTAAAGGAAAGTGGTGAAGGGAAATCCTCCCAATGGGCAGAACTTTGAGCAGAGCACCTGGTCATTCAGTTTCCTGCAAGGAAAAGTGACCAGGTGTGAGACTGTATACTGATTTATGGGCTGTGGCTGATGGATTGGCTGGAATGGCCAGGGACTTGGAAGGAACATGACTGGAAAATTGGTGACAAGGATTGTGAGGTATAAGTATGTGGGTGGAGCTCTCTGAATGGGTCAAGAGATAAAGATAATCATGCCTCATGCTCACCAAAGGGTTACCTCTGAAGAGGAGAACTTAGATAAGATGACATGCACTGTGGAGTCTGGACCTCCTCTTTCCTCTGCCACCATGATCATCACCCAATGGGCACATGAACAAAGTGGATTTGGTGGCAGGGATGGGAATTATGCAGCAACATGGACTTCCGTTCACCAAAGCTGACTTGGACACTGCTAATGCTGAGTGTCCCATCTGCCAGCAGCAAAAGCCAACATTGAGCCCAAGCTATGGAACCATTCCTTGGGGAGATCAACCAGCAACCTGGTGGCAGGTTCACTACATAGGATCACTTCCATGTCATGGAGGAGACAGTGTTTTGTTCTTACTGGAATAGACACCTACTCTACATATGGATTTGCCTTCCCTGTACACAATACTTCTGCCAAAACTACCACTCATGGACTTATCGAATACCTCATCGGGCTGAGCCCTGGTGGCATAAGTGTTTGAGTGCAGGACTGCGGCCCACGGGCTTAGCGTTTTGAATCCAGCGGCGGCTCTCAGGAGCGGCACTGGGTAGTTCCCACACCACCATAGGCAGTGATGCCCACAAAAAAAAAAAAAAAGAATACCTCATCTACTGTCATGGTGCCCCACAAAGCATTGCTTCAAATCGGGTTCCTCATTTAACAGCAAATGAAGTGCAGCAATGGGCCTATGCCCATGCATTTTACTGGTCATATCATGTTCCTCAGCATCCTGAAGTAGCTGGCTTGATAGAACTTTGAAATCACCTCCTAAAGACAAAATTACTGTGCCAACTAGTTGACAAGTTTCAGAGCTGGGGCAAGGATCTCTAGGAGACTGTATATGCTGTAAACCAGCAGACACTATGTGGGGTGGTGTTTCCAAGAGCCAGAATTCATGGGTTCAGGAACCAAGAGGTGGAAGCTGGAGTGCCACCACTCACAATTACTCCCAGTGACCCGCTTGCAGCATTTTTGCTTCCCTCCTCAGCAACCCTCTGCATTTCAGGTCTGGAGGTCCTGGTCCTGAAGGAAGGAACTCTTCTACCTGGAAACAGCACAGATTCCACTGAACTGGCAGTTGACAATGCCTCCTGGCCCTTTGGGCTTCTCATGCCTTAGAACAACAGGTCAGGATGAGACACAATTGTACTGTAGTCAATCCGGTCTAACACAATACCAAAATGCAACATATTCTTAGCCCTGGGGCTGTATCTATGCACAAGTGACCTGGGGACTTTAGCAGATGTTTGAAGAAGGCACTAGCTTTCTACTTATTTTAGTCCACCAGGCTTTGCCCTCAGGCCACTTGCTAGCTGCTGATCTGTTCTTAGCAGCCGCACATATGATTCCTTACACCTAGTTCTAGTAACAGTAACCAAAACAGCCATTCTAGGAATAAGATATTTTAATTCCCATTCCATTTTTGGTTGTTTATTGCAATGAATCCTACTTCTGGTAGCAAGTGTGTGCCCTAAACTAATATTCTCGCTGTTCCTCCCCTGGGTTTTATCTATTGCAATGGCTATACTAGACATACAGATAAAATTCATGATTAAAGGGTTTTTAAAGAAGTTAACAACTTTAATGCCAGTGAGAAATGCTCAGTGTTGAGTTGTTTGTCAGGACATGTGACAAAGTTCTTTCTGGTCTGCTAATAAGTGCCCAAAGTGCTTACAATGTAAGCCTTGACCCAAAGGAATTCAGTTCAAGCTCCAATTGTCACCAAGCCCAGCTCCATGAATTAAGTGCCCAGAGACACCCCACTCCTATATGTCTCAGCACAAAGGACTCAGCTCCTTTTCTGTGGGCCGGCAAATCCAACTTCTACAATTAAGTGCCCTTAGGTTCTCTGCTCTGACTGCCAGTCTTTTGCACAAAGACATTGAGCTGTACTTGCTCTGTGGTTGGGAAGTATATCAATGTGTTCCATGCTCTGGCTCCTAGTTTTGCTGTGCTTTTCTGATGTCATAGTGGTCTGGTGGATCCAAGAGGGTCACTGCACAGAGATCTTGGGTCCAGATGTGCTTCACTCCTGGCTCTCACTGGCATTGAGATTCCCTCTTCCTGCTTGTCAGAGGGCTCATTTTACACACAGCAGAATGGCATTCCAGAGAACCCTGTTTGCAATTACTCACACATGAATCCTATCAGTATCTCCCTCCTCCTTCTTGCTAGAGTCCTGCAGAGAAAGGTCATTCATGGAAGTTGGAGACTTTAGCTAGAAAAGCAACTTTAAATAATGTCCTGCTTCTGCATCTGTAGGTTTTCCTAATTGTGGTCATTTCTTTTAGAAGTATTAATATCAGGCTAGTTCTAAGGAATTGTAGATTAAAGATGTCCCAAATATCCAGCTCTTCTAAAATGCTATTCTCCGTTTTTGCCCACTCCACTCTCCTCACACCCATGGGTTCTTCAGTTCCCTATAGCGTCTCACAGAAACTCACAAAACGTGAAGGGAATGTCTCCTGTGGGCACTGTTCAGTCCTACGTCTGCAGGTCAGTCAGAAGTGAGCCAATGCAGGGTCCAGACGCAAAATTCAAACATGTTTGAAATTCACAGCAGATCTGTCACAGCTCAGACCAGAAATCCAAATGGCTTTGATGGAGGTGTGGTTTTTGCCTTTAAGTTGACCATAATCCCAAGGAAAATGAAGAATAGTATTTGCAGTCACACTCTCTCATACAATAGTCTTAAGGATGCTCCAAGGAAACAAAGAATGTGGTGGGTTTTACATCTTCTACCAAGGAGAAGCAACCCTGATGGTTTAGTGGGTTATACTTTTGGCTGCTAACCACAAGGTCAGAGGTTCAAAACCACCATACACTCCATAGGAGAAAGACTGCATTTTGTCCTCTTGTAAAGAGCTACAGTCTTAGAAACCCACAGTGCTCAGACCCTCCCTGTCCTAAAGGGTCACTGTGAGTGGGTATCAACTCCATGGCAGTGAGGTTTTGTTTCTGTTCTTGTTTCTTTTTAACAGAGGAGAAAGATGAGGCTTTCTGATCCCATAAAAAGTTACAGTTTTAGACACCACCACCCTGTTCTATAGTGTGGCTATGGATCAGAAACAACTCTTATGTCAATAAGTTTAGTTTCTATCAGCTATTTACTAAGGTCAGGACTATAACAGAGAGCTCTCTCAAATATGGGATCACAACCACACACATAGATTCCAGAATTCTAGTACATCACATAAAGGATTATGGCTAGAAGGGCTATATTAATATTAATATCAGATATTACTCATGAATAAGCCCCATCATTGTATCATACTGATGGTGAGTTCTGTATGGCCATTGTAGCAAGATTATTGAATCAAGCTAAGGAAGCAGAGTGGCCCTGGGAAGTTCAGCAGTGTAAAGACATGTCCGACATATGCCACATAGAAATCTGCTTTGAGTTGCCGTAGAGTTGGGTTCTTTTTTCACCCAGTGAAGCCTGAGCATGTGAGATGTGGCCCCTTCATCTTTGTTGCAAAACCACTACAGTTATTCTTTTTAACAGCCAGGGATCATCTGATTCTGCCACCCTACTTTGCTATACTACCCAGTCATGTTGGTGAATACTGAGTGGAGCTATATTATAAGAACTTCTTGTCTATTGATTAGGCCATATACCTTAAGGTGGGAGCTCGAATCCATCCTTTGAAGAGATTTTTTTCTCTACAGATAGCCCACTGCACGTGCAGCATTGTAGTTTTCTGAGAAGTTACATAATGAGCCTCTATACAATTTTGTTAATTCTAATAATAATAATAATAATATCATTAGTCAATAGAGCAGATTTAAAGTACTACTGTGAAAATATAAAAAAATATTTTTCAGCTAAAATATGTGAAAAGGTTCACTTATAAATTAATAAATCTGAAGTGATAAGACAAAAACAACTTCAAAAATAATGTGGGGTAGACACAATGCAATAATTTTAATAATATCATTTGCTAAAGAGAAGCTTTTAACCCACAGAATCAAAAGGTATGTAAGATGAAAGCGATGATTATGAAAATATAGCATGTATATAAATAACCTCCATGGAAATTTTTTACCGGTAATTAAGCCAAAATTGTCAATACACACACACATACTGACACACACACACACACACACACATACTGACACACACACACACACACACACACACACACACACACTGACTCACCCTTGCTGCCATGGAGTCACTTCTGACTCACCATGACCCTATAGGGTAAAGGAGTACTGCCTCTTCCAGTTTCTAAGACTTTAAATTTTTATGGAGTAGATAAGCCTCATCTCATTTTTTTAAGCCTCATCTTTAAACCCCAAAAGCCACATTTATTTGAACACTGTTTCTGCTTACTATGGATGTTTCATCTTCAAATCCAAAAAAGTGCTTCCCTTCCTTTAAAACATGACAAACATATCTGGGTACAGCCATTCTTTTTCTTTTTAATGGAGAACGTTCTCATTTTATGACTGGATGAGAGTCGCCGTGCCTATAGGCATTTTGCTTGTAGTGTTGTTAGGACAGACTCAAGCAATTTGATCCTTTAGTTCCTTGTGGTGTTTGGGTTAAGCACTGGGTTGCAAACCATAAGATCAGCAGCTCAGAACCACGAGCCATTCACTCCTTCCGTGGAAGACGAGGGTTTCTACTTTCATAAAGGTTCTCCATCTCTGAAGCCCCTGTGGACTAGTCTGCCTTGTCTTTTTCTTCCTGGTGACAAAGAATTGGATCAACTTCATGACAGGGAGTGGGTGAACGTTTAGTGCCTCTTACTTCGTGACAGGGTGTTATAAACTGTTAACATGCACTGCTGCTAACTGAAAGTTGGGGGTTTAACTCTACTCAGAGGCACCGAGGAAGAAAGATCTAGATTTTTTTCTGAAAATGAACAGTCATGGAAAATCCTGGGGAGCTCAGTTCTATGAGGAACACCTAATATCCCTAGGAGTTGGGGTGGGAAAGTCTCTGGAAGTTGGAGTTGATTCCAGGGCAACATGCCAAACCTGTTCTCAATACTTCATACTAATTCCTTAAAATTAGTTTTTAATTTATTGCCCTCAGTTCCTTTCCCTTCTTTTTATTCCTTGGAATAGCCATGCTGAGTATCTTGCGGAATCATCCTGGCAGATGGGCTCTAGTCTTTGTTAATTCCACTTGTTTATCTTCCCCGGGCTGTGGTTTTCTCTGCTTCTCGATCCTTGCTGCTGCTTCTCCTTCAACCTTTCATTTTCCTTGAATTTGTTGAAGTTTTCAACCCAGCACCTATTCCTTTCGTTTTTCCTTGTTTCTTTAAAAAGTTTTCTTTATCATTTATCATTTAATCTATGAAGACATAGATACATATGTCCATTCCACCACCTTGGGTTGGAAGTAAACTACCATCGTATTGTACCATGATTTTTAGCTGTTTTGAAATGTGATCTTGTTCTTTAACATTGCTTGAATGATAGTGAAAAGAAATTCTGTAAGTTTCTATATAGGCTATTCTACTCACAGCATTGTTTTCAAAAAGCTGTGGATTTTATTATTTCACTAGTGGATATGGGGATATTGAAAAATCAGTGCATTATGATTTTGACTTGGGAGGCAGTAAATCTTTTATGTGTTTATTTCTTTTGTCAACATTTGATTTTGATACTTATAAACATGCATATTAACAACATGGTGCAGAGAGAATTACTCCTTTGCATATGAATGATATGTGATTATATATGTGCATGAAACCCGCATTGTCCTAGATAGGCAACAATTAAATGCATAATAATACCGAAGTTCTCCCTTTCCCTTTGGGAGGACTCTGAAGCATACATTTCATTTCTGTCCCCTCTGGGTGGGCTGGAAAGCTTTTTGAGGGCAGAGGTGTTTTTGACAAGGAAACAGCAAAATGACTTTTTGTTCCAGAATCTGAGCAGTTAGTGTTATTTAGGCCATCGTTAGGTTCATGATTGCTAACTGGGCTATGTGTACTGCTTGGAATACAAGAGGATTTCCAGTTTCTTTAAGCCTCAATAATATAAAGTGGGGATTCAAAACATTAGGAGTTGAACTGAGAAATAAATGACTCTATTGACTACATAATAGACCTTAGTTCAAGTCAGAGAGCTCCCAGTTATTTTCTTTCAATAAGACAGAGAGAACCTAATCAAATTGTCAACTGATGTATCATTAAGAATAATTTTGGACAATTGATGACTCTGTCTTTTCCCACATATAACTTTGATAGAATCAAAGACTTAGGTGACATTATTGTAAGAAAATTTTTTTGGCTCTATGTGAAAAAGATTTCTCATAGCTATAAAACTGAACAAAGTGCTACAATTGATGAGGAGCCAATTTTCAACCTAGCAGTAATTCATGAATTTTCTGCAAAACTGAATCCCTATTCTTTTCATTAAATTATTTCCAATAAAAGTTTACTTTTTAAAGCTTAAAACTATTAATAAATATTTGTATTATTTATGTTAAGCACTTGGGAGTTTGTGAACATATGTTTTTTAAAATGTAAATTTAAATTCACATACATGTCTCTTGGCAGATGTATGAAACCAATCATAAAGGACTTATAGGCATGTAATATATTGGAGGCATAAAATATCTTAGTATTATAGGAATATAACATATTACTAAAATCTCTGGAGGTAAGTGGAGTGCAAATAAAATTTCAAGGAAAAAAGAAACTAAATATATATTTTTTTCTTAAAAAGGAGCTAATATCTATATGCATCATTCACATTGTAGAAACCAATACACATCTTACTGTCACAACCCTGATGATGGTGACTATGAAATAGGTATGATGTTATATTTTTCATTAATTTATAAGAGTGAGGTATACATTATATTTAAAATGTCCACAATGAAAATATACTGAAAAGAACTTTGTAGTACTTTCATAGTTATTAATAAATTATCCTAAGGGCAAAGAAATGTGAAGACCTCTAATTTAGGAGTTCAAGAAGTAGAAAATCTGGTGGTGGTTTCAGATGAGTAGTTTAAGGTCCAGTGGAAAATGAGATAATGAGATGTCCAGAGAAGCAGAGTCCAGGTTAACAAGTAGGAAGTGAAGATGTTGGTGCTAAAAAGAAAGGAGTTCGTATTCTAGCCGGGAATCATGGCCCCAGTGCCCCGAATTTGGAGGTAAATGCCAAACTTATGCTTGGGTGCTATTATTTATACTTATTTGAGAGCATTAATATTTACAGTACCTCTTATTTAAGGTAAGTATGATACTATTATTTCAAATAATAGTCTTATTTATCAATATATTTATCTTATTTTAGTAAAGCCCTCAGATGCAGCTTTACTAAAATTGCTTGAATCGGAATGTATGTAATTGAATAGGGTAACAATGCTTTGTGCTGTAGGTTGTTACAAGAGGGACTGTTGAGAAGGGTTGATATATAGATGACATCTGGGAATGGGAGCTTGTTGTGTAGGTTTAGATTTTTACTTACACGAACAGTTCTGATTGCATTTGTTGTAAAGGTTTGATTAAGAACATAGAAACAAGGAGTGACAAGTTATATCTATGGAAATATGCGATGAGTGTTGAAGATGATATGTCTAGTTGAACAGATGTGTGGCCAGTCAGCAAAGCCTAAAGATATAAAGTGGCCTAATAAGAGGCATATGTCCAAAGGTTTTCATACTGTGATGGCTGGCATGTTGCTATCCTGCTGGGAGTGATGTCACTGATAATTCAAATACCAGCAGGGCTATCCAGGATGAACAGGTTTCATCAGAGTTTCCAAACTAAGAGCAAACTAGGAAGAAGCAGGTCACTTCTGAAAAGTCTGTCACTGAAGACCTTATGAGTACCTTCAGAACATTGTCTGCCAGTGTGCTGGGAGGTGAGCCTTTCAGATTGGAAGGCACTGCAGCATTATAAAAGGGATTTTAGAATGACAGCATATAATCCCTGAGGAAGCGAAGTGGAACTGGCTTATTACTTTCAGGTAAGTTTGGTACATTCGATTGAGTGGAGCCTCATAAATTATGCATGACACTGAGAAGAGTGAGAACTCTAGGGCAATTAATTGCACCCATGTAGAAACCGTACACAAACTCAGAGGCAATCTTCAAGCAGAACAAGGAAATACTGCATGATCTAAAATCAGGAAAGATGCATGTGTCCTTTCCCTATATTTGCTCAACAGTGGGTTGGGACATAATAAAGAAGCTGTTTGCTGAGCACTGTCCTTTATTGTTATGCACAGAGTCCCTGAGTGAGAACGAACTATAGCAAGTAGCAGAAACAATGTTCAATATACATATGCTGAGCAGATAGAAACTGACCATTGAGAAAAAGAACAGACCTTCAGGGTTACAGGCAGGCTCATCAGTAGTCTGTGATATGCAGGTGACATAACCTTACGTGCTGACGGCCATGGAAACTTGAAATACTTTGATGAAGAGCAAAGACTATCGCCTTCAGTATGGATTGTCAGTCAATGTAAAGGAAACAAAAACCCTAACCACTGGGCCAGTGGGCAACATCGTGATCCATAGAGAAAAGATTGAAGTGCTCAGGTCTTCCGTTTATTTGCGTCTATAATCAATGCTCATGGGAGCTGCAGTCAAAAATCACATTCCAATGGGCAAATCTGTTGCCCCCCCCATCATTGGAGAACTAATAAAAATGAGTATAAAAAGGAAGAAAAGTTTATAAAATTGTAGTGACTAAGTGGACCACTCTCCTTAAGATGATTTTTTAACTATTGAATCGTATGTTTTGTTAGTTCATATGATATGTTAATTATATGTCAATAAAACTTATTAAAAAAACACAAAGTGTTAAAAGCAAAGATGTCAGCAGATAAGTGGGTGAAATGAGACACTGGTTGGTATAAGACATGAAAAAAAGAATAATTTATAAATTATGAAGAGGACATGGGGAGGGAAGATGGGAGAGGGAGGGGGAACCATGAGGAGCTGATGCTATGGGTTCAAGTAGAAAGAAAATATTTTGAAAAGATGACAGCATATGTACAGATGTGTTTGAAGCAATGGATATATATATGGATTGTGCTCAGAGTTCTGAGTCCCCAATAAAATAAAAACAATTCTTTTAAAGCGAAGCTGTCGGGCTGAGCCCCGGTGGCGTAGTGGTTGTGCGCGGGACTGTGGCCCACAGGGATGGAGGTTTGATTCCAGCTCCCAGGAGCAAAGGCTGGGCCTCCTACTCCCGCCACCAGGGCAGTGATGCCTAAAAAAAAAAAAAAAAAAGCGAAGCTGTCAATTTGAGCACAAGATAAGCCTGACTTAAGCCTTGGTATTTTCAATGGCCTCATATATGTATGAAAGCTAAACAATGAATAAGGAAAACTAGGAGAGAATTGAGGAACCCTGATGGAGTAGTGGGTTACAGGTTGGACTTCTAACCCAGAAGCCAGCAGTTTGGAACAAACAGCCAATCTGCAGGAGAAAGGTGGCACTTTCTAATCCAGTAAAGATTTCCAGTCTCAGATCTGCAAGAGCCAGTGCTTCCCTTTTCAGAGTCTTGCTGTGAGTCAGAATTGATTTATGGTAACGAGTGAGTGGAGATTTCATGCATTCGAATATGGTGGTGTTGAAGAATATTGAAAGTACCATGAACTTCCTGAGGAACAAGCAAATCTTAGTTCACGTGCACTTAAAATGCTCCTCGGAAGCTAGGATATTGATACTTTATCTCAACATACATGTAGCCAGGAGAAATCAGTCCTTGGAGAAGAACTTGCTTCCTCGGTAGAGAGTCAGTGAGAAAGAGGGAACCTCTCATCAAGAAGATTCACACGTGTCTGGTAGAACGGGCTCAAATATACCAATGGGGAGGATTGCACAAGACGGAGCAATGTTGTCTCTGTGGTACACAGTGTTGCTGTGATATAAAAAAGTCACTTGATATCATAGTACATGTACATGGTACATGTGACTGATAGTGACCAACCACAATAAAAGGCACTCACTGTCTGAGCGCTTGGCACATTTCTATTCTCAAAATAGTTGTGAGTTAAATGAGATTGTGTATGGAAATATTTTCGCTGTTAATGCCTAGTGCGTGCACGAGTGATCAATAATTAAATAAGTAATGGTTGGCTTTAAAAATGAAAAGAGAAGCTCTGCCTATGGTCCCATGGATCTGTCTCTTGCTTCAACAGTGTTTGAACGCAAGAGATCCGGGGATTCCCTTCCACCAACCTTCCTCCACTTTCCAGTTTCCTGCCTGGACATCACCTTTGGGACCATCTTTTTGGCCATCAGCTCTTATTGGGACCAGCTAACACTTTTGTGTGTGGTGACCTCCCAACCGACCCATCACGAGATCTCAGATCCTTCAGAATGATTCCTCTGAAGCTGAGGCCGGCGTCCACAGTCTGGTCTGCAGTCTCTCACACCTCTCTCTGGGCTGCTTTTTCCATGGCAACGATGTGGCCTTGGAAGACGGGAACACTTCTTCCTCTAGCCGGCAAAGGAGAAGTGCAAGGGACCTAGAGACTCTTGAAGCTGCAAAACCAGCCGGCGGCCGCGTCCTCTCCCACGATGTGCAGAGACGCCCCAGGATGAGTGTGAGAGACCCCTGGAACTCATGGAAGCTGCCCTGGCCTTGAGAAAAAACTCAACCAGGCTCTTCTGGACCTGCACGTAGTGGGGTCTGCTCACACAGCCCCCTATCTCTGTGTCTTCCGGGAGAACCACTTCCTGGATAAGAGGTGAAAGTCCTCAAGAAGATGGGCAATCCCCAGATCCACCTCTGCAGGATCGCCAGTCCTTTTAGAGACTTACCCCCAAACACGACTAGGAGCCTGTGGCGCCCAGCCACTTACAAGGGGCCCGACATACCCCTGCCAGCCAGAGCCCCTCTGCCCATATCTGCCCCACCAGCTGCAATGCCACTGCCCTGGAGCCCCTCCCCAAGCTTGGGACCAAATGGAAACAATAAAGCCTCCTTTTGCAGCCAAAAAAAAAAAAAAAAAAAGGAAAAAAGAAAAGTATCAGGAAATTTATGAAATAGAAAAATTCTTTGTAAATTTAACCTAAAATATTTGCTGGTGATTTCACTACTTAAGATATTTAGAATTAAACACAAACAAAAGCACGGTTAGAAAAATGAACTGGTTTTTGGAATTCTGGGGCTGACCCTTCTGATTTTTCATTGGAAAGCTTGTTTTTAAGGAGTGTATTTCATTCCAGTGTGGATCTTGAATGACACGGAAGTTTCACATTGGGCAACTGAATTCAGGGTCAGCAGTTCAAAACCATGAGCTTCTCCTCAAGAGGAAGATGAGACTTTCTACTCTCATCTTAGAACTCACATACTCAGAAACCCATAGAGTCGGTCCTACCTCATCCGATTGATGGCAGTGAATTTTTGAGTTCATTCTAGTTTATAAGGTGACCAGATGTCCCACTTTTTAACAATCTGCTCTGCGTCCCCTGGCATTTTAAAATTGAATACATATATTCCAATCCTATTTTTGTGTTCTTTGAATATTTTTGGTGCTCCATATAGTCCAAATTTTTAATCAAGAACCCCTGGTGTCCCGCTTAAAATCTGGTCACTTTATTTTGACTTAAAATTTACTAATTGTGATGGTCATATACTCATGTGTCAATTTCATAATTGGGAGTCTAGGGGTGGAGTCTAGCCTGTCAATCTGGTGATAGCCAATGCGGCCTCTGTGTGGGCATGGTTTCCTCCTGAAAATTCTGGGAAGTCTCACAGTAATTCCTGATTGAAGAAGAGAGACTTGACTCAGTTTCCAAGATGATGAACTACTGACAAGACGAGATGACAGTGATGACATCATGCTGATGGATCATGATTCCTGGAGAAAGTAGGAGCCAGAGGAGATGCCACATGGGCTTGCCCTGATGGAACCAGATCTTTGGGGCTGGAGAAGCCACAGAGAGACCCCTACCAGAGCTGAGATGCTTCTACCACCAATGAATACTGCTGATGGACCCTGAGCCCTGGAAACGAGGAGCCATGGGGAAACCATGCTAGCCCCGGGATGCTTCTACCCCAGCTGGATACACAAGACTCTGCACCCACTGACCTGTGACTTTGTGAGTTGGAAAGAGACTTTATAGACTGCTATCAGACAAATGGGCTGTATCAGATTTATGACTTTGGACTGGTCTGGATTGGGATGCTTTTTCAATGTTTCATTCCTCTTGTATATAAACCTTTTCCTTATATCCATAGGCATGTCTATGAATTTGTTTCCCTAGTCTACCTAGAGTAGCACACTAATCTATAGTTAAATTTTATTTTTGTTTTTATTATGAGGCACTGAATCATGATCCCTCATTGCAAAAATCATAACATTCTGTCTATATGGAGTTCTAAATTTCAATTATAGAATATTTGTAGTTGCCACTCATGTCGCTTCATTTTGACAAAGAGCAGTCACAGGTGGGCTGAAAGGGCTTTGCACTAGATGAGGAAGTTGGTAAGATTTTAATTTTATTTTCCATTTAGAGAATTAATTCTATCACAATTTTTTTCAAACCTTTACTCAGTAATTTTCCTACTTTTTATGATTTACCCCAAAGAGGAGAAGAAATTAGATCAAAATGTGTATGAATGACTTATGTCAATTGAGTATTTAAAAAAGACCAGCATCATCCCAAATCCACCATTATGCCTTCTGACAGAATATCAGCTACAGAAGCACTGTGGTGACCACAAAAACTTGCTAACTGCTTCTGTAGCCTGGCTTTGCTAGATGAGCTCAAGTTATTCTCTGTCTACTTGCATCATTTCATCTATGTATTACTGCCTATTGTTTTGTCATATCAAATTGCCAATAAGCTGTGCCACAGGCACTATAAAACAGGATCCTGGAAATGCATCCTTAATGTTGTGCTAGACAAATGACCTCTGCTGCGTCTTAAGCTAATTGATGGTAGGGGTTATGACATAAGAATTTCTTTTGTAAGACTTAGGTAATAGTTCTTTACACAGGCTGACTTAAACAGCAACAGCAAAATTAAATTTTTGACCTCCAGTGTTAACCACAGAACTTTTTCTTTTTTGTATTAAAATTTACTTCTAAATCCAGATACCTGGTGAATGCATACAGAGTTAATAGAGGAAAAAAACCCAGCATTATTAAGAATGAATTTGGCAAATCTTGTGACTAGTACCAATATAGTTTTGAAATGATTAGTGTTGTTGAGCACATTCCATTAGAAAATTTATATTTTGAACTTGCATGAAGGACTACTATTTTTAAAACACTTAATAACATTTGAGGATCGCAAGAAGGGACTGGAGGAATTAAAGGCAGAGTTGGTTGGAGGTCAAATACTCCAGTCAGATTTCAAGTAGACTTTCTCTCTCTCTCTCTCTCTCTCTCTCTCTCTCTCTCTCTCTCTCTGTGTGTTTATTTTAGCGTTTTTGTATTTTAAAGGAAATATAATTTCAATACAAAAGTAATTTATAAATGTATAAAAGACAAGATTTTCAAGAAAGGTTTTGGTAATTAACTTTATTTCTTGTCCAGTGGATAGAAAAATGACAGAAATTGTTTACCAATTGCCACTAGCACTGTTGGTTCTTTATGTCTGGTAAAGGGAGTTTTCTGTTGATATGGTATCCTAGGTGCAAAATAATAATTTGCTAAGTGCATATAGTAACTTAAATTATACTGTTTGTACTGGCAGAAGAATTTCAGCTTTGATTAGGTTTTAACATAGTAGGGCATTTAGAACTCTTATAGGGCTTCCTTGGCCCTTAGAAATACAAGTTATCTTATTTTTATTTGACTGCCATTAAATGTGTCTTCCATCACATGGACAAGTTGGGTAGTAGTGTTCTGTTGATCATGTCTGTTTCCTAGCCATCAATAAGACTGGCAGGCCACACTCCTTCCTCTTTTTAAAGACATAGCTCTAGGATGATGTAACATTTCTAATTACAACCAACTGTTTAGGACTCAGTCAACTGATCAGTTCTCATTTCAAAGTAAATTCTATTGGACAGCAGGGCTGCTCCTGCTTTCTCTAAAGGCTAGATAATAAATATTTTAGGTTATATGCACCATATTGTCTTTATCAAAGCTACTAATTTCTTTAGTCATAGTGTGAAAGTTATCACACATACTATGTAAACAAGGATATCTTTATCACAATAAAACTTTGTGGACACTGAAAATTTAATTTCATATAGTTTTCACATGTTATGATAAATTATTCTTTTTTGGGGGGGCATCACTGCCCCTGGTGGGAGTAGGAGGCCCTGCTTTTCTCCTGGAGAGCTGCTGCTGGATTTGAACTGCCAAGCCAGTGGGCTGCAGTACCACACTCAACCACTATGGCACCGGGGATCAGGCCAATATGTTGTTCTTTTATTTGTTTTTAAATCTCTTTTAAGCATTTATGCCTTGTGATATAATTGGCTTGCTTGGGGTTTGATTATCCTTGTTCTAAAGTCCTGTGATCACAGTTTTCGATTGCCCTACATGCATGTGAACATTGGACATTAAATAAGGAAGACCAAAGGAGACTTGATACATGCGAATTATGGTACTTGTGAAGAATATGGAAAGTTCCATGGACTGCTGAAAGAATCGACAAATCTGTCCTGGAAGAAGTGTAGCCAGATGCATCTTAGAAGTGACGGTGTGTGACATTGTCTCAAGTAGTTTAGACATGTTATCAGGAGAGACCAGACCCTGAAAAGGAGACAGCATAAAAGAGATGAAATGACACAGTGGTTGCAATAACATATCCACACAAAGCAATTGTGAGAATGATTCAGGACTGGACAATGATTGATTCATTTGTGCAAAGGGTTGCTATTAGAGCAGACTCAGCGGCATTGAAAAGCAACATTAATAAACCCAATGAGCTTAGGTAGTACAGTGGTTAAATAGTTGGTCTCATACCAAAAGTCAATGGTTTGAACCCACTCTCTACTCAGTTGGAGAAAAATGTGGCAGTCTGTTTTCATAAAGATTGGAGCCTTAGAAACCCAATGGGTTTACTGCACTCTGTCTAGTGGAGTCACTGAGCTGAGTAAATTTGATGGCAATGAATTTGGTATGGGGTTCTTACTTAACAACAAAAAAGGGTCTTGATATTGGGAACAGCTATCAGTACTTTCTATATCTCTACATACACCCTGTAACAATCAGTCAATGCCTTCCCTCAAGGTGGGTTAACCTTTTGAACATATTATTTTAATGTTAAATAATCCTAGACCTTGGAATAGCAACATGTATGCTTTTCATATTCTTTATGTTAAACATCTAAACATTATGGAACATTTGCGATTCTTTTAAATGAGTTAGGAAATATTGCCATCTCTATACATTTAAAAACATATAATATATTAGTATATGCATTACATATTTTATTTAGTTTTCAGTCTCCAACCATATGGGATTCTCAACTCCTGCAGGCACACTGGGTCTCTCAGGCTTCTTTCCTCAGGGGATCCACCAGGTAGGCATTTATTTTATATTTCTGTTTAATGAAATGCAACCACACATGGATATGAGTTAAATGCAAGCAGTTGTTCACTTTGTGAGATTTAGGAAACATTTTTCTCCAAGTATCTTGGGGGGAAAGCCTGAAGATTGTAATATTAAATATTTTGGAACAGAAGAGAGGTGTTAAACTTGACGTTAAATTGGGAAAAGCAGTGTGTTCTGAAAGTTTTTTAGGTCCTATAGTGTTCAGACATACGAGAGTACCTAGTAAGCTTTACAGAAAATTTCCATTGTCTTCTTTTCCATCTTTCCGTCATCTTTTTGAAGCCCCTTGAATTTTTAATAGCTATATCCCACATTCTTCTAAAAAAACTGCAATGTACCCCAATTTAATAACAAGAAAACAAAGTTGATCCATTCAGTTGGTGTGTGTGTTTTGGGGGGTGGGTAGTGATTGGAAATTTTGAGCTAGTTTGAAAACCATTGGCTATAGCATGAGGAAGTGAGATTCTGATGAAGATCACCATTACCTAGTTTATAACTTTTACTAGAATAACAATTCTTCTACTGACTTAGTATGTATTACACACTTATTATGTGTAAATTAATATAAGGCATGACACCTAACAACAACTTGTTACAATGAAAGTTATGCCACTGATCATTCAAATGTCATCAGGATAACCCAAATTAAACAGGTTTCAGCAGAACTTTCAGACTAAATGCTGGAAGACATGCTCTACTGCCATGGGATCAGCCAATGAAAACCTTATGAATAGCAGCAGAACATTGATATTACACTGGAAAATGAACTCAGGTGAGAAGGCCCTAAAATACTTGAGAAGAACTCAAGTAGTTGAGTTCCTCAAAATAGTGTTGAATTTAATGATAAAATTGTAGCAAAGGTTACAGTATATTTGTTAAAAAGGAGAGGAAATAGCGGCTAACATTCATTAATAATTGTGATGTAGAGTATGTGAAATATGAATCTAGGAAAATTGGAAACCATTAAATAAATTGAGCACACCAAGTTTAAAGGTAGCCTGAGCAGACAAAACAAAGTATTATAATGCGATGTGCAAAGACCCAAAGTTTGAAAAACACAAAAGAACAGCTTAAGCTTATCTGTAGCTTAAAGAACTGAAGGTAAAATCAAGACTAAAGTTTAAATATTGAAGGATTCTACGGGTGAAATATTGAATGATGTAGGAAACATCAAAAGAATATGGAAAGGATATGTGTAGTTACTGTACAAAAAATGGGTCTATGTTAAACAATTCTGAGAGGTAGCACGTGATCAAGAATCAATGTCAATGAAGGAAGAAGCTTAAAGTGCATTGAAGACATTAGCTAAAATATAAGTCTCTGTAAATTGATAGTGTTCCAATTGAAATGATTCAACGCACTGATGCAAACCTTGAAGCACTTACTAGTCTGTCCCAAGACATTTGGAAGATAACTAGCTGACCAACTCCATATTTGTGTCTAGTCCAAAGACAGCTGACCCCACATAATTAAAATTTTAAATTACCAGGAACAATTAGGAACGAAAACGTAATATATGAGAAGATTTGGAACAGAGCAAAAGCAAGACTCACCAGGCAATATAGGCAATATCTAGCAACTGAAGTTCAAATGAAAAAAGAAGCGAGAAAAAATCAACACCTTTATTCGGTATCTTCAATAATTAGAACAGAAGCAGCATGAGATATTCAACTGTCTGGAGAAAATTAATAAAGGCAGAGCAGAAATAAAGGAACAAGAGAAGCAGATAGTTTTTGAAGGGATCAACAAAATGGGCAAATCACTGGAAACCATAGCAAAGGGAAAGGCAGAAAGAGATGAAAGGCATGGCCATAACAACGGAACCAAACGAAGTTTTGATAAAAATACCCATATGCACAGTATTGCACACACTGTACTTCAAGACATTTGAAATACTAACTGAAATGGAATTTTTTAGAAGCCTACCACATACACAAAAATTGACATAGAAAAACTTAGATAATCTCAATATACCCATAGCCAATGAATAGATCGACCAGGTCATTAAACCTTTTCCAGTAGAAAAATCCAGGGTAGTATGGTTACACCAGGGAATTCTACCAAGAATTCAGGGGAGACTTGACACGGATTGTACACAAACTATTCTTGAATATACGAAGGGACAGCAAAATCTCAAACTCATTTTATGATGTAAGTATAACCCTGATGCCAAAATCAGGTAATCAGGTACAGATATTACCAAGTTAGAAAACTACAGAATTCCTTATGAATTTTGATTTAAAAATTATCACCAAAGTCTTGGCCAGTAACATCTTGAAGGATTCTATGGGTGAAATATTGAATGCATATATATACACACATATATATCATGACTAAATGGGATTCATACTAGATAAGTAAGCATGGTTCAATATTAGAAAAACAATCAATGCAGTCCACCATATGAAAAAAAAGGGTAAAGACCACATGATTTTGTACATGTCTCCTTTATATAATGGATGTATGGATTATTTTATCTAATATTTCCTGAGGATTTAATATTTTAAAAAAGAAGTGCATGATCATGTCATATCCAAAACTTATCCTCGATAAAATGTCCTGTGGTACTTACATAATCTGCTATCAATTTGGGACTTGAGAGGATTAAGAGTGAAGGGGTGGAGTCCAGTCTGTCAATTGGATCACAGTCAATTAGGCCTCTGTGTGGTCATGACCTTCTTCTGAGAATTCTGGGAACTCCTGGATTTTCCTCCTAGGAGATGGGAGACACTTTCTCTGTGGGCTCCCTCAAAGATATCCCTGAAGAAAAAACAGGTGAACCTATTGTGATGCAAGCCTGGAATCCAGGGAAACATGTGGAGACCCATGACGGTGCTGAGATACTTACAATGCCACTGAAACCAAAGACTTTCTACCCAGTGGCCGATGATGGTCTTGGACTCAGTGTCATTGCATGTGTTTCGGGTGTCTGAAGTGGACTTTATATATTGGTATTGTACATTATGGGCTAATAGACTTATGGACCTGATCTGGATTTTTCTAGATAGTGGGAAAAAAATGCTTTCTCAATATTCAATTGCTATTGTATATATCTCCCCCTTTTTTGCACCCCCTGAAACCTTTTTCTTATAAATGAATTTGTTTCTCTAGTCTATCCAGGCTCACACAATCCCTTGTCTTCCAAAAAACATGAATAGAAAGGAAACTTCTCAATAATGTGCACATATGCAAAAATAACAGACAATATCTCCCTCAATGCAAAGATAGAAAAAGAATTCCACTTGCAAATGGTAATGTGATGACCCTACCAGCATTAACATTTTGTTGAAAGTCTTAGAGCTAGTAGACATGAAAAAGATATTAAAAGAATCTAGATTTCAAAAGAAGAGAAATTCTCTTAAGGTGCATATGATATGATTGTATGAATTGAAGATCCTCAAAGGCTTGAGAAGAAATTGTTGGAAATAATGGAAAGATTAAGCAATATGGCAGCATGCTAAATCAATATAAAAAACAATTTGGGTTTCTGTAAAAAGAAATCAAGAGCCCCGGTGGCATAAGTGGTTGAGTGCAGAACTGCAGCCCGCGGGCTTGGCAGTTCAAGTCCAGCAGCGGCTCTCAGGAGCGGCACGGGGTAGCACCCACAACCACCAGAGGCAGTGATGCCCACAAAAAAAAAAAGAAATCAAGAAAATAATTAAACACACACACACACACACACACAAACACACACCTACAGAAAATGAAATAGACTTAACCGGAGAAACAGAAGACTGATCCAAAGAAAACTAAGAAACACTACTAAAAGAAACCTAAGGACACTTTGAGGAAATGGTGCTGAGGTGTAGGGAGCTCCACAGGCGAGTGCTGAGTTTTCGGATTTGGAGGCTGAGTTGGGGCCGAGAGTAAGCTGGAGGTACAATCAGATCCAAACCCTTCTCCGGCACATGAACCAACCTTTCTTGTGGTGCCCATCCACCCTGCCTCCCTGTATGAATAGTCAAGCTGCTGTGGCCCATGACCGGGTACCTGGGCAACCTCAGCCTTCATCATCTGCAAAACTTGCTTAGCGGCAGTCCACAATTGCTTGTTGGCAGTTGCTTGCTGGCAGCCTGTGCCACTTGCTTGCTAGAGGCCCGCTCCACCTGTTGGAGATCCACAGCTGCAGTGAGTGCACTCTGCACCTCTCCACTAACACCCACCCATTGCCTGTGAGCCCTGACTTACCTGTGGTCTCAATCAGACCAACCCACACGGTCTACTTCCTGAGGCTTGACACCGTAGGCAGTCTTGCCCTTCTGCTAGCAAGATTGTGCAGCTTAATCAGCCTGTGGCTGGTGATCCCCAGCCAGTGCAGCATGAGCTCACCACACAGCTGGTATAGCCAGTGATTCATCAACCCTCCCCCAGCCAGTGATACATGACTCCCCCAACCGCTCCCCTCCCCTCAGTGATTCAATACCCCTCCACCCCCCAATCCACTTTTTGCTGCTGTGGACACTCCAATACACACTTTAGCACCATGTGATCCAGCCAAAATTATCTCCTGTTTTGTATGCATTCCATATAAGTACTACCTCCAGTGACACCTACCATATTTTGTGGACCATAAGATGCACTTTTTTCCCTCCAAAGTGGGGGAAAAATGAAGGTGTGTCTTCTGGTCTGAAGGTGTGGTACCTCCGAACATTTTAGTATACTGGTACTATTTGATTCAGAATATTTTTTTTCTTGTTTACCTGCTCTAAAAATGGTATACTTTATGGTTAGGTGCATCTTATGATCGAAATAATAAGGTATATTCTGTGTAAACCGATAGTCCCATCAGCAATCACTGAAGCAAATACAAGAAAACAAGAGAAAGAAATCGCAATGTCTGAAGAGGATCTGAACATAGTGGTGCATATAGAAGCAGCAGACTTTGAACTACTACAGGAAGAACTCTTCAGAATGCTGCTTAGTCACTCAGGAAATGAAGGAATCAATGCAGAATAAGAATAAAATAGTAGAATGCCCTTATCAATGGGAAATATAAGAGTTAATAGATGATGCAGCAGAGGGGAGAAAATAGTAAAAGATCTTTTCAATAAACTGGAAGAGGTGGAGAATCGTATCAGTGACCTTGAAGATAATGAAGCACAATGCAACAAACATGAAGGGCTATCCAATAAGATAATGAAAGAAGCTGAAGAAAATCAGAGAACCATGAGTAATGCGATGAAAAGGAACAATACTCAAATAACTGGGATGCCAGAACAAGACATAAAGAATAAATCAACAGCCAAATTTGCAATGAAATTCCTGGGAGCTAACTTCCCCAATTTAATGAAGGAAAACCAGACAAACATACAGGAAGCAGAGAGGATACCAATTAGAGTGAACACCAAGACATATACTCGTCAAATTATATGAGGAAAGGGAGAAAATCGTATTTCAGCCAGAAGGGAAAAAAATGCAGTCACCTACTAAAGTAATCAAGAGCATAAACATATGCTCAGATTTATCACAAGAAACCATGAAAAAGTAGAGAAAACAAAGTGCCATCTTCCAAAAGGTGAAGAAGAGTAAAAGTAACCCCAGAATCCTCTATTTTACCAAGCTGCCCATCAAAATAGATGGAGAGACCAGATTTTTCCCAGAGAAGGAAAACTTAGGGAATATGTTAAAAACAAACAGTCTCACCCCCCAAAAAATCCCAGTATTACAAAATTTCATTTCCATCTAACTTTGCACAGAGAACCAGTATCCCCAGAGCACAAACAAGAGACCACTGCAAACTACAGTTTGCAGAAGTTACACTGTCCAGAAGACAATGCACTGAAAACAATGTCCAAGATATCTTTGCCCCAGTGGTGAAAAGAAGGCAAGAATTTATTCCCCATATGTACACAGCGGACTGCACAGGAGGTAGGTAGGAAAATATGTAAGATGAATCGTATGTGAAGACAGCAAAGAATCTACCCATAGATGCAATAGCACTGAATGTCAATGGTCTGACTTTACCTACTAAAAGGAAAAGCCTACCAGACTAGATATGGAAACAGAATACATTTTGTTTACAAGAAAGACATTTCAATTCACAGACAAAAACAGATTGAGCATCAAATGTTGGTAAAAATTGTATCATGCTGATGAAAATATAAAATGGTAAGAGTTGTGTGACAGCCACCTAATCTGGTGTCAACTTGAGGAATGAGTGTAGGAGTGGAGTCTAGCCTGTCAATCTGGAGATAGCCAATGAGATCTCTGTGTGGGCATGGCTTTCTCCTGAGAATTCTAGGAAACCTGACCATATTTTCTCCTTGGAGGTGAGAGACTCACTAGGCAATTCCTTTGGAGATGCTCTACTGACACAACACAAGGCTGACTCCCTGGGACACATTGCAGCTGACAAGTCACATGGCAGCAGGCTGATATTCCCTGAGCCCCGGACACTGGAGGAGACAAGAGGAGACCCCTGCCTTTGCTGAAATGCTTTTACTACCACTGGATACACAAGACTCTGGACCCACTGTCCTGTGATTGTCCTGGTGCCATTTCATGTGCTTTGTGAGTCTGAAGAGGACTTTAAAGATTGCAGTTGGACATATGGGCAAATATTGAACTTACGAACTTCGACTGGACTGAGTTGAGGTGTTTTCCTCAATGTCTAATTACTCTTGTATACAAACCTCACACGCACACACACACACACATATAATCTCTTTATCTAGTCTACCCAGACTAACACAAGTTGTGAACCTAATCTCTGACAAAATCAATACTAAGGTGCAGGACTTAACAACAGATAAATATGGGCACTGAATAATACTTAAGGGATCAGTAGTACAAGAATCCATAAGTATAATAAACATATGTGCCTATTGAGAAACTGAAATTTGTCAATGAAATCCTTTAAAAGATAAAATCACAGAATCAACACTCACAGTAGGAGACTTTAATACACCTCTCTCCAAGAAAGATCACAGAGAAAGAAGTTCAACAAGGAGGCTACAGAAGTAAACTCTACGGGCTGAGCCCTGGTGTCATAAGTGGTTGAGTGCAGGAATGTGGCCTGCAGGCTTGGTAGTTCAAATCCAGCGGGGGCTCTCGGGAGCAGCGCTGGGTAACTCCCACGATGACCAGAGGGCAGTGATGCCCCCCCCCAAAAGAAATAAACTCTACAATTAGACAACTTGACCTGATAGATATATTCCTTCTCTCGACTCCAGTGCAAAAATATTTATATTCTTTCCAAGTGCACATGGCATGTATTTGAATGTAGACCATGTGCTGGGACACAAATCAAGCTTGAGTAAATTGAAACATTTAGAGGTCAGAATTTCCTGAGTAAATTCAAACATTCAGAGGTCAGACTTTCTTTACTGACGAATACACCATAAAATTGGAAGCTCACAAAAGAAAAGTTAAAAAAATCAAGGGCAAATACTTGGAGTGTGAATAACTTACATCTTCAAAAGAAGTGGGTATTGGCCCAAATTCAAGACAAAGTTAGGGAATTTCAAGAAACTACTCAGAATGAGAATACAACATACCAAAACCTATGGAATACAGTAAAGGCAGTAATCAGATGTTCCTTGATAACGACAAATGCACAAATGAAGACGGAAGAGAAAATTATCATCATTATCCTATCTAAAAACCATTAGCCAGAGCCAACAGAATAATCCTTGTAATAGCAAAAGAAAAGAAATTATAAAAATCAGGGTGTAGGTAAATGAGCGGGAAAACAAAAAATCAACTCAGTAAAAAACTGCTTCTTCCAGTGTACATCCCTCTTTCTAGCAGGATTTGTATGGTAGAATTGGGATCCTGATAGTGGGGAGAGGAAACATTTAAGAACTAGAGGAAAGTTGCATATTTCATTATTGCTACACTGTACACTGACTGGCTCATCTCCCTGCAACCTTTCTGTAAGGTGATGTCGCTTCACCTGCAGATGGGTTTTGGGTCCCTAATCTGTACTCCCCCTCATTTATAATGATGTAAATTTTGTTCTTTGATGCTGGATATCTGATCCCTTCAACACCTTGTGGTCACACAGGTTGATGTGCTTCTTCCATGTTGACTTTGTTGCTTCAGAGCTATATCACCGCTTGTTTATCTTCAAGCTTTAAGACTACAGACACTATAACTTTTGATAGTCGGACACCATCAGCTTTCTTCACCACTTTTGCTTATGCACACATATGTCTTCAGTGATTATGTGGGGAAAGTGAGTATCATGGAATGCCAGTTTAATAGAACAAAACGTTCTTGCATTGAGGAAGGACTTGATTGGAGATCCAATGCCAACTGCTGTCTAAATACTAACTCTATAAGTAAAGAAACTGGAAACATGGGGAATCCAGGGCAGATGATCTCTTCAGGACCAGGGAT
Source organism: Nesogale talazaci (assembly GCA_004026705.1). NCBI lineage: Eukaryota > Metazoa > Chordata > Mammalia > Afrosoricida > Tenrecidae > Nesogale > Nesogale talazaci. The sequence goes on from PVJH01000683.1 coordinate 60,940, forward strand.
GAGAGTGGCGATAACAGCAGTAGAAAGGGGAAACCACTTACAGGGATTTACATATAACCTCCTCCCTTGAGTGCAGATAACAGAGAAGTGGGTGAAGGGAGACATTGAACAATGTATGATATGATAAACTAATAATAATTTGTAAATTATCAAGGGTTCATGAGGGAAGGGGGAGTGGAAAAGGAGGGGGAATATGGAGAGCTAATACCAAGGGCTTCAGTAGAAACCAAATATTTTGAGAATGATGATGGCAACAAATGTGCAAATTTGCTTTGCATATAACAGATGTATTATTGATTGTGATAAGAGTTGTATGAACCCCCAATAAAATGATTTTAAAAAGAGCTGGTTTTTCTATAGGATTAACAGTATCTTATTTTTAGAATCTTTGTCAATTTGAGAGAATTAAGGGTGAAGTGATGGAGTCTAAGGCTAGACTCCACGCAATGTCAATCACGTAATAGCCAATGAGGCCTTTATGGGTCATGGCATCCACCTGAGGATTTTGGGAACTACTGTATTCCTTTTTGATGGCAGAAGATTTTCTCTGTTCATGCCCTATGAGAAATTCCAGCTGCCTATTCACATGGAGATAAGCTGATGGCAACCAAAACTTTGGAAATGAAGGAAATCATGTTGAGACTCCTACCAGCACTGAACTGCTTCTTTCACCACTGGATCCACAAGACTTTGGACCCACTGGCCTAAGATCTTCCTGCATTTGGTGTCATTACATGTGTTTTGTTTGTCTGAAGAGGAATTTATACATGGGTCTGAGGCATATGAGCTAATATCATACATATGCAATTGAGCTAGATTTGACTGGTTTGTTTTCTCAATATTCAATTGCTTTTGTATATAAAACTCTTTCTTTTTTAAAAAAATAGTCATTTTTTGGGGGGTTCTTAAAGCAGTCATAACATCCCATACATCAAATGTGTCAAGCACATTTGTACATATGTTGTTATCATCATTTCCAACACCTTTTCTACTACAGCCCTTGGTATAAGCTCCTCCTTTTTTAATTAGATCATTTTACTGGGGTCTCATGTAGCTCCAATCATATATATATGATTAGATAATACATATATATTATATATAGTTACATATATAACTTTTTGTAAGTATTTACATCTTTTTTGGGGGGAGGTCTTGTACAATTTTTGCCATAATCCATGCATGCATCCATTGTGTCAAGCCTATTTATACATTTGTTGCCATCATTACTCTCAAGACATTTACTTTCTACCTGAGTCCTTGGTATCAGCTCCTCATTTACCCCCTCCCTCCCACACTCACCTCTCTAATGAACACTTGATAATTTATAAATTATTGTTATTTTCATCTTATTTTTCATATCTTACACTGGTCTACATCTCCTATCTGCTGATCATCTCCCAGGAAGGAGTTCATATGTGGCACCTTGTAATCAGTTCCCCCTTTTCCTTCCACCCTTCCTTCACCCTCCCGATATTGCCACTCTTAGCACTGCTTCTGAAGCCATCATCTGTTCTGGAATCCTTCTGTTTCCAGTTCTTGTCTGTACCAGTGTACATCCTCTAGTCTAGCTGGGTTTATAAGATCACGATAGAGGGGTGGGGGAGGGGGAAAAGCATTTAGGAACTGGTAGAAATTGCATGTTTATTCATTGCTACATCGCACAATTATTGGCTTGTCCCCTCCCCACCACCCTTATGTAAGGGGATGTCCAGTTGCCTACAAATGGCTCTTGAGTCCCCACTCAGAATTCCCCTTCATTCACAATGATTTGGTATTTGTTCCTTGATTCCTGATACCTGGTTCCTGTGACACCTCGCAGTCACAGAAGCTGGTGTGCTTCTTTTATGGTAGGCTTTGTTGCTTCTGAGGTAGGTAGCCGCTTGTTTACCTTCAAACCTTTAAGATCCCAGATGCTATATCTTGTGAAAGCCGGGCGCTTTTTCAGCTTTCTTCACCACATTTACTTATACACCTGCTTTTTCTTCAGCAATTGTCATGCCAATTGAATAGAATAAAGTATTATTGCATTGAGGGAGTATTTGAGTTGAGGACCAACGTCCATCTGCTACCTTAATCCTAAACCTGTACATATATGCCCATCGATCTTTCTCCTTTTCTCATATATAAATATATTTACATATGTACATTTTATGCCTTTATTTAGACCAAAAATACCCTCTGCCTCCTAGTTCTTTCCTCTATTTCTTTTTACTTTTTTTCTTGTCCCACTGTCATGCTCAAACTTCTATAATCCTTTCAGGTACATTGCCCTTGATCAAGCCCTACCAGACCTCTTACACTCTCCTCACTACAGATTTTGGATCACCTGTAGTTTCCTTTTTCCTGGGTTTGTTAATACCACTTCCTTTCCTTCAACTCCCCCTCTCCCATGTTCAGCCTATGAATGTCTATGAATTTGTTTCTCTAGTCTGCTCAGACTAACACAAATTGAATCCATAAAACTGGTAAACTTAACAAAAGATGGGAAGGAGCAGGGTAAGGGATGAAACAGGTGAAATAAATACATACTCTAATGAATTTAAAAGCCTAATACACTCTAGTATGAAGTACTATACTCCAATGAATACAATAGCCTGGAAACTATGGGCAAATACCTGAAATAAAGAAACCTTCCCCAGATTAACTCATATAGACATCAGAAAACTGAACAGACCCATAACTATAGGTGAAAAAATAAAGTTATCAAGAAATTACTAACTTTAGAAAATCCTGATCCAGATGACTTCACAGGAGAATTTTATCAAGCTTTCTAGGAAGAGCTAAAACCAATTGTACACAACCTCTTCCACAACATTGTGAAGGATACTAAACTTCCAAACACATTCTATGAAGCTGGTTTAACACAGATACCCAAACCAGGCATAGGATCCTAGAGGAGTAGAGAACTATGTGACAATATTTTGATGTACATTGATACAAACATCATTAACAAAATCTTGGTTAAAAAAGACAAAAGTATATAAAAAGAATAATCCATCATGGTAAAGTGGGAATCATATCAGGGATGCAGGGATCATTCAATATCTGAGAAGCCATCACACTGTTCAATAAAATAATAAAAGGAAAAGAACCACATGGTGGTGTCAATAGTTGCAGAAAAAGCATTTGAGAATATTCAACACCCAATCATAAGTAAGGGACTCAAGAAGATAGAAATGGAACGATAGGACAAGATCGGGCACATTCAAAACGATGGTGCCCAGCTACCAAAAGGTTGAATGTCTGGAGTCAAGACTTGAAGATAAATGAGTCACCATTCAGCGCAGAAATAGCAAAGCCCACATGGAAGAAGCACACCAGCATGTGTGATCAAGAGGGACCAAAGGGAGCAGGTATCGAGCATCAAAGAACAAGAATCACATCATTATGAATGAGGGGGAGAGTTGGGTGGAGACCTAAGTCCCACTGGTGAGTAATTGGTCACCCCTTTATAGGAGAGTCACGGGGAGCAGACAGACTAGTCAAGAGGCAGCTGGGCAGTGATGATGCATGCAAGCTTCCTCTAGTTCCTGAAGCCTTCCTCCCCACAACCATCATGGTCCCAACTTTACCTTACAAATCTAGATGGACTGGAAAAGGTACACTAGTAGGAAGGGGAGCTGGAGATATGGGGAAACCAAGACAGATGAGCCCTTTTGGACCAGTGGTTAGATTGGAGCTGCTGGATGGGTGGAGAGAAGGTGGGATAGAGAGACAGAACCAACTGCAAGGATATACACATAAGCTCTTCTTTGAAGGACGAGCGAGGTCAGGCAGTGTAAGATATGACAGAACAATAATATTTTATAAAGTATTGAGGGTTCATAGGGAAGGGAGAGCAGGTGAAGAGGGGAAAGGATAGAAAAGTCGATACCAAGGGCTCAAGGGGAAAGGTGGATGATTGGAGAATGATAACAGCAGCAGACTTGTGAAGGTGCTTGGCACAGTATGTTTATTTATGTATTGTGAAAAATGATGTGAGAGCCCCTAATAAAATGATTTTTAATAAAAAAAGAAATGGAAGGATAGTACTTGAGTATATTACAAACTATACATGAAAATCTGACAGATGTCACTACAATCAATAGAGAAAAGATGAAAATATTTTCACTGAAAAATGAGCCAGGCAAGTATGTTTCTTGTTCCCACTTATATTCAACATCATTTTTAAGTCTTAACTAATAATGTAATAGAAGGATATCAAACATTTTTGTCTGTGGAAAGAAGTGAAATTATTGTTATTTGCAGATGCTATGGTTTTATATATTGAGAGCCCCAGTTGCCCCATAATAGGAGTGCTGAAGGTGAAAGAGGAAGATGGTAGAGTGTCAAGATACAAGATTAACAAGCAGAAGTCAATGGGATTGTATAAAACTGATAGAATTACAGAAAAAGAGATCAAGAAGGTAGTAGCCTTCACTACAGCCAAGGATAAAATGAAATATCTAGGGTTATGCCTATGCCTAGTCAAAAACCAGGACACCTCTAGGAGGAAAATTACAGAAAAATTATTGCAAGAAACCAAGGGACCTTCATAAAAGGAAGAATATACCATGCTTGTGGATTAGAAGATTCAATATAATAAAGATGTCAATCCTACCTAAGGCACTATACAATGTAATCCCGAAACAAATGCCACCATCTTTTTTCAAAGAAAAGGAAAAAGTACCAACCTCATATGGAAAGAGAAGAAAAGAAGCCCAGAATTGGCAATGAATTCTTCAAAAGAAGAAATAAGTGGGTGGACTTGCACTATCTGGCTTTAAAATTTATTATACAATCACAGTTGTTAAAAACAGCATGTTACTGATATCACGTTGGAAACTAAGACCAATGGATAAGAACACAGAATCCAGAAATAAAAGCAGCTGCATACAGACAACTGGTATTTAATAAGGGTCCAAAAAAATCAAATGGGAAGCGGATGCCATTAAAAAAAAAAGGTGCTGGAAAAATTGGAAATCAATCTGCAGAAGAAAGAGAAAATTGTCACCCCACTCCATACACAAGAACAAATTCAATGTGGATCACAGACCTTGAGATAAAATCCCTTATAAAATCCCTTGTAAAAGATAAGGATTATCAATGAGAAAACTGGCGCAAAGCTAAGAACTTTAGTGTATAGAATACATGGGTTATCAGAAATAGGGAAGAATGCACACCCAATCGAAGATCAAATAGATGAGTGGGATATAATAAAGATAAGACACTTGTGGCTGAGCCCTGGTGGCGTAGTGGTTGAGTGCAGGACTGAGGCCTTTCAAATCCAGCAGCGGCTCTCCAGGAGCAAGGCTGGGTAGCTCGCATGACCACCAGAGGGCAGTGATGCCCCCCCCTAAAAAGATGAAACTTGTGTACATTGAAAGACTTCATCAAATGAGTGATTAGAGAGTCTAAAGGATGGGAAAAGACTTTTGAAAATATCTTTTGTAATGGCACATCAGACAAAGGGTTTACTATTAAAATTTACATACTCCTGAAAAACTTACAATAAGAAAAAAAATGAACAGCTCCTTTAGGAGCTGGATAAAAACTTCAACAGAAGATTCACAAAGGAGGAAACCTGAATGGCCAATCAACATAGGAAAAAATTATTCCCGGTCACTAGGATTCTGGAACATGCAAATAAAAACAACTGTGAGATATCGCGTAACACCCACAAAAATAGCCCAATTCAAAAATAAGAAAACAAATGTTGGAGGGGGTGTCAAGAGATAGGAACTTGAATTCGTGACTGATAGTCTTGAATATATATATATGTATATATATATGTATATATATATCCCATGTGGAATGCAATTTGGTGATACCTAAAGCTGATAGAAATTGTGTTACCTTATGACCCAACAATTCCACTGCTGGGCATATACCCAGAAAAAATAAGAAACAGACCATGAATAGACATCTGCTCTCCAATGTTCCTCACTGTCCAATTCATAATCACAAAAATTGGAAGCAGCCTAAATTTCCATCAATAGACAAATGGAACATAAGTCTGTGGAAAAATATTATGCTGAGTGAACTTAGCTAAGCACAAATGGTCAAGTATAATATGAATCCATCGAGGTAAGTTCAAACAGCAGAATGGTCATAAGGGAAACTACATGTAACACACTATTCATGGGCTGAGGGCAAGATACTCAGACATCAGCTAGACCAAACCCAATGATCCATGTCATAAAAATAGATAAATAAATAAGCTGGCTGGCAGCACCTGTGTTGAATGGTACTCTCCCCCTTCCCTGACCACCCCCCCCCATCTCATATGCTTTTAATGCCTACAGAAGAGTGGGGAAGAATAATGACGGCAATGGAGGATCAGGACACTAATCTCCCCTGGTGGGCACTAGACTGCTCCATCCTTGACTGTAGGCTAGCAATGGGAACTTTCAGGGTTTGTGCCTTTGGGACATGAATACAGATCCAGGGATATGAAACCCTGAAATAAACGGGGGCTGGATTGATGGATTACAATATGCCCTTCTTACTATTAACAGAGAGATATTAATTTCCTTTGGGTCAGTATCTTTGTTACACCTGGAACTATTTGTCTGCTCTCTCTCTCTCTCTCTCTCTCTCTCTCTCTCTCTCTGGTGTTTTCCTATACAAGATAGGCAGGATAAGCACTCTAAAGGAGACAAGGATGGGACTAATGGTTCCACATTGGATTGGAGCATGAGCGGGGAAGGGATGGAGAGAGGTGAGCGGTGAGCCAATAATTAAGAGAACAGAAGAAGGTAAGGGTTTTAAAATTGATGACAGTTTTTCTGGATGTGTTTAATCAATTGAATTTTATCTGAGAAGAATGACTAAGAGATGAATAATGGTTAACATGATAATAGGACAGGAGGCAAAAATAAGAAAAAATACATGTTTTATGAGTATAGATATGTATATATAGATACAGGTATATTTGCTTATATTGTATATATACACATATGTTATATATGCATATACATGTAAATATAACAAGGCAGCAAATGGACTTTCGACCTCTACTTAAATCTTATCTAAGTACAAGAAGGATTTATTCTAATAATGTGGCAATGTATATGATACCTCCTAACATGATAGCTGAAGACAAAATGTGTACATAGACACATGTGGTGAAGAAAGTTGATGGTTCCTGGGGTCATAAAGTCCTATAGTCAAATAAGTGACTATCTAACAGGGAAGAACCATCCTTGTCTGTATGATTGTGATGTGTCAATGGGGATAGGTACCAGAAATTTAAAAACAAGCAGTCACATTGATCTGAAGGTGTATGAATGTAGTGAAAACCCAAAGTCCACCTGTAAGAAAATTGGACAGTCCCTCACAGATGGGCCACATGGAAGGGATGCTGTATACAGGGTGTAGACTAGCACTGGGGAAACATAACAACCCTCTAATTCTTTAATATTCCCTTCCCTTATTGTTAAGGTTTTTGTTTTAACCTCATTAATATTGTTAGCGTTTCATATGTTCATTTGTGTATTTAAGGTTGTTATATACATGAAACCTAAGGTAGGTAATCCTTCAGAAACAGGGACAGCAGTAATGATTTCCTGAAGGTATGGGAAAAGGGTGGGGGGAGGAGGGAAAGAGAGTGTTGTGTTAGTCCGGGTAGATTAGAGAAACAAATCCATACACACACACACACACACACGTATAAGGGAGAGCCTTATATACAAGAGCAATTGAGCACTGAGAGAAACATCCCAACCCAGTCCAGTCAAAGGTCATAAAGTCGATATTAGCCCATATATCCCATTGCAATCTATAAAGTCCTCTTCAGATTCATGAAGTACATGCAATGACACCAGAACAACCACAGGCCAATGGGTCCATAGTTGTGTGTATACAGTGATGGTAGAAGAATTTCAGCACAGGCAGGGGTCTCCTCTTAGCTCCTCCAGTGTCCAAGGCTTATGGAATATCAGCATGCTGCCATGTGACTTGTCAGCTGCAATGTGTCCCAGGGAGTCAGCCTTGTGTCATGTAAGTAGAGCATCTCCAAGGGATAGACTAGTGAGTCTCTCACCTCCAAGGGGGAAATACGGCCAGATTTCCTAGTTCTCAGGAGAAAGCCATGCCCAGACAGAGATCTCATTGGCTACATCCAGATTGACAGACTAGACTTCATCCCTACACTTTTAATCAAGTTGACACCAGATTAGGTGGCTCCCAAAAGTGCTGATAGCATTGGTGACTGTATAACCCCACTCGAGGACTGTGAATGGTGGTGCCAAATATGCCCACCCCCCAAAAAATAATAATAAGAGTTCCTGGGTGGTAGGTTGTGGAAAGGAGGGGCTAAAAGGGAGATGATATCTAGGAATTTATGAAGAAAGAAAACAGTTTCAATTTGATTGTGGTAGCAATTGTATAATAATGCTTGATGTAACTCAATTATGGAATATAATGATATGTGTAAGAGTTCCCAATAAAATGATTACAAAAGAAGTGACATAGCAAGTACATTCAAGGAAGGATATTCCATGTTTGTGAATAGGAAGGTTTAATATTGTTACAATGTGAATATTAGCCAAAGAAATATATAAATAAATAGAAATTACAACTCATATTTCAACTTCCTTTCTTAAAGAAGTGGAAAAACTATTAGCGTGATGTGGAGAGGGAAAAGATTCAGGATAAGCAAAATGCTTTGTAAGATGAAAAGCAAAAAGCAGGCTTCTCAGGTCTTGACATCAAAATACAGCCACAGTTGTTAAAATGGCTAGTTGTTGTTATGCACTAAAGTCCATTCCAAAGCCCAGTGGCACTTTGTGCAACAGCAGGAAACAATGCCCCTGCCCGGTGCCATGCAAACAGTTCTACCTGTGCCTGAGCCCATTACTGTAACCACTGGGTCAATCCATCTCTCTGAGGTCGGTCCTTTATTTCATTCCCCTCTATTTTACCAAGCATGATGTCCTTCTCCAGGGGCTTGTCATTTCTGTCTAAATTATATAAGACAAAATCTCATCACTGTTGCCTCTGAGGATCACCCTGGCCATACCTTTTCCAAGACGTGTTCACATGTTCTATTTTCGCAATTGTTCTTGACCCATGTATAAGTTCTGTATTAGAACTTGTATTAGATCCATGTCTAAGTTCTGTATTAGAATGAGGTGTTCTGGAATTCCATTTCTTGCTAAGGTTATCTATAGGTTTTTATGAGTCATACAGTTGAACGACTTTTCATGGTCAATAAATCACAAGTAAACATTTTCTGATATTCTCTGCTTTGAGCCAAGATCTGGCTGACATCAGCAGTGATATCTCTTGTTCTATGTCCTCTTCTGAATCCATTCCATACCACTAGAAGCTCCCTGTCACTGTTGTTGAATGATCTTTAGCTAAATTTTACTTATATGGTACAAAAATGATATTGTTCTATAATTTGAGCAATCTATTGGGTCACCTTTCTTTAGAATGGGTGCAGCTTTGGCTCTCTTTCAGGCAATTGGCCAACCAGCTGCCTTCCCAATTTGCTGACATACACAAGTGTGTGCATCCAGTGCATCATCAGCCTGCTGAAACATTTCAATTGATATTTCATCAGTTTCTGGTGCTTTCTTTTGACTAATGCCCTCAGTGCAGCTTAAACTTCCTTTAGCACCATTGGCACTTGCTCATATGCTACTTCCTGAAATGGTTGAATGCTGACCAGTTCTTTTTGGTACAATAACTTTGTCTACTCTTTCTATTTTCTTTTGATACTTCCTTTGTCATTCAATAATTTGCCCATAGAATCTTTCGATATTATAATTTGAAGTTTGTACTAGTGCAATAATAGGTACCTCGACCAGTGGAACAGAGTAGATAACCCATAAATATATTCTTCAAATGACTCATAACAGATATTTGATATAATGCCACAAAGCTTTCAATGGGGCAGATATAGTTCCTTTAACAAAAGTTGCTGACAAAACTTACCTCTCTATCTGCAGTAGAATTAAGCAAGGCATATACCTCATTCCATATGCAAAAAAGAACTTCATATGGATCAAAGACCTAATTGTAAATCCCAAAGTTATATTGATCATCCATGAGATAAGAGGGATAAATTTAAGGACCTTATTATAGGACATAAAGACACTATCAGATATAACAAAGGAAACACGTACAGTAGAAGACAAAGTAAGTGATAAATCTGCCTGAAAATGAAACACTAAAGTGTAACATAAGAATTATAATAATAAAAGAAGTCATAGAGGAGGTAAAAAAAACACCCAAACTAGAGGGTTGGAAAAATGGACAGGGGATACATTTCTGACATCTTTAGAAAGCTGCAATACTTCATTAATAGAAGAGTGAATCACTAAATTAAAAAGTGGGCAAAGTACATGACGAGACAGTTCACCAAAGGTGATATGATATGCAAATGGCCAACAAACATGAAAAAATGCTTGCAATGATTGGGAGATGCAAATCAAGACAATTTTAAGACAGATTGCATAGACAGTGATAACCAAGTACTTAAAAAAAACATAGAGTTTCAAATGCTGGAAAGGGATTGGTATTCTCATACATAGCTAGTGTGACTTTAAAATGTGCAACAGTATGGAAAACAATATGGAACTACCTCCAAGCATTGGGAATAGAGCTTCCATAAGATCCAGCAATCTCTATTGAGCCTATAGCTAAAGAATTAAGAGCTGTAGCAAAAGTAGCAGACACCTGTTCATCCATGTACATTGCAGCACTGTTCATGGTATCAAGAAGTTGGAAAAAATTTAAATGCCCCTCAGTGGAAGAATGGATAAAGATACTTTTGTAAATTCACACCTTGGAATACTGTGCATCGTTAAAAAAATGATGAAACCTTGAAGCATTTCATGACATGGGTTCACCTGGAGCACAATGTGCTGAGCGAACTCAGTGACACCAACAGAGGACAAATATTTATGAGATCACTATTCTAAAGAAAAAAAAAACCCAAAGAAGAATTTTCATCTAAAAGTAATAGACTATGGCTGTTATTAACATGGGTGGGGAGTGTAGGAGAAACAAGGTAGGGAAGAGGAAACAAAAGCTGGAGTTGACAGTTATTGACTAGGTTCAAGGACAGTTATTAACTTGGAGTAATCTATGAGAGAGCACAGAAATAAAAGGAAGAGGGTAGATTATATCTAATGGGGGTTTGATAAGTAGCTTAAATAATTGAAAACAAAATTAATGATATGAAATGCAAGCACCTAACTAATTTACAATAAAAAATAAAATAGTATACAAAATTATAACTTCATGTCTGGATTTTTCAAGACTATACATCTCTTTTTCAAAAAAGTTATTAACTTACTAAGACTAAAACAATGGGTAATACACCTTAAGACACCAAAGTTGTTAAGAGTAAATTAAAAGTCATTAAGAGTAAAATGATCTATAGTAAACCTTAAAGCACCATATCACCCAGTGGCAATAGTAAGTGTATTTACCAGAACAAATACAGAGTATAACATGATAAACATAGAGTATACAAATAGAATGTCATTTGAAGCACATAGAAGGTGCTAGCTTTCCTCATAGTAGAGTTTTCTTGTTATAGTAAAAGACAAAGCAGGTCTTATAAAGAATCTGTATTCTAAAACGATCTCTTTCAACATACTATTTTTGTGTTCCTACACATTTTACCAAATACCATATTTTTTCCTGCTTTTATAGTCTCTTTTTTGACCTCTTAGAGTAACTTGCAATATGTAATATACAGTAACTTCTAAAGACCTTCCTAAAATTAATGCCAAGCAGAGTTCAAAATTCTTAGGGTTGGGGTAATACTTTATTTTTACTTTGAATTTCGTTTGTAAGTTCTTTTTTCTGTTCATATGTACACTGGGGTTTATTTGTGTGGAATGAATCTTTGATAATAGAAGGGATGGGTATGATTTTGAAACCACATAAAATTGAATTCAAATTCTTATCTCACCACCTACAATCTTTGAGTTTGGGATATGTTGTAATCTTTTTCTTTTCTTGAAGAGGGATGTCAACTATTCCTACTTCATAAAGCTCCTGTGCAGACAAATAGAACTCATGATAAATGTGATAAAGGTTTGGCATGTCTCTTCGAGTGAAGTCAGTGACATAAAGTGTTTCTTTCATGTTTATATCCTTCTCACTCTTAGCTATTTATCAATGTAGTAGTACAACGTGGGCACTCAATGTCTGTTGGTGATTTACCTGCCTCTGCAGGCCCTCAATTGTAATACTAGTGCTGTTTGTTAGGTATCTCTTAGTTGATTTTGAATTCATAGCAACTCCATATGAGAGAGTAGAGCTGACCCACGGTTTTCATGACTCTCTTCTTTACAGAAGCAGATTGTCTCTTTTTGCAGTGTCACAGAGTGGATTTGAGCACTTAACTTTTTGTACCACCAGTGGAATTATTTCCATGATCTCCAACAACGATATATATATATATATATATATATATATATATATATATATATATACACACACAAATAATGAAAAATGTTTTCTGCTTTTAAAGTGTAATTGTGAATTAAAATGCATTTAATTTGTGGTTATTATCATTGTAGTTTTAGGTTGTGGGGGACATTTGTGAACTCTTTTGCCTAGATAAGGGAGGAGAATCCAACTCCATGTATGTCCAATGCAGCAGAGGCCGGCATGTATAGGAGGGTAATGGTTGGAAAGGACTCTGTGGCGCCTAACAACAACAGCCGTCACATTCTTTGCATGGACATTTCAAAGGCTTTGGATAGAAGAGCCGTAACAAGTAATTTCACTTCACCATAGTAGCATTAGAGGGGATCCTGAGGATTGGAGGCTCCAGTCTCTTCCTAAGGGGATGGAAGTTACTACTTTTTAGTTATTGCTGATTGTTGCAAGGTTATTCACTTGTGAAGCTCTGCTAAATTCAATTTTTCTTTTAAGATAAGTGGTAATGAAGTAGACAGACTCAGAATCAGTTGAAACTGCCACAAAATTCCTTCCTCCTCAAGAAGCCCTTCACACCACCCCCACCCTGTCTCTTGTCTTCACAAGCCTCCTGGAGGAATCTTACCCTGATGGCTTTGTCCTGTCCCAGGCAATCTGTGCTCAGTCATCACTCAAATGGAATGCTGGCTGGTAATTGTTGGATAAAATCTTGTTTTTACCCCCATCTCTTTCCCAGGAAGGACGAGTAAGTCATTCTCCCCAGGACAGGTGTGTTTATTCTTCCCTTACCAGGGAGGCTTAGCTAAAGACAAAACCCAGGGAAGAATCGTAAACTAAGACACCAGGGAACTTTACTTAAGTCCACTCTATTTCTGCTTCTGTCAATACTACTTATTTAATGATATATGCATTGTAACTTGATTTTTCTGCTTTCTGTATCCCGCTTGCTCCCAGGATGATATAAAAGGTTTGGCCAAAGAAACATCGGGACTACAGCATGGTGGGTGCTCCTTTTGATGGCTCCCCCTGCAGTTGAGCTAATCTGCTATAATAAAGACTTCACATGATTTGGACATTATCATGGTCTTCATTTGTCCTGAACCCGCAACAGTAACTAGGTATCTTTTTTTGTTTTGGTTATTTTTTTTCTTCTCTTGTTGGTGTAGGTAGAAGATAATACCCATTTTTTAAACGTTATCATTATGTTATGTTGAACATTGTTTGAAACATGACAAAGTTTTGGAGACGTTTTTTCTTTGTTCTTTTTTAATGAAAGTATAACGGAGTTAAGAACAAGTAGTGAATTAAAATTATTTAAAGGTGGGCTGAACCCCGGTGGCTAAGTGGTTGAGTGCGGGACTGTGACCCGCAGGCTTGGCGGTTCATATCCAATGGCGGCTCTCAGGAATAGTGCTGGGTAGCTCCCACGACCACCAGAGGACAGTGATGCCAATAAACTTAAAAAAATTATTTAAAGGTATTGTTTACACAAATTAGTAGTGTTCAATGTGACGCAAATGATTAAAATATCAGCAGTTCAATTGCCAAACACAGGTTAATTTCTCTGAGAAAATAGATTTGAAGACCACAGATTGAGCCTCTGCAGCCTTAACCTATGCTTAATCTACACCCATAATACCAAGTGACAGCCCCAAATCAAATCACAATAATAGCTATCTGTATGGAGTAGATATAATATGCCGGGCACCATGCAAAGAAGAAAAAGATCTGTGTGCTTTACAGAGGAAGAACCCAATTTTAGAGAGGTACATTTATCTAAGGTCATACAGAGGAGATTCCATTGTTTGAGAATGGGTTTGTTTTAAAAAAAAATTGGCATAAGATCCTGAAATTAGTAGTACAAATGATGTTTTTGATGTGAGAGTTATTATTAATAATTATGTAAATAGCTTTATGATATGTTTTCTTTGTGTATATACCTTTATGTATAGATTGGTTCTGTTTGTACCTCCTTTCTGGGTGTCACACAAAGAGGCATTAGAGGTGTTCCAGAAGATTCTCCAAGTCATTATTTTCCAAGGACATTAGAAAGACAATGTATAGGACTCCAGACATTCTGTTGTGTTCCTAGAAAACAACCCAAGGGCTTGCCTCACTGAGAGACTAGGAGTGTCAGCTTTTTACATGAAGAACAGTGCATCATTATGACACGGTTGTAATCAGGGATTGTTTTGTTTAATACTTGATAAAAATATTCTTATGTCCAAAGGTGAACTCTCAATACTATTCAAGTCTTACATTAAAAATTAAGAGTACATCAAAATTTAAAATCTTTAAATTTATTATTCACATACTCCCAATAAGATATTTGATAAGATAAACTGATGAAGTGTTTGTAAGACCCTTGTTCATAGCTTGTTCTTAGCTTCATGTATTCTAGTTATTGGTCTCCAGTACCCTCTTCTCCTTCTGCCACCTGTATTGTGTCTCTGTCTTCTTCATTCTCCTGCTATTAATTTTCTCACTCATCTGGAATATAATTGCTGCATGGGGCTTTTTATGGATGTAATCTTAACTGAAACAATTCATCAAGCCTTTTCTTCTCGAGTACTTACCGCTCGGTGGGCTTGGACAGCTAATCTTTTAGCTAGCATTTCAGAACAAATCCTTTGCATCATCCAAGGATGATAAGTTACCATAGGATCCAAATTAATTAGGTAATGTGAAGACATTGTATTATTTCCTTAGAGGATTCTCTGGGGGAATGTGGGGTTCTGAGGCTCATTAAAATAAGCACCTGGTTTTTGATAAGATAACAGTGGAAATAAACTGTTATTGCTCATTCAAAGTTGAATCTAGGGGGAGTAAGTACAGCCAGAGTAATTTTTCCCCCAGCATAATTCTTCATCAGGAAAAAAAAATTAAGCTGACATTCAAGCAAAGTGTAAGTTCTGCCTCACCTCACAGCCCTAAAATGCATTCAGAAAGAACATCTGGTCACAGCCAGTGCTGTTCCAACTCCCGTGGTGGAAGATATCTAAGGACATAGGTTCTCCTGAGAACTTAGGAATTCAAACTAGTGAGCAAGCATCAGGAAAGCTGGAAGTAGCTATATTTACTTAGACCTCTCTCAAAAAATAAGCATCCAAGTGAAGGCATTCTTCTGAGGGGAATTAAGGAATCATCCCATTTTATAGGAAGGCAGACAACAGACGAACTGAGAAACAAAAGAGCAAGGACACACTGAAACCCTTCAAAATGAAAGAAATCGAAGAAATAGAAATGCCCCAAGATAGCTGAACTGCTTAACACTCTTTAAAAATGATCTGAATCTGAATCTAAAATTCAATGGTGGCTTTATGTTTCTAGTTTCTTAAAGGACAATCTAGAGAATTTACTTACTGCATTGAGATCATAGTGATACATAACAAGACACCATAAGCAGGAATTTGTTCTCACAGTTCTCAAGTCTTGAATTCCAAATAAAATCGAGAGACAGTAGATATGGGCTTCACAATCTCTGGGTCCCAACCCTTTTGGTAGTTAAATAATCCTTTCACAGGGGTCACCCAAGAACACCGGCAAACATATATTTCAAATGGTCTTAGGAACTGAGGCACCACTCCACTTTCTGTGTCTAGGCAGGTCCTTCCACATGCAGATATGCCCACATATGAGTACCCGGCATGATGACATCATCGTGCAACCCCATTACATAGCCCTGTACAAATACCAGTATATGTGACAGAGTTTGTGCCATAATGTACTTATGCAGACCAGTCACACTTGTGTAGAGAGTGACTACTGTGTGGAAAGCAGCTGCTGTCTTGAAAGCATTAGTATTGGAGGTAAAATGACACATCATGAATTATAATTACAGTGTGAATATAAAATTATGTACTATAAAATCCCTACTGCAAAAAAAAATCTGTACCATGGGAACTTAATCTGGATGTTGATTGATCTTTTTATATTCAGTTGTGGTTGATGTGAATACTGGCCCCTTGTGATAATATCAGGTATTTAAAAAACAGCAACACAAAATAGTAAATCAAAGGAAACTTTAATGAACTGCACTGACCAAATTATGCCATGAGTTATCTTTTGTATTATTAAAACTATTGTTATATATTGTTTTCATTAGCAGACCATCCCATGACAAGGGATTGTGTAGAGAGGAAAGCTAAGACAAAAAATATAGTGAGGATTTTTTTATTACTTTTTTTTTAGTGAGGAATTTTTTGCAGTATGGTTTTACCTCAATAATTTCAGAAGTAATTAAAAAATGCAATGTGTTATTTCTTGTGAAGTTCCATCAGCTGAATCTATGAAGTTGAAAAAACTAAAACACCATTTTGATAGCTTTGCCAGCAAGGATATCAACTATTTTAGAAGCAAAGCTGACAGACTCAAGTAAGCCAGACTTGACACTGGTGGCAAGTATCACAAACAGAGTATGGCAGCCATTGCAGCTTTATATTTGGTGACACTCAGAATGAAACCTCACACAATTGCTGAGGATTTACTGTTGCTAGTGGACAAAGACATTGTTTGACTTATGATCAGAGACAAAATTTTTATGAAATTGAGTACAATTTCTTATCTAATGACACTATCTGAAGAAGAATAGATGACATGTATATTGATATTCTTGATCAGTAATCCAGGAAATTAAATCTGCTCCATTTCCAATATTTGACATCCTGCTTGATGAATCTACAAAGAGTTACTAGTTTCACAATTACTGGTTTCCATGAGGTATATCAACAATGGCGACTTAAAGATGACTTTCTTTTTTGCAAACTTCTTGAAATGACATGTGTTGTCATTGACACAGCTAGTTCATTTCTGAAAAAGTATAAGATCTCTTGGGAAAAGGTTTGTGGTGTTTGCACAGATGATGCTCCAGCTATTCTAGGATGTCGATCTGGATTTCAGCCTTTGGTACTCAATGAGTCACCAAAAGTCATCAGAAATCATGGTATGGTTCTTTTGCAAATATTAGCAAAGAAGACAATGCCACAAGAATTAATGAAAAGTGTCATAAATTGTGTCAATTTTGTGAAGGCAAGCACTTTAAGCACTACTTTTGCAACTGTGCAATGAGTTGGATGCGCTGAATAATGCCTTGCTATTTCACACTCAGGTGAGATGGTTGTCAAGAGAAAAAGTTTTAAAACAGGTTTTTGAGCTTTGTGATGAACTCAAAACGTTTTTCAACAAGGAAGACTGCAGTTCGAAACACTTCCAGCAATAAAAGTGAACTGCAGAAAACAACTTACTTGGTAGACATTTTGTTTTGTCACTGCAAGGACCAAATGCAACATGCTTCAATTTGTTTGAAAAGATCTGATTATTCCATATGAAACTTCAGCCATGGCAAAAAAATTGGATGAAAGTAAAATTTATACGTTGCTTACCTTATCTGCTTTCTTTGAGGGACACCTCATTGAACCAGACAAAGGGATTATGATGACAATTTCTGTGAACACTTGCACGTGTATGCAGATGAAATGTCATCCTACTTTCTAAATCTACCTGACACCTCTTTTGCACTTGTCAGAAGCCCATTTACAGTGAAAGTTGAAGCTTTTCCCAAGATAGCACAAGAAGTGTTTATTGAACTTATTTTCAGTGATGCAGTGAGAATTGATTTCTCTAATACCAGTTAGAAAATTCTGGATCAAGCATTTGCAGTCATATCCTTTTCTGTCTAAGACTGTGTTGTATCTTCTTCTTCCATTTCCAACTACATATCTGTATGAGATAGAGTTTTCCAGCTTGTTGATTATCAAGTCTAAATACAGAAGTAGACTTGTGGAAGATCATCTTCCTTGTGCTCTTGCAAAGACTGTCCGGAGAATTTCTGAATTGGTGAGAAAGAAAGGATCTCAACCTTCTCACTGATGTTGACTTTTTAGCATACTGTTGCAAAATGTAGCATTGTAGTTTACTGTTGTTATATTAAGACTCTTACCCATGCTTCAAGCAACACCAGGCTTCAAGACAAAATTTCATTTATTTACAATTAGAAATAAATCTTTCACAATACATAATTAAAGATTGTATTTGTGATTAATCACTATGCTTTAATTATGCTCAATTTGAAACAATGACAAATTCCTGCATATCAGATATTTACATTATGTTTCATAACAGTAGCAAAAATACAGTTAGGAAGTAGCAATGAAAATCATTTTATGTTGGGGGGGTCACCATACATGAGGACCTGTATGGAAGAGTCATGGCATTAGGCAGGTTGAGAACCCTGGTGTAGGTCCTTTGTCTTGCCAAGCTTCTGATAGCCCCAGGAGTTCTTTGTTGTTGGATACATGTTCACGTGTCTGCACTTCCTCTGCCTTTAAGTATCTCTTACACTCTCATTCAGGCACTACACAGATTGGAGTAGGGTTAGGACCCACATTCCTTCAGCCTGGCCTCATGTTTATTGATAACATCTTCAACAGTCAGACACATTTCTGAGGGACCTAATTTAAATCATAAAGCATAATAAGCATAAGCAACAATAACTATTCAATTATGATCAGAGACTACCCGCATCATCAGCCTTTATACTGCGTATAAAGTATAAAGTACAAAATTAGTTCTGTTTTCAGATACTGAAGTTGGATTGTAGGCAGAATGTTAGATTCCTCCTCTAAAAGAAAGAATGCGTTAAATGATCGACTTTATTCACTCAAGTTTTTTTCCAAAGCTATGTATTTAATTTTTTTTCTTTTAAAAATATAAATAATAAACATTGCAGAAAAATTGGAATACAAATATTATACTTGATACAAAGAAACTAAACATGGCTCTACTTCTTTCTAGATATTTGCTCTCACATTTTATCTTATTTCCTTTAAATATTTTTTATACCTATTTGGAAATTTTATACCCATTTTTCCTAATGATTTTATTTGGGGCTCTTACAACTCTTATAACATCCAATACACCATTTGTATCAAGCAGGCTGTGATCATATAGTAGTTAGTACTCTGTGTTGTATATCAAGCATATTTGTACACATGTTGCCATGTTCATTTCCAAATGTTTTCTACTTGAGCCCTTGGTATAAGCTCCTCTTTCCTCCTCCCTTTTTTAAAAAATAAATCATTTTATCCCAATAAACACCCATCATGATCCATATATACATCATTTGTATGCAGGCTACATTTGCAAACTTGTTGCCATCATCACTCTCAAAACATCCTCCCTCCACTTAGGCCCCCATCACTCCAGTTTTAAACAAACATTTGTCATATTTTCTATAGACACAGGTTTAACAGTTGGGTTAGTTCTGCTCTGGAAAGGCTTATGATGTTATTTTGGGCCGATAGCTGTAGTACACTAAAAAGTTAGAGTTCCAGAATAGAAGTCTAATATGTATAAGTATTCATTTATAATGAAAATGACATTCTTTTAGTTTCCAGAGGCTGTGACTTAAGGGAAACATCTAATGTAGTTGCCTTGTTACTAAGGTAAAAAAGTCCAACACTTGCAAGGTTAAGAGTTGAAGTGTAATAAGCCAGGTCATCTCCTATTTTTTGGAACATAACCTCTCTGTCTTTTTTCTTCTTTAAATTATTCTTTTCTGATTTTTGTCTTCAGTGATACAGCCCCCAGATAACAACCTTACTAAAATAAATAACTACCCCACAATATATTCATTTAAAGTGGACATGCAGTGCTCTTTAGTGTATTGTATGTTGTACAAGCTTCACATTTAAATAAGATGTTTTCAACCCCATAAAGAAACTTTTACTACTCTACTTAACCTTTCCTTCTAACTAAAGATTTTTGATCTGCCGTTTCTACCTGCCTAGATGTTCATAATTTGCAGTTACCACAAAATAATTCAGTATCCTTATTAAGCCTCTTTTCTAACAGTTCTACCAGCATATTTTTGTACCTACAATCCACAACAGCTAAGGTATTGACTAAGTACTATTGTTCACACTAATATTTAATATTAGTGGAACATAGTTTGAAGCAATATGTAGATAAATATCACCTTTACAAAGGAACATATTAATCTCATGTTCTAGAATACTGTTGTTTGCTATCAAGACAATTGTGATTCTTGGTGACTGTTAGTTTCAGAAGAGAACAACTCCATCAGATTTGTTAGTCTGTGACATTTTGGAAGCAGATTTCCAGACCTGTTTTCCAAAGTATCCCTGAAAGAGAATGAACTTAGTCAAGTGTTTAAACTTTGGTATTAACCAGGGACTCCACACCAGAATGCTGACTGCTATTATTTAACATGTGCAGGCACTTTGCACATTTTTATCAGGAGAGACCCCAAACCCAAACTCACAGAGCCAGTTCTGATTCCACATGACTCTATAGGACAGAGTAGAAGTGTCCTTGTGGGTTTCTGTGACTGTAACTCTTCATGGGACAGAAAGCCTCCGCTTTCTCCCATGGAGCTGTTGGGTAGCTTTGAACTGCAGACCTTGTGGCTAGCAGTCTAACATGTAATCACTCTGCCACTGGTACCAAGAAGAAGAGTTCATCCTTGGTAAAGTAGAGGGGTGGGGGTGGGGGGAAGGGATTTCAGAATGGCTACTATAAATGACTTACCGATAAGAATGAATGTGAGGATGCCACAGGACTTGGAAATGTTTCTTTCTATTGTTCATGGTAACTATGATTGCAATATAACTTGGAACCTTTAAAAACTGGGATACAAAAACCATTACTCCATGGTTGGGAATATGCAAACCATAAAGATAAACATGGTATAATATTTTCTCTGAGAAAAAAAAAAACCAAACAGCCCCCAGACAGCACCCTTACTAAAATAAATAACTACCCCACTGCACATTCATTTAAAGTGGACATGCAGTGCCCTTTAGTGTATTTTATGAGGTAAAACATCACATTTAAATTTTAGGATGTTTTCAACACCATAATGAATCTTTTACTACTCCGCTTAATCTTTCCTTCTAAGTACTCATCCCCTGGTCTTAACTAAGTTACTCTATTTTTACAGATTAAACAACAATGGACATTCCATTTAATTGAATCATACACTTTATGATCTTTTCTTTCACTTAGAATACTATTTTCAAGGTTGTTTTATATTTTAACATGAATGAATATTTCATCTCTCCATATTGCTGAGCAAATTTGATGAACATTTTTGATGTGATTCTACTTTTTTACTATCATGGATAATGCTACCAGTAGTATCATTCATGTCTACATTTTTATATGGATGTATAAATGTTTTCTATTAATATTATTTCTATATTGATAGAGTTACTATTAAGTCTTGCTTAATTCTTTGATGAACAATCAGATTGATTTCCAAAGCAGCTGTTAATTACTTACATTCCAGGGTTCTGATTTCCACATTCTTGTCAACATTTGTTATTATCAATCTTAGTGAGTGTCAAGTGATAACTCATCTTGATTTTCATTCCTTTGATAGTTAATTAAAAAATTAATCACTTTATTGGGAGCTTATATTATATTAAAGCATTCCATAATTCAGTTATATCAAGCATAAGTTTAAAACTGTTACTGTCAGTTTCAAATCATTTTCTTTTCTCTCAAATTCTTTGATACCAGTTCCCCTTTATCAACAACCTCTCCCTGCGCCCCCCCTCCCCCGGGACCCTTATTATTTTCCATATCTTACACCATTCAATGTATCTGATCACCTGCAAGTTTTTCTTTTTGCTCTCGAGTGGGATTATACGTCATCATTGCTATTAGCTCTTCCCTTCCTTCCTTCTCTTTTCCTGTGCCCTCAGAGAATTCATCACTCCCATTACTGTTGGAAGGGTTATCTAGCTAGACCTTTATGCATCGAATGTTAGACATATAGGTATGTCTACCAAGATTAATGAGGTAAAACAAAGAGCATACTAGTAAAGGGAGGAAATATTAAAGAATTAGAGGATAGTTTTGCATTTCATCAGTGCTATACTGCTCCCTAGATTTATCACCCCTCCCATGTCACTTGTCAGTGAGCAACTGTCTAATTCTTTTACAGATGGGTTTTGTGTCTCTACTTTGTCCACACTCATTCATGTCCATTTGATTGCTTAATTTTTAACTTCTGGTATTTATCCCCATTGACAGCTTGTCATCACACAGGTTGGTGTGCTTCTTCCACGTGGGCTTTGTTGCTTCTGTGCTAGAAGGTTGCTTGTTTGACTTCAAGTCTGTAAGACCCCAGATACTACATCTTTAATAGCCAGGCACCATCAGTTTTCTTCACCACAAATTGCTTATGTTCTTGTTTTTTCTTCAATGATCTTCTTGGGAAGGTGAATGTCCTTGCTAGATAATTATGTTGACTATATTTTCTCTTGCTTCTGCTATCATGCTGTCTCTTTTGGAGATACTCCTATCCATATATATTGCTATTTTTAATTAGGTTGTCATTTTACCCTGGAGTTACAAGTTTTTTTTTTTAGAACAAGATCTGTATATTCTAGGTATTAACCTCTTATCAAATATATGGGTTGTAAAACATATCACCTGCTTTGTAGATTGTCTTCTGACTTTGCTGATGGTGTGTTTTGAAACAGAAAATGATTCAATTTTGATGAAGTCTAATTTATATATTTTATATTTTGTTAATTTTGCTTCATCATATTTAAGAATCCATTTCCTAATTTTTTGGATAATTTAGGTGAACTTTAGGACAAACTCACAAAGTAAATAGGGAAATTGACGGGGTGGAATGGGAAACTAATATCATTCAGTACCTTGACAATCTGTTCTAACTCAGAAATAAATTTATCCAAGTCTATTCAGTATTCCTTCCATCATGAGTTAGGTTACAGCGTGGTACCTGAGATTGGGCGAACACTATGCCACTGGGGCTCAGCCCTAAAAGTGATTTTTTATGGTAGTTCTTGAAGAGGTTAAAAATCCCCTTTGTTGGGCTGAGCCCCGGTGGCGTAGTGGTTGTGCGCGGGACTGCGGCCCACTGGGACGGAGGTTCAATTCCAGCAGTGGGGCTGGGCCTCCTACTCCCACCACTGGAGAGCTGTGATGCCCCCCCGCAAAAAAAAAATCCCCTTTGTTTCCATAACATGTACAGATTATATACTACCATAAATATTAATACATAGCATTAATATCAATATGCGTACATTTTTCTGAAGCAAGGTCACAAACTGTAGTAAGAACACTGAAATTCAGCTTTCTTCGAAGAAGTGCTTTCAGTGAGAGTTCGAGTCCCAAGTGTTCAATACAAGTTTGCTGGCATATCTAGCCTGGTATGTAATCGCATATGCAGCTAGTGGGATTTGGTTTTAAAGTAGGAGAAGTCCATAGGAAAAACTAAATCGGGATTGAAGAGATTTCCCTCAAATCTTTAGTGAGTAATCAAATACTGTTCAATTAAATCCAGGAAGTTATAAAAACATAAATACCAGAAGTTACACATAGGGTCATTACTTTTCTCAAATTTAAGGAGAAGGGTCATTGGGTTGAAACAAGTCATAGCATGTGGTCTAACATTAGCTGTTCCAGAACTTTATAAGAAGTGAGATGGCTCGTGGAATAAACTGGCTGAGTTGAAGAAGAATTAAGTATAGCAAATATGGCATGAAACACGTTAACATCTCAAAAGTTTCCCAGAGCCCTATCTGATGTGTTTCCACTAGTTAAGATGTAGGAGCAATACTCCTGTAATTACAAGGTCAGACAAGAGATTGTAATTGCTAATAGGTATCTGATATCCTCGATGCTTCTGATTTGGATTACCAGGTGTATTTTCTGACATTTCAAGTACAAAACAAGAAAACAATGTAGGAGATAGTGAGGAAAGCCTATGGCAGATATTTCTTGTAAGGCCCATCTTCTCCATAGTCTGTGGGACTTCTGTATAATTTAAAATTAGTTTGGCTTCAAAAGCTGTTAAGTAGTTATATAAGATTAGTCTAATGCAGGCAAATTAGGAATCCAAGTTGTGCAATAACTACAAAACCCTAAAAATTATTGTATCTGTTTATATGTTGTAGTATATGGAGTATATGTAGTAGTATATGGAGAAAGAAG
Organism: Nesogale talazaci; assembly: GCA_004026705.1. NCBI lineage: Eukaryota > Metazoa > Chordata > Mammalia > Afrosoricida > Tenrecidae > Nesogale > Nesogale talazaci. Next base: position 85,315 of record PVJH01000683.1, read on the forward strand.
AGCCTATTTTGTGTAGGGCCAGTAAAGATGCTTTCTGCTGGGATTATGTGATCTAAGCACTTGACAGAAGATTGGAACATTTATAAGTTGCCTTGGTAATTATATTGACCAGCAAATGGTTGAAAAATGATTGTAGTAGTAATTGTACAATTCTACTTGACATGATTGAAATATGGAATGATATGTTCTATATATTAAATCCCAACTTAAAAAGCTATGCTATTGTAACTATAAGCCTGCTAGGAAGTTGGGCAGACTAATAAATGATCGACATATTGTAACACTTTGGGGTTGTTCATAAACTGTAAAGGCTTCCAGTCTGTGTTTTGGGAAAATAGTTAGAGGATACTATGACTTTTGATGGCATTATATTCCAGAAAATTGTATATTTTTCTGAGTGAAAGTAAGCAAATATTGGCTTTCAGAATTTATAGGAATACTGAAAACAAGATCACCTTTTAAAATAGGGCATTGGAACAGTAAATTAGCATAAACCTCACTACCTTTGAGGTTTTTGTACTTTGGCTCAGGGCATTTTGTAAAAGAAGTAGAGATAATAACAGACAGGTAGCTCTAATATCACTCAATGATTATGAAGATTGTCTATTAATGTTTATCACAGTTTCCTATTGCATGTTAAGTGACACACCACAGGAAATGACTGTGTTATTTTTCTGGAGTCCTGTCATTCTATATCAGGTTGAAGGTCATGTTTTGGGGGAGTTTCTTTCTTTCTCTTCTTCTTAGATTTTACCATTTCACCCCAATGGCTACATTTTTTATGGTCCTGGCAGATGCTAGCCTCAAGGTTTTCAGAAAGTTTGACACTTTTCTTTTTATTTGGGAATTGTAATTTCTGCTACAAAATTTCCATAAATTTCTGGTCCTTTAAATATCGTCCAACCTCAAGAGTCTGGAAAAGATTTTAAGCTAAGATAATACACATAATTTCCACAATGGTGTGATTTCCCAGTCACACAAACACCGTTTAATCAAGACTGAGATCTCAGTTTTAAATCCAGGTTTAAAGAAATCATGTAAAACAACAGTTACATTCAGGTAAGTTATCTCATTCATCTTGGTCCACTGCAGCAGACTAGATGTCTTTAACACACAGAATTATCTTCTCTCACATTGTAAGAAGCTGGAATTCCAAATTCAGGATGCCAGCATTAGAAGCAGACTTTCTTTCTCTGCTGGCTCTGGGAGGAGGTCCTTGTATTCTTTCAACATCTGTGGGCCCACTGTCACTTGAAGTTCGCCATGTGCCTTGGTATCAATTTTCCCTTGAATCAAGTAGGTTCTCAACCTGGTTCAGAGGACACATTCTGCTCAATTCTTCTTTCTGGGTATTAGTCAATTCTCTTTGATTTTTGCTCACATGTTTAGTTGCTTTTATATTTCAAAACAGATGAGCTCAAAATACAATCTAATCTTGTAGATTGTATCCCTTTTCACTAGCATAAATGCTTGTAATATTTATTAACCACATAGATTTTAAGATTTACAATGCAGAGGATAATTATGTTAGGTCACAAAATGGAAGACAATTATATAATAGTAGCTATATTGATACACACTTTCAGAACACACAGGTCAATAATTTAAGACCAGAGTATTTGGAATGCTTTTGAAGTAGTCTGATTTAATACATGTAGAAACTTTCATCTTCAATATCTTTCTTTGATAAATTTTTTTGTGAGCATGACAATACATTTTTGACTAATGGATTATAGGAGGGGCCTGGAGATTAGCTTCAAGTAATTCTTATCCATTTCTCAGCTATCCTCAAGCAACTCAGTGGTTGTTTTATGATTAAAGCTAGAAACTAGTTTGGATGCTTCCATTCAGCTTCCATTCAGTCATAACTGAGTGTCTCTACACATAACTATCATAAGGATTAAGGGAAATAATAAAAATTTTAAATTTCTTATTAAACTCAGAAGGTGTCTATGTAATTTCGTAAAACCATCAGAATATGATGTAATTTGATGCACACCCAAGGAATAAATATAATGTGGGAAGGCTCCTCAATGCCTGTAAGATAGATCTGAAGGATCTTTCGGGTAAATTTCTGAGTACCCTTCTCTACCTCCCCGGGTAAACAAAGCAAGACAGACAAGGGGTTCAGAAATCGTGCTATATGACATACAGAAGTGCAAAGCAAGGTCGAAAGAAGAAATTGCTAGCAAGGGAGTGAATGGATTAGGAGTAGGAATTTTACTTTGTAGCCTCTTAATTTGTTTAGTTAATTTGGAGACAATATCCTGCAGAGAAAAAAATCATGCTCTATTTTTTTGGCATCACTGCCCACTGATGGAAGTAGATCATACTCTATTTAGAGGTCTCTAAATTCCAATAAAAATGGGAATTGATTGGACTTGTTTAATTTGGTTGTGGAGGACCTTATTTTTTTAATTTATTGTATAGAAGAACCTCTTTAGAAAGACCAAATGATCTTTGAAATGGCCAACTACTCTCCAAAGCATCTTTAGTATGATTTTGTCAAATAGACAAGAAGGAACCAAAATGGTAATAGGTAGTAGGTTGGGGTTTTTGTAGCATGTCTATAATTTATCCTTGAAACAGCCATTTCCCATTTTTCTCCTTAAAGATAGTAAACATGTAAAAAATTAAATCTGGCAGTAAACATTTGAAATGCACCAAGCAAAGAAGCAGAGATCAGATTCCAGTGTTTATTGACATTGAGGTAAGTCCTGATAGTTCATTGAAAGGGAGAGCTCAAATAGCTTGACTGGTACCAAAGTTATAGTCCTTGCCTCCATGAGGGTATTAGAGGGAATTCATTTGTACAAACGTTGTGGCCCTATTAAGTAAGATTGATCAGATGTCCAAACCCACCAGGAAGAAAGGAAAGGCTACTTGCTCCCTTAAAGATTTGCCTTTTCTGAAACACCCATTTGTTGTTGTCGATGATGTTCTTAGGTGACTTCAAGTCTGTTCTAATCTCTAATGACCTGTGTACAACAGAATAAAATACTGCGTGGTCCTGCACATGACACAGTTGTTCCCATGCCTGAGCTCATTGTCACAGCCACCATGTCAATCCATTTCCTTGAAGGTCTTCCTCTTTTTCTCTGCCAAGCATGGTGCCCTTTCCCAGCAACTGATCTATCTTTCTTGATTACATGTCCAAAGTATGTAAGACCAAGTGTTGCCATCCTTGCCTTTAAGGGACACTCTGGTCTTTCTTCTTCTAGCAGTCCATAGTACTTTAGTCTTTTCTAGCTCCATAATGAAAATGAATTCATTCTTCTTCCATTTCCCATATGTCGGCTTTCACATGCATATGAGGTCATTGAAAATACCATGGCTTGGATCAGGTGCAGCTTAGTTCTCAATGTAGCATCTTTGCTTTTCAAAACTATAAAGAGGTCTTGTGCAGCATATTTACCTAGTCCAATGTATCTTTTTGATCTCTTGAGTGCTACTTCCATGAGCACTGATTGTTGATCCAAGCAAGATAACATCCTTGGCAACTTCAAACTTGTCTCCATTTATTGACTGCTGGTCCACTTCTGAGGATGTCAGTCTTCTTTACACTGAGTCTTAAATCATACTGAAGGCTGCAAACCTTGATCTTTATCAGCAAATGTTTCAAATCCTCCAAACATTAAGTCAGCAAGGTTGTATCATATAAATATCTTTGGTTGTTAATAAGCTTTCCTCCAATTTGGATGCCACATTCTTCTTCATATCTCTGATGATCTACTCAGCATACAGCTTGAAATAGTTATGGGGAGATGATACAATCCTGACACACATCTCTCCTGGTTTTTAGACCATGTAGTATTTCCTTGCTCTGTTCACACAACTGCTTCTTGATCCATGTAAAAGTTGCATATCATCACAGGCAGGTGTTCTGGAATTCCCATTCTTCTCAAGGTTATCTGTAGTTTATTATAGTTCATTCAGTCAAGTGCCTTTGCATAGTCAAGAACACACAAGTAAATGACTTTGTGGTATTCTCTGCCCAAGCAGATCCACCTGGCATCATCAATGATATCCGCCAAGTCCTATTCTGAACTTGGCCTGAATCTCTGGCAGTTCCCTGTCAAGGTACTTTAACAACCAATGTTGGATGATCTTTGGCAAAATTTTACATGCACGTGGTAAAAATGATACTGTTCTATCATATGAGCATTTTGTTGTGTCATCACCTTTCTTTGGAACAAGCACAAATATTGCTCTCTTCTTGTCAGTTGGCCAAGTAATTGTCTTCCAAAATTTCTGGCATAGAGGACTGATGTCTTCTAGTGCTTCATGAGCTTGTTGAAACATTTCAATTGATAATCTATCAATTCTTGGATCTTGTTTTTAGCTCATGCTTTCTATGAATCTTGAACTTTCCCCCTGGACACCAGTGATTCTTGCTCATATACTCCCTCCTGAAATGGTGGAATGCAGACTAGTTCTTTTTGGTACAATGACTCTGTGTATTCTTTTAATCTTCTTTTGATGCTTCTTGCATTATTCAATATTCTTTGCTTATGGAAACTTTCAAGATTGCAACTTGAAGCTTGATTTATTTTTCCCAGTTCTTTCAGTTTAAGATATGCTTAACATGTGATTCCTTTTTGTGGTGTTCTAACTCTTCTGTTTTTATACATGTCATTTTAATATTTGACTCTCTCTTCTGGACCTGTCCTTTGAAATTTTCCTTTCAGCTCTTTAACTTCATTTCTTCCATTTGCTTTAGCTACTATACAATTACAAACAAGTTTCAAAGGGTCTTCTATCATCATCTAATTTTTCCTTACTTTCTGTATTTTTTTCTTTCTAGTAACCTTTTGTTTATTCAAGTGGGATGTTCTTTTGTCTTCCCACAGCTCATCAAGTGTTCTGCCATTAGTGTTCAATGCCAAATCTATTTTTGAGATGTTTCTGAAACTCAGGTGCAATACACACTTAACACCATATTTTGGCTCTGGTGGATTTGTTTTAATTTTTGTTAGCTTTTAGTTGAACCTACATAAAAGCAAATGATGAACTGTTCCATAGTTTGCCCCTGGCCTGGTTTTGGATGCTGATATTGAGCTTCTCTATTATCTCTTCTCACAGAAGTAGTCAATTTGATTTCTCTTTATTCTATCTAGATAAGTCCATGTGGACTTTTGTGTAGTTGCAAAGAGGTATTTTCTAGGAAGAAATCATTGGTCATGCAAAATTCTATCATGTGATCACCAGATTAATTTCTATTACCAAGTCCATATTTTTCAGTTACTATTTCTTCCTCTTTGTTTCCAACTATTACATTTTAATCACTAAAGAATTGATGCCTCTTGATTCCATGCTTGATCTATTTCTGACTTAAGTCATTGGTAGAATTCCTCAATTTCTTCCCTAGATTTTGTGGTTAGTGCATGAATTTGACTAATACTTGTGTTGCTTGGATTTCATTGAAGGAAAATAGACATATTCCTGTCACAGACAGCATTGCATTTCAAGATTGATTTTGCAGTGTTCTTTTTGGCAATGAATGCCATACAATTCCTCTTTATTGTTCTATTCCTGGCATAGAAAAATCATAAGATTTTTCTCATTCCAAATGGCCACTAACAGTCCCTTTCAGCTCACAAGTGCCTAGGATATTGATATTTATGTGTTCCATTTAATTTTTGTTAGCTACCAAGTTCCCTAGACTTATACTTCACACAACCCAAATTTCTATCAGCAGAGTTTTGAACAGTCTCTCTTTACATTGATTTATGCCCCATCAGCAAATGAAGATCTTGAAGCCTCCATTCCCACAGGCTTTACCCAACTCACCTCACCATGGTCGACTCTACCCTAAGAAATCAGTTCCTTCACAGTCACATGTTGAGAGTCTCATGAGTTGGCTTTGTCTTTATGGCAGTGAATTTGGAGATCGATCTGATCTGAGGGGCCCATCCTCCATCACTGACTCTCACAATGATCTTTTTCTAGTCATTAAGTATTCAATACTTCGCAATGTTTCCAAGATATCCTTAAGTTTTCAGTGACTCCTTCCTTTGAAGTTGGGACCCGAGTCTTTCATTGTTGTATCTTCTTAGTCTAGAAGTTCTGGTGAGATCTGTTCACCTTTGGTGAGCATAATGTCATTTCAAATACTGGATGCATAGCTTCCATCATTGCAGTAACACACAAGACAGCACAGTATGACAAACCAACAGGCAAGTGGTGGGTAAACTCAAAGAGGGTCCCTATAAGTAGAATTGACCCACTGGCAGTGGATTTTTGGTTTTGGCTTTCAATTGTGGGACCAAATATGACAAGGGAGAAAATCTTAAACTCAGATGTGAGACAAAGAATTTTATTGAGGCTTGAGTTGGGTAGTACTGGCCACTATATTTTGAAAAAAATATCCATTTTTATACATACTGTTCAATATGACCAATTCTACAGGCATTACAATGACAGCAGCAACAATTCTTTCTTCCTATTTCTAATCCATTTATTGAGATCCTGCTTTGGATGCCTTTGTCTTTGAATTTTTGCCAGCACAGAATCTAACTGGGATTTTTGTAAGTGTTGAAATCTGTAGAACATTTTCTGAAAGTATTATCATTTTGAAATGTAATTCTTAGAATCCATAAATTAGTTATGCCTTTCTAAATGATTAGAATTTACTTCAATGTTTTATGGTCTTCATAGTGTAAGTTGGCACTTACTTTGTTAAATTACTCTTTTTGATACTATTATAAATGCATGGTGCCTGATGGTATCGTGGTTATGCTTTAGGTTGTGGACCAATACCACCACTCACTGTGGGGGAGAAGAATGGGGCTCTCACAGTTTTGGAAACCCACAGGGGCCAGTCTACCCTGTCTGACAAGGTCACTGTGGCCCATCACCAATTTGATTGGAATGAGTTTAGTGAATATTGTAGATTCAATTGTTTTCTTTATTGGTTATTGAAAGTATATAGACATAAAATAGATTTGTTTTGTATATTGAGTTTGAATTCTGTAACTTTACTGTACTTTTTATTACTTCTAATAACTTTTAAATTGGATTCTGTCGGGTTTTCTACACTAAAGGTCATACCACCTCACAACATATTTTCATATTTTATACTCGGTGCTCTTTATTTATTCTTATTACCCATTCTATCTGATTAGAAACTCCAGTCTACTGTTAGATAGATGTTGTTATAATGATCTTTTTTATCAGTTCTCAGTTCTTGTTTTAAAATGTTTGGTGTTTCACTATAAAGTATGGTATTAGTTGTTGAAGTTTTTGTATAGATTGTCAGAGAAAATTCTTTTCTATTCTGTTTGTTGAATATTTCATAATGAAGGGGTTTCATGGAAGAGTTGTGTCCTTCAAAAGTATATTTCAGATGGTTTGACGCCAGAGTCTCAGTGGGTTGCAGCTATATAAGGCAACTAGGTGATGATACTGGACGACGAAACCTGTTTTGATAAATGATAAGAGGATTATGGGTGAATGCAGCGCTGTTAATCCTGCCACATCACTGGTCTAATATGAAGAAGTTTCTCTGGCAAGTTGCCACCTGCGACATTTTAAGAGAGAAAGAGAGGAAGAAGTGAGCAAAGGAATCTATTACCACCAAGAAAGAGCAGGGGTGAAGCACATTCCTTTGACCTGGGTCCTTTGCACTGTGAAGCTCCAACGTCTGGGGGGGAAGACTGAAGGCAAAAACATGGAGCTTGCTAAGGATTTGTAGGCCTGCAGATGCTTAATGGAGGGGAGGACCTTTCCTAAAAGCCAACAGGAAAGAATAACCAAAAAATCAAAAAATATTTTTCCTAGAACCACCGTCTTAATTTGGACTTCCCTAGTAGAGAGTAGATTTTGGCTTGTTAAAGTTATTCACTTGTGGCATTTCTGTTATAGCAACACAAGATAACTGAAACAAGGGACAGTGAATTTTGCCATGTTTCCCCCCTGTGATTTTTTTTATGTGACCAGTAGTTATTGAGGAAATTCTCTCCTCTTCATAGTGTTCTGAGTGCTTTTATCATGAACAGATATTGTCAAATTCTTTCTCCAGATTACTTATGATTTTCCTGAGGTTTTTGTCTTCTATTTACATTGTGTATTGACTCAGTTGGTTTTTATGTTGTCTTTCTTGTATTCCTATGATAAAACTCACTGATAGGGTACATGAATCATAAATATATTCCATTTTCTAGATTTCTGCTGAAGATTTTTACTTTATTCAAGTTACATTGTGTTATTTTTCCATGGTTTTCATATCAGAACAGTACTGCTCTGATAGAATAAGTTTGGAAACATACTCTCCTGATTTATTTTTTGATTGAGTTGTGAAGAATTTTTATTGAGTCTTCTTTCAATGTTTGATAGAATCCACCCGTAAATGCATCTGGACCTGTACATTTGTGAGCATTTATGAATTATTCAACCATTTTACTTGCTATAAACACAACAGACTCACTGTTACCAAATCTGAACAGAACTATATTTTTTGCATTTCCAAGGCTGTAAATTTATACAGGGGCTGCAAAGCCTCATCTTTCTTTGATGGAGGTGCTGAGTTTCCAAGTGTTGACCTTGCAGTCCTACACCATCCTCACAATGGCTCCTATGCTTGAGTTCATTGCTACAACCATGGTGTCTATCCATCTCCTTGAGGGTCTTTTCCTTTCTAACTGCACCTCCACTTTAGCAAGCATGTTGTCTTATTCAGGGACTGGTCTCTTCCGATAACATGCACAAGGTATGTAAGACAAAGTCTTGCTATCCTTGCCTCTAAAGAGCATACTCACCATCCTTTCTTCCAAGACAGGTCATCTTGTCCTTTGGCAGCCAAGGTGCTGTCAATATTCCCCACTAGCACCACCATTCAAATGCATTAATTCTTGCTCTTAGCCAAAAGGTAAAGATGCAATTCAAATGCATCAATTCTTGCTCTTAGCCAAAAGGTAAAGATGCAATTCAAATGGATCAATTCCTCTTAGGCATTTCTAATTAAAGTTTCAAGGTTCACATGCATAAGAAGCAGTAAAAACATTCAGTTTTCAAACTTTCGCCTGCATATTAAGCAACAGAAAATACCATGACTTAGGTAAGACGTGTCTTACTTCTCAAAGTAATAGCCTTACTTTTCAATACCCTAAAGAGGTCTTGTGCAGCAGAATAATTTAATAGAATGCTTCTTTTGCTCTATTTATTGTTTCTTCAAAGAGCATTGACTGTGGATCCAAGTAAGACCAAGTTCTTGTTATTAGCATCGTCATTTCTGTTTTCTTGCTGTTGCTCTGTGCATGCTATATCTTCATCATTCCTTATGTTTTCTATCATCTGTGACTTTTAATGTAAAATGTGTGCCTTAAGAAAACATCATTGAATCTTTGTAAATAAAGGCTGAAAGTTTTGATTTCTTATTTGATTATTTAGTCCTGTCAAATTTACTGATAACATTAATATGATTGGATTTACATGTGCCTTTTGCTTTTTATTGTCTATACTCATCCTTTCTCATTTTTTCTACTCTTTATCACCTTGGTTTTCAAAATGGGGTATGTTTTTGGATAGCACTTTAATTTTTTAAATTATATTTGCACTGCATATTTTAAGATAATTTTATTGTGAATACTCTAGAGTTTGCCATGTATATCTTAGTTTATAATCTTCCAATTCATATTTTTCCCAGTCTCCATAGACTTTATTTTATTGGCCAGCATGCTTTGGAAGGAGACAGGACATAAATCTTACTGCTTCCAACCCCAGAGGAAGAGTTGTACACAGGAGAGGCACAGTGCTAATGGGCCCAGGGGGACGGGACTGCATTGTCTACCTCTTACTCATAGATCCAGTCATAGCCACAAGACTAGTTGTCCACTAGTTCTTCTGGCTTAAACCAGGCTGATTTCTTTCTCGGGGCTTTTGACCAAAAAAATCACTGCCATGAATGATGCTTCTGCCAACTCCAGATGCTTCTGCCAACTCGAATACAGAAATCCCTTTGGATGGAGCCAGGCTTAGAATATGCTGGATTGGTCTCTCTCTGCATCACCTGGCCCATCTTCATCACATTCAGCCCCTCCAAGACCATGGTCCCAAGTTCATGACCTTCACTAGCCCTGGGTAGAAGGGGCGGTCTTTCAGGTCTAAGTAGAGCTGCTTCAGGTGTTCCTCGGAATCCTTGTCTAATTTCATGACCACCAGGTGGAATCCCTTCTGCTCAAAGCACTTGATGATGTCGCCCCACCAGGCTGCGCGGCATGCTGCCTGGCTTGATGGCGATGAAGGTGCGCTCATTGTTGGCCATGGTGTGAGTCTGGTGGCAGTGGAGGGGGCGGCTGGATCGGTGGAGCTGGAGCAGAGACAGGACTCCACTTCATATTTATGCTAACTTACATATCTCTACATATTTCTATTCTCTTTTTCCATTTTAATATTATCCTTGGTAGGCCTAATTTACTTTCTTGGAGTAAATGTTGAGAGAAATTTTTACATTGACTTACTTCGTCTTTTTTCTTACCTTCACTCGGTTGTGGAAATTCCAGTTATCAATCTCAAGATTCAAACTCATGCCATCAAATAAATTCCAACTCATAGCCATCTTATCAGACAGAGTAGAACCACCCTTTGGAGTTTCTCAAGCTATAGGAGAAGACAGCCTCATTTTTCTCTTGTGGAATGACTAGTGGCTTGAATTGCCCATCTTGTGGTTTGCAGCTCAATGGGTAAACCACTGCACTGGTATCATGTCCTCAGCCCAACACACCTTTGTCCCATATGCCTACCTGTGTGGTTAGTAGAAAGAAATATGTTATTTTTTATACATAGTAGCACCACAGCATAATTATAGAACATTAGAATGTTTCTTTTTAAATGACTTATCAGGAGAAACAGGAAATAGTATGTATTTATTCTGCATTTTGTAATTTTCCAGTCATATTTTATATTTCTGTGTTAATCAATTACTTCACTATTAATAGTACATCAAATTTTATCATGTTACCATTCAGATCACGTGTCCACAATGCATTGCAATAGATTGAGGCTAAGGTGTCAACAGGATGGTATTTCTTTGGATGTGTGAGTTAGAAAATCTAAAAGAAATAACACACTTAGGGTTTTTCAAGCTAAAAGAACTAAAGAAAAAACAAAGCTTCTAGATGCAATATTGAAGGTTTCTGCAAGCAAAATATTGTATGGGCAAACAATGAGTGGTGCAGAAATCAGCAAAACAAGTAAAATGAATCTATTTTTACTTAAAAGCATTGGTCAAAGTTCAAACATTTCAGGATGCAGCATATGATAAAGGGTCTACAGTATTGAAAGATGGATCTAGGCTTTATGAAAGCATTGGTGGAAAACACTCCAGGGACAAATGGAACATTAATTGAGAAGTTTCCACAGATGAATACAATTCTAGAAACACTTATTCATGGCAAGAAATTTGAAAACCAGTTACTGGACCAGTGATGGGAAAAGAGCTATTATCTTTTCCTATTCTAAGGAAATGTCGCATAAAATATCAAGCAACATAATTAATGATTAATGAATCATTAACGTGTACATGAGGAACAAGTGTACAGTTCTAAGACAAAAGGTGTTGGCAATAGTTTTGTATTAGGAAAGCCGTGTCACAGTTGTAACCTTTCAGAACATTTATTCACTCTGTATTGTGAGTACATAATCTGAGATGGGTTATATGAAGAAGAACATAGTTCTGGGATTGGAGGAAGACCAATAACAACCTCTAATACTCAGGTTGCACGTACTTGCCAGAAGCTAGGAAGACTTGAAGCACTTACTGCTGAAAATAAAATATGGATTACATCTCCATGTAAAGAAACCAAAATATTTGAATCAGACCAATAAACAGCATCATAACAAATGGAGAAAAGATTTATATTGTCAAGGGTTTTATTGTACTTAAACCCATGAGCAGTGCTCGTGGATGCAGAATCAGAAATCAAATGGTGTATTACATTGAGAAAAATCTGCTGTGAAAACTCACTGCCATGGACTCAATTCTGATTCATAGCAACTCTGCCGGACAGGACTGCATTATCCTGGTCATTTTCGGAGACTGAAACTGTTTAAAGGAGTAGAAACCCTGCTTTCTTCCACTGAATGGCTTGTGGTTTCAAACTTTGTACCTTGGGGATTATAGCTAAATGAGTAACCACCACACCACCAGGATTCCAACACCAACAAGCACAGATGCTACTTTGAAGTCTAATGGGAGCCTTAATAAGCCATGATATTATCAGCTGCCTTATGTGACACATGATTATATGCACAATATAAGAATGAATACTGAATTGACTGATTTGAATTGTGCTGTTTTTTAAAAAAAAATGCTGAATATAGCATAGATTTCCAGACACTGAATAGACCTGTCATTAACGGTGATAATTTGTATTCAGTACTTTAGACATGCTATCAGGATGGACTAGCCCCTGGAAAAGTAAGTCATATTTGGTACAGTCAAGCTTCCAGATCAAGACAGACTAGGAAGAAAGTCCTGCTACCATTGTAAGTTGACAGAAGCTACTAACAGCGACCGTGTTTTCTTTCTGTCTCATCTCTCCTCCTTTTCCAGTTCTTCTTTTTCAGAGTCATGAGGGGGTGAGTGGGTGGTGCTTTCTTCAGAAACATGTTATCTGTGTTGGATGATCTTGCTTTTTTGCAGTAGGTATTCTTTTGCCTTTGCCTCGTATAGTTTGCAAAGCCAATAATATATAACAAACCCAAGCAAGTGGACATTCTTGATGCCATTAAATACATCTTTGTAAGACATTCTCTCTTATTTGAAGAAGTCTCACAGATTGCATGCTTTCTCATTTTTGCAGAGAACTTCCTGATTCTCATATTGCGGTGGCGACAACCCAGGATTTTTCTCCACAAGCTGAGGCAAATGCTGCTCTGTGTTCATTTACTTTTACCTCAGATGACTAGAAATTGATTCAATGGCAAAGGGTGTGTTTTCTTTTTCTTCTTCTCTCTCCCATTTATTTACTTAAAATTAGGGGGAAAAAAATTCACCCGTAAATGAAAGGTAGCACGTTTAAGCAGTTCTACCACACATAGTTCAGCCTCATATTGTTCTTTGACTACTGCAAATCTTGACATAGCTTCCATGTGAAAGTGCTCATTGCACCTTACACCACCCCTTCTCCACTGTAGGGTTCAGACATTGATCCCAAGAGGATTAGGTTTGAAGATTATTTTGTATTATCACTTATGTACCCCTGCACTCACTAATAACAGAGATTTCAGCACAATCTAGTGAATTACTAAAAGTATGAGGACGATTATTTTCCAATGTCATGGAATTCTTAGTACAAGAATTGGTGAGTTGCTAATGTCAAACTCCACCCCCCCATCCTTCTCATAAACCTTCGGAGGTTTTGTTTTTATTTTTGCAGTGAGAGGTTCCTGTGGTACCTGGTGCATGTGAGTGTGTGTTAATATCTCTGGGACGAGATTGGCTTGAGGAGGGGCACATTGATTCGGCTCAGTTTGAAAATAAAATCCTTTCTTTCACTTTCTACTCTTTTGTTCTTGAAGCCATTTAGGAACTGACTTGTATTAGATGTATAGTAGACTTTGGCAAATTAGAGTCTCTGGGAAGCCCTGGTTTAAATCGTCCTTTGAAATTATGCATAACCTATTGTTGCCAAATTCATGCAACTCAATGCTGGCTAAAATTTGTGTTTTAACCTGCATCTTGAGGACAGTTTTAGTCTGTCGCGAATGTTTTGTAGTCTGTATTTTTTAATAGAATCATGTAGATTCAGTACTTTCATTAGAAAAGTATTATTTATGCTAGGTGTTTCAAGTACATACATCCGTGTCTGTGTTCCCTATTACTTAAGGAGAGATTTAAGAGAGAACACGCTTTAGTTGGCTAATCCAGGCCCTCCGGTTATACTAAACTTCCTGTCACATCATGACTGTTGAGGTGATTGCTGTGCTGTTTTCATTAATGTTCTCTTTTCACCTCTCTGGGTTCTAATGTTCGTTGCAGTGGCTGCACAGATCTCATACACTCATGATTAAAGCGTTTATTAAGGAAGAGGAGAAGTTTTAACACCAGTGAGAAATGATCGTAATTGTGTTATCTTATCAGGACAAATTACAAAGTTTTCAGTTCTGCTACTAAATGCCCAAAAGGAACATGACTCTGCCCTCAAGCTTTGTGGGTCATCCAGCACAGCTTTCCCATTTAAGGACCAGAGGCACCTCACTCCACACACCCGCCTCCTACGTGCAAATACTCAGCTCGACTTATTCTGTGGGCTGGGAAGTCCATCACTCAGTTTCATGCTTCGCCTCCTGGTTCTGCTGCTGCTCCTCTGATGGTGTAGCTCTCTTCTGGATGCAGAAGGTTTATCGTGCAGGGATCTCGGGTACAGAGTGTATGTTCCACTTCTGGCTTTTGCTGCTAATGAGGACCTTCTTCCTGCTTCGCAGGGGACTCATTTTAGACACAGCAGGATGGCACCCAGGGACTCCTGTACACCTCCTTTTTTCCAGACTCATGCGGGGAAAGAGCTTTGGTGCTAGTTAGGACTTTACTTAGAAGATCCCCATGACATTATTCACTGGCCCAGCAATTGCATTAACCCACTAGGATGTACCCCTTACTCCTTTTCTAATTTTTTGCTGGGCTCTTTTATTCTTCCTTTTTACTCTGGTTGTAATCAACTAAGGACTTTGCTAATTAGAAGAAAAAATATTGCATTGCAGAGCCTTTCAATGATTTTAGATTTCTTTTGGTGTTTTACATATGCTGGGAGGGAAATGAATGTAAATAGACTTCTAATCCTGATATTTTTGTTTTGATTGATGGATTGTGTGTGTTTGAACAAGTATTTCTATTGCAGTGATTTATACCTTTGCTTTTTCTTGAAAGATATTTCTTGAATATTTGAAGTTATCTTTTCTTATATGAATATGCATATTTTATCAGCGAGGGCCTTAAGCACATTATTCTAAATAGATTACTATTTCTCATGGATTTTTGTTAAACAATGGAATTGAATTTCTGTATGAGCACACAGGAGTGACATACGCTTGTTGCTCAGGCAGCCTTTGTTTTGGGAGAGGCGTAAGAGAACATGTCAGCCATTTGCTCCTTGCTTTCTTCTTTCTGCCACTCATGCCATTTTAAGGATGCCCCGACTCTGTCCTTTTCCTTCTCAGGATCTCATTTTCCTGTCTCATGTCTTCTTCCCAATTCATGTTATTAGCTTTCACTTAGGAAATACTGGGTTGCACTGTCATGAATTCATAAACTTGTGGGCTGTAGTATTAGGAAGAACAGCTAGAAATGATTCAGTTCTTTTACAAGAGCAAGCATCCTAGACTCTGAAAAGCTGATGGTACTATCTAACTATATCACACACATAACACTAGAACAATATTGGTTTAGGTTACATTCAATGATTCTCTAGAGCTCAAAATAATATTTACTTATCTTGTTTTATTTGTTTTTTTTCCCCAACTGTGTGATGTAAACTGTTACTTCCATTTAGCAAACAAATAAACTGAGACTCAAGGAGAATATGTGATGTTCTCAGGGACACATAGGTAGAATTGTTAGAATCAGAACACAATGAAATTTTTCTTATTCAAAATAATATGTTTTTATGGGAATATAATAGTTCTCTGTCTTTTCTTCTATATTTTTTGGAAACAAAATCAAACTTTATTTTCTGCGCAGACTGTGCGAATTCATCACTCTCGATGGGTTCAGAGGCTGTACTTTTTCTTCAGGACAGTCGACTGGAATGGGGAGTGCTTTGCTTGGTGGGAGCTGTGTGGCTTTTAGATCTGTCAGGTTTCCCAGTGTGGTTTCAGGCTAGTCTCCCCAGAGCAGATGCCATGGATCGATCCCTGAGAAATTTCTGGCTGCACTGGCATGTTAAGCAGGTGTACACTGTCCAGTGCAGTCCCTGGCAGCCCCGCTGGCAGTAGGTGCAGGTCAGGCCCGGGACAAGGAGGGACGAGAAGCCACGACACAGCATCCTTTTCACTGAACTTATCTTCTATTTTTATAGCCATTGCTACAAATTTATAACTTTTAATTACTGGCCTAGATTTAATCAATCAATAGATATTCCTTAAGTGTTACTCTGTCTATGACAATGAATACTGAGACTGCCATCTAATACTAAACAGACTTTTTGTTGCTGTGGAGTTTATATTCTGGTGGAAGATTCAGTCACATAAGCAAATTAATATGTTAAATAATATTGTCAGGGGTAGGTCTTAAAAAGAAACAAGACTAAGGAAAAAGTTCAAGAGCATATATAGGTTGCTATTTCTAAAATATTGGCAGGAAAGTCTGAATTTATCCTCCCAATTGTGACTTGGCTTTCTTTTTTATAACATATGTAAATATATTATATCTACTATGGACATACAGGGATTATTATGCCCACTATTATGTCCTACTATATGGCCTATATTACTATTGCATTATACCTAATAAATAATATCCTCTTATCAAACACATGGGTATTTGTGAAATGAAACATGAATATTCACACTACTTTAAATGATTTCTTAACAAAATAAATCGCATTTTGCCTCTCATTGCCTGTGGCAGAAGAGCCAGGCTCCATTGTCACATTCATTAGTACCACACTTAAAATTTGAAGAACCTTGGGGTTTTTGAATGAACATTAAAAATTAATGAGCTCTGGTGTGTTGTCTAATACTTATCCCAACTACAAATTGATGGCTCAAACCCACTGGCCTCTCAGACGAAGAAAGATGAAGCTGTCTGCTCCCATAAAGATTCACACGCTCAGAAAGTCTGAGAAGCAGTTCTATGGGATCCTAGAGTCACTCAAGGGCAGTGGGTCTCCTGGCTGGTTTTTATTCACACTGGTGCCCTATTTGTGACAGCTAAAGAATCTGAGAAACTTAGAAACTACACCAGATTCACAGCCATCAAGTTGACTCATGGCGACCCTACAGGGATTTCTGAGACTGCAGTTGTATACGGGAGTAGAAATACTCAACATTCCCTCTGGTTTCGAACTGCTAACTTTGTGCTGACAGAAGGGAGACTTATGAGGAGATACATTACACATATTTTGCCTCTCTGCTTTGGCACATGTGTGAATATCACACACACACACACACACACACTCTCCTGAGAATAGGGATATGTAACCTCATCCACTAACGACCTTTCCCAGTTAACGAATTGGGCCTCTGCTGTGTAGGCTTGATGCCTGTCGTTTGTGAGCACTAAGGCATGTGAAAATTAGGGTTCTACAGGAGACCATTTCCTAGCTGAGCTGCACTCTCTCTTGAGCTCAGTCTCATCAATCTTTTAATGATACAATAAATTAAACTCTCAGGTGACCTGAGTTAGTGCAACAAATATGCTTTGACTATGGATTCATTATCGCCTTGTATCACCGTCTTTTATCTGTGTAGTTCCAGTTTATCGGTTGTTGACATGAGACAGTGCTTTTCAGAGGCACTGTCCCGCTGGACGAGGGGTACAGAACTTGCAGGAGCTCCGGGAGCAGTTGTTTCCAATGGTTGGGGGCGACCTGGCAGTCCTGCAGGAAACAGCATTCACTGCCATTCTTTGAAAGACCACAGTCAGTTCTCCCAAAGTCAAATGACAAAGAAGCGTGCCATTCTGAACACGGTTTCTAACTTTCAGATCTTTAAAAAAATGTGTAATCTAGAGTGGATATTCTGTTCACCCTAAAGCAGTGAGAACTATTTATTCAAGAGTGATATTATTTAGTACTCAAGTAAAGGGAATGGTATGGAGTTTTATGTGTGTAAGTGGGGTAGAAAATAACTAAGCAATACTCAGATGTAAGTGAATCAATTGATGTGCATCTTCCTTCTTTAGGAGTTTATGACTAGCAGCATATCATGTGCCAATGAAAAGGAAAATGCTGGTTCTGAGATTGTAAGTAATAAGGATCTGTAAGCATTTTCACCTTTAAGACAGAGATATTACTTTTGAGTAGCTTTATCAATCATTGGTAATTGCATGCCATTCGCTTTGTCTTAAGTTGATCTTCACATATGTGAACTGTTTATTTCTAAAAGGCTGTTTATTTCTGCCAACACCTGCTACACTTGTCTACTAATATTTCTGTGCTTCATTTATGGAGCATAATTCTTCATGGTTCT
This sequence comes from Nesogale talazaci, assembly GCA_004026705.1. NCBI lineage: Eukaryota > Metazoa > Chordata > Mammalia > Afrosoricida > Tenrecidae > Nesogale > Nesogale talazaci. Next base: position 103,441 of record PVJH01000683.1, read on the forward strand.
TCTTTATAAACCATTTTGAAATTAGCAATAAGATCAACAGGATCTTACACTTAATGCCAGGATATTACACTTTTGTTTTAGACAAAAGGCAAAACAAGTTAAGGATTGGTGAAATATACAGACACAATTTGTTCATCAGTAAATGCTCAGTATGTGCTGAGTTAATACATTAATACTGAAAGGAATGGACCACATCGCATCTATTTTCACAGGATATATTTAATATATGGTGATACTTTAAATAGCTAAAAAACCATTTTGGTGTGGGCTTTTTGATGAGTATTTCTTTTGGGTTGGTATTCTTTTATGTTAGTGTCCACTGCTAAGTTGTTGTTTTAATTAAATTCCAGAAACTGGATTAACTGAAAGTTACTTACTATAGTAGAATGTTTTATTTGTAGTCTATGAAAAATCACCTCCTAATAAGGATATATGTGTATATATAGATATGTATATATACTATTTTTTACAAATTAGGGAAAAATGAAAGACTGATTTGGAAAAATAACATGTCTGATTTATAAATAAAAGGATCCCACATTGATTTATTGGAACTGAAATAACGATGTTAACTATCATTCAAAGCTCCAATTTACACCTTCTAGTGTTTTTCATGCTATGGAAATATAATGGAAGAATTCAAAATATAACACCTTGTCACTTACTGGCCAGTTGATTTAAAATAAGCCAATGAGCTTGAGCTTCTTTTTTATCACTTGACTTAGGGTTAACATATTTGCTTCATAAAAACCACTGAAGTGAGTTCTTAGAACAGATATCATCAAGTGTAATTTTTAGATAGACACTGAAAAATTATGGAACACAGCTTTCTGTTAGCTTCTTTGTGGACTTTTTATTTGAACCACTACTATCATAGTAGAAGCACAATATTACTCTAGTCGTCGCTAGGAAATAACTGATGTTTTGATTCCTTATTTTTTCATGTTCAAACTTTTCTTGATCCATTATAACAACTTAGTCATGGAGCAAGGAAGGAAATGTTTTACTAATTTTGATGTAAGCTTCCATTAAGCCAATACATTATCCTAAACGCTAGTACCTCTAAATGCTGAAAAGCTGGTGCTGTTTGGAAACCTGCAATTTAACACTGGGTGATCTAGGAAGGTACAGACCAGTCAAACATAAATTGCGCTACAACTTTAGAATGGTAGGGAAAATGGTTTTTATGGTGATCAGGACGGACACCCGGTGCCAGGAACAGGGACTCAGATTTCAAGGTCCATGCTTCCACCAAAAGTGCTGCAACATTGGGGTTGCTTAATTTCTCGTTGCTTCAGCATCCCCGTTTGTGAGATGCAGGGAATAAACAAGGATGGTTTTGAATTCTCATTGAGGGGGTGAGACATATTGGGTAGGTGTGGCACCTAGGGGGGAAAATGGTGTTCAGGAAATAGTCGTGGTGATGTCCACTGGTAGGAGCTATATCCTCAGAAAAAGAATGTTAGCTCACTTTTTATAAGGTTAATAAATAATGAGAAATGGAAAATTTTCACCCTGAGGAATAAATAGAAAGATTTGTTGTGTTGGATATGTGAAGACATATTAGCTTGTGAATTTACGTTTTTAGCTTGTTTAGCTGCCACCGCTGCTGCCATCAGTCATTAATCAGACAGCTTATCACAAAGAACTTTGGGTGACTCCGGAAATATCTCCATTAACCTTAAAGTGGAGGGAACATGCAACGTAATTTATTTAATGAAATGAAACAGTACATAACCCCTGCATGTGTTTGCGGTAGAAAATTGACCCTAAAGCATTGGGTCATAGTTGCTAGGACCCCCACTTTTAGTTTAAACTAAATAGTGTGTGGCTATTTTGGTAAATTATTAAGGTAAGTCCTTATTAATAACATATCCAGGTAAGCTTCTTGACTTTGCCATGCAGCTTGGGAGAAAGCAGATGAGCAAATTTGGGTTCTTACTGATTCCAATTTCCTAAAAAGGGGGGATGTATTGGGATTGACATGATTGAAACAAAGCTTTCAATTCCAGCTCTGTGAGCCACATTTGCATAGCCTTCATGCACTGGAAAAGTAGTTCATCTTAGGGACAACAAAAATTCTTTTGCTTTCACTCCATATCCTTCTAGGAACCCAAATTGGTTATATTCATTTGGTTCTTCTCATCAAATATGACAACTAAATGGTAAGAGACGTCATATCCGATGTGTCAACAGGTTCCCCTGGCAGCTTGCTTGGCTGCATTACAAAAAATACGGTGGACATAGTCAAAAGCCTTGTAAACGCTATGCAACTGCACTGACAGGTGCTTCCTCATCAGCAGATATTCATGTCAATCATCGTCATTAATGCAGTTCTGCACAGGGAACTTTTTCTCAGTGCTTAGAATAGTAAAACAATGAGAGATGTTAGTGAATATGTGTAATAATAGCAATACTGCTTATTAGTTTCCAACTGGAACCTGCGAAGTCTTCTCTAAATTATGTTATTACATATTTTCTTTGTTCTTAAAGAGAAGCAGCATATGTTTCCTACTTATTTAAATTAATTTCCAATACATAGTGTTGTTAAAAAGTCTTTTAGAGTCAGACAATTCATGGTGGTAACTGGCACTCATATCTTGAATTGAATTAACACTTGCACTGTGTCTGCGGAGCACTTTGGTGCACATAAAGCGAAGGTTGGAGGCATTGGACTCACTCTTTCTTTGGTGTTTTTGGCCTCTTTTCCCAGGAGAATAGGACACACTTCTGGGTTATTTAATTATGAGTTTAATTTATGTCAATTTGCCCATGACTTAAGACCTGTTGACTGATGACCAAGTGGTTTTCTCCCTTGGAGAAATCGGATTTCAAGACGGAAGATGTATGTCGTTCAAGGGAAAAAGCCATATGTTCTTCAATTTCATATGGCTGCCAAAAACTAACTTTATCTTTCTCTCCTCAGTCGCCCCCTGTAATTCACTTGGTGTTTCCCTTAGCAATTTCTCTTAGCTTAAAGAAATTTCCAAGCGTGCAACTCTGTGTTCATTTTGATGATAAAGGCTTGATGGTGTCCTCTTTCCTTCACATTGGCTGCAAGATTCCATTACTAAGTTGGCTATGTCAAATAGCAAAATTTTCACAAATTAATTGCATTTGTATGCTTTGTAGCATATGCTCTGTAAAATCTGTTCCTAGACTGGGATAGCTTGTAGTTACTGAGTTGGAGTAGCATACAATTATATAATGGTATATATTTTTCTTGTCCATGGTAGAATACAGCATTTCACTTTACAAGTCTGATTTTGAACTAGAAAGTATACTTTTTAAGAAAGCACAGTTTTCATGAATGCTTAGGTAAGAGCTCTCACACCCAAATTACAATTGGGTCAATTTTCTGTAATTTTCTGTTTACCTGATCTTAGACTGAGGGTGGTCATCTTTAAGAAATATGACCTTTAGATGATATTTTTTTATTGAGATTTTGAAAAGGGTGACGAGAAGTATTGGTAAAGGAGAAACTAAAGGAAAAGATGTACCAATCATGTGAATATGTGATTTAATTGCGCTCTTCTTTTATTTCTTTACCTCTGGACTGATTTTGATTTAGTTCTTTGTTCCTTTTGTATTTGTGCTACTCCCTATGTCCTTCTCTTAGGCTGGTGTCATATTTGAGTAGGTATCATTAAATGTTTTAATTTGTGTTTGTGATTGCTTATGAGCCCATGATCCCTAAAAAGTCCATCATCCATTTTATTTGTTTGCTTTAGTCATACTTACTTGAAAATGCATGTAAGAATTGTACACAAACACAGAAAATTCAGAAATTCAATTTTTGGATTTTATTGAATTTTACATGTATAAATTTTGGTTGGTGTGTTTTGTTAGGTGCAGTCTCAAAAACAAATAAAATTAAAAAAAATAAAAAGCATCTTAAGAAAAGAAAAAGAAGGTACGATTTTATTTTTTCCTAGTTTACAGAGCCTCTTTTGTTTTGTTCAGTGTTTTCCATGGTTTCACTAGACCCATGTACCAACTTCCTTGTGCCCTCAAACCTCCATTGTTTATTCACAGGTGCTCTTACCCCAGGAAATTTGTTTTCCATTCTTATCTTTTGCAAGGTTCACCACAAAGCCCTCTATTTATTACTAAACGGCATCTCCCAACTTTTCTAATCATCAGAAGGAATCTGTCAATTCCTTTGTAGTATTAGAAATTGTATATTGGAAATTGTGTTATTGGAATTTGTATATTGGAAATCACTGGAGTGGCTGGATGTCATCAATCAGTTTTCACTCACAGCAGCGGGATAACCGTGCATCACGGCACGGCGCTGCCCGGACCCGTGCCCTCTTGACAGTTGTCATGCTGGAGCCACTGGTGCAGTTTGCTCTCATGGAGGAACTTCCGACGCATAGCAACCTCGAGGGCAGGCTAGAGACCTGCCCCTGAAGGTTTCCAGCACTGTAACTCACCAAGATAAATTTATTTGTATTAGAATTTTGCGCAATGGAAACAAGAGTTAGTATTTGGGAAGAAAGTATTGCCCTTATAGTTTATAAGAAATTTTAGCATTGTGCTTTATGATTTTTTTTGTAGAAAACATTGTGTAACTTTATTTTAGTGCAGGTATGAGCTTAAGTATACATAATAACCTTTTGATTATTTAGTCATCTTTATGTAAATAAGAATAACTGATATCTGTTTAAAGATTTCTACAAGCAATTTTTTGTAGTAATATTTCATATTATTGTGAGTGGTTCTTGGATTTTCTGATACATGAATCATAACAAGCTTATAAGTGTATTAAATTAATTAGCTGTTAAAATTTTGTTCAAAAATTTTTGATTTTATTGCTTATATTGATTTTATTGCTTATAAGCTAGTAAACATTTTTCTCATTATTTCTTAAAACCTACTGGTAAAGAGATATGATTCTTAGTGGTACTTAGGGAAGGGCAGAGAACATCAAAGAAATTAATTGATATTAAATATTTTTTAAAATTCAGTAACTTAAAATGCAAAGTATGAAAATACGAAAACATTTTGACACTCACTACAAATATGATAAAATACTGTACTTAATTTTTGTGGGTATTTATAGCCTACTTAAAAATTGAGTGTTACCAAAGTACTACATTAAGTCTATGAATGACTGAAAATTGCAACAATAATGGGAAACTGTAAGACCACTAATACATGAAGGAAAAAAATTGTGATACAATGTTTGGTTGTGCGTTTAAGGAACAATCAGAAATTAAGTGACTTCTCTCATAGCTACCATATTATATCCCCTTCGACATATTTAGAGCCACACGAAGCAAAATTGTTTAAAAGTTCATGATTGCTGCTATAAAGTTAATACTTAACTTCACTTATGTTTGCACAACTTTCCTACTGGAAAGTTATGTAACAGTCTTTGTGGGATCATTTTTGTTTCTTTGGTTTAAAAAGGTGGGGTTCAATGAGGAAATACTGCTATTTAAAAGAATGGATGAAGTATTGCTTCATGCTTATTGAGATAACCACAGTAATTTCCAGTAGCTAGTAACCTTGTTGCTGTTGAGTTGATTCTGACTCCTCGTGACATTGTAGGAGGGAGTGAAGCTACTCAAGGGGCTTTCTGAGATTCGGATTTGTACGTCTCCCTCGCAGAGTTTGTGGAGCAGATATAAGCAATGCAGCAGACTGCTTTCGCACCATCCAGGTGCCTTCCAATAATTTGATAACTGGTGCTTTTATCTTTTTTTAAAAAAACTGTATCTTCTGTAAGATATTAATTTGAATTCTTTGAAATCATGAAGCTTTAGATTCTGGAATTGGTGCCAACTTTTAAAAATTATATTAATGAATACCCTATTTCATTAGATGGTCAATTATTTACAAATGCCTAAGTATTATTGTAATGTTAACGATGTAGACCTAAGTATTAAAGTGTTTTCTGTTATTTTTTGAGTCAGTATTCTAATGCGTTTGTTGTTAGTTGTCATTTAGAAGTTTGTCTTAATATTTCTGTTTCACTAACTTGAATACTCTAGAATATTTTAATTTTGTATGCTATGGATAACTTTCATTTCTTCTTGGTTGATAAATGCTCAGTGTACTTGGTACCTTTGCTAACCAAGAGTTTATTTCCTCTTTCTATTATGGGTTTTTTTTTTTGTTTTTCAGTTGATTTTTTTAGGAGCTAATCCAGATAGCATACGGTTCCATAGTTCAATAATATCAGTGTTGTGCAATTACTACCACAAAGTGTTTCAAAACATTTTCTTCCTTGAACTCCTTGATATCAGCTCCCTCTTAGCCCCAGAATACTTAATTTTGATAACATAAGAATTGAAAGAAAAATGGGTTAAACTATGATTCAGAAAAATTCATACCCATATATGTCTAGAATTAAAATTACATTTTATATGTTAAAGTAATTGAACACTTGATACCAACTTATTCTTGAGTACTAATTTATTAGCTGTTGGTAAAGTTTTATGATTTCTGCCTTACTTGTATTATTTAAACCCTATTGATTCACAGAATTTATTGCCCCACATTCATTTGCCATTGTACATTTCAAGATGGCAATATATTGACTTTGCCCTGGCTACTTGCTGGGCTGCTAACTGCAAGACCAGCTATTTGAAACCACCAACAGCTTCTCAGGAGGAAGACAAGACTTCTACTCCCATAAAGCATTGCAGTCTCAGAAACCCAGAGGACCCTGTCCTATAAGGTTGCTGTGACTCAAAGGCAGTGAGGTTCCCCACCCTCCACTCCCCTGGTGTCCTGAGACATACTTTGAGCTTATCCTGTTTCTGGACATAATAGAAGCTTATCCGGCTTCTATTGTGTTGCCAGACATTATATGACAAAAGATAAGTTACCCACGCCGAGCACATTATGAGCATGAAATTGTAGTTGATGGTACCTTATTTTAGAAAGTAGAATTATGACCCCATGAGATTTATAGTAGTTGGTATTGCACGATTAAATAAAATGGTGTATGACTCAACATTATCCTGAAAATTCTACTTTTTCTAAGAGTTAAACAATAATTTAATTAATGAAGGTTTCAACTCCTATTGCAAACCTTTCATTTGACCATGTCACCAAATGGATGCCCGAAATATTAGTAAACATGTCTCTGGGATGATAAGGAAGAGTGTTAAAAGCAATCTTTTGATCTTCAAACCTCCTTAGGAAAATGGTTTGCCTCTACTCTGCTTTTCTAGGGAACTTGTTTTAGAACAAGATCTGTGACCTGAAATGCACACTAACATTTCTTGCATTTATTTTGCTTTAGTCTTCTTTAAAAGACACTTTAGAAGTAGTGCTATGATATTGTATACTTAGGGAGGTATCTTTTCTAAATGTTTTTTGACTTTTAAAAGCTTGGAGCTAACAACAGATCTAGACTTGACATTTATAGCCTGAGAGTCATTTGTTTCACTGCTTGATCTTAAACAGTGATATGCAAACTCAAGCTCTTGCCCTATTCATGTGGGTAAAGATATATATATAAAAACATGGATCCATAGAATTTCTTTTAGCTTGGAAGTGTGCCGTAGAAATCAGGCAGAAAGGAAGCTCAAGTATTTGATTGCAAACACCTTGCATTATTAAGTATAAACCATTCATGGCATTTACCCATTTTAAATCCTAGGATGGTCTCCCATTTCCCGCAGATTAAAAGTCAAAGTCCTTATACTGACTAGTAGGGGTCATGGATGCAATATGGTTGCAATGCTTAAGACCCACTTGACCTCACTTCCTCTGCACTCTGACCTAATTTCTTACTGTATTTTTATCCTTAAGACTTATCTCCTCATTGTACTTCTGCCTAGAATATGCTACTTTATTGGTTCAAGAATTATCTCATAAATGAGGAATAAGTTAATAAGAGAGTGAAAGAATTGGAGGCTGGACCATTGTTTTTGATTTTTAAAATCATTTTATTGGGAGCTCTTATAGATATTGTAGCGATCAATAATTCAATTAGATCAAGCATAATTGTGCAATTGCTGCCACCATCATTTTCAAGACATTTTCTTTCTTCTTGAACTCTTTAACATCAGATCCCTTTTATCCCCTCCTTAACTGCTCCCTAGGAATTATTATATTTATATTATTATTGTTATTACTTTTGTTATATTTTACACCATCCCATGTATCTGCTAGCCTACAGTTCTGTTAGTTGTTCCCCTCAAGTGGGGCTATGCAGAGGTATGGCCATCTTTTTTTTTTTTTTGAAGTGAGACCATTCTTGATGGCAATTGTGAGGCTTCCCTGCAGCCTGCGACCCTTCTTTGGAAAGAACTTTTCCTGAAAAATGGCCTAGGTGAGCAGCACTCACTTCCATGGCCAAACTTCGATCAAAATCTGTTTGGGAATCATAGTCACGGGAGGGGACAATGGTTGTGGCAGAAGCTTGTCTTTCTGCAGCTCTGCACCTCTTTGATTACTGTTCCTTGCTTTGCAGAGCACAGGTAATATAGGGCTTGCTGGTGTTTTGGAGCCGCTTCATACAGGCTCTGGAGAGATAAATGTGGGCATGTTTTCCCACTTCTGCAGTTCTGTAATTTCACTTTGGAAGCATGAAATTGGCCAACGTGGGAGTATTGACATTCCAGCCATCAGAAAATACTACAATTCAAGGCTCCACACACCTCTCCTGAATTGAATTACCACATAGATATATTTTCCTCAAGAGAGCCATAGTTTTCACCTGACTATTGAAAGAATGATATGGAAGGAAAGGGTAGGGCAGGGCTTGGAAATTGGTATACTTTTGGCAAACTATTTTCTTCCCATCCTCACTTAAATGTAAAACTGTAAAAGAGCCTTATTTGCTACATGTGTTCAATGCTTACTTTGCAATTCGCTATTAGTGTGAGGTCCCAAAGAGATAATAGATGCAGAACAATGAAAATATTACTAAGATTTTTTTCAATAAATGATAAAGAATTAAAGGGAAGGTGACATGCTGTGAAGTAGAAGGATCAGAGAAATTGAATTAGGGTGGTGAAGATTTTCATGGACACAGAGATGTCTTTATTATCACTCATCTCCAATAGCCCAATTTAAATATCTTAAAAAGTTTTACAATGAAAGATCATTAAGCTTCTCTTAATTTTTATAATACAGTTTGAGTGGTCTATTAAAAATTGTTTCCAGGAGAAGAATAGCAAGGTATAATGAAAAATGAATCTATGTAAATGATTCAGGGTACTCTTTCATGGTAGTAGTGATTTATTAGAAACACCCTTTGGTGACCAAATAATACATATCTGTTTGTGAAACTTCATATTTAAAGAATTGTTTCCCAATTTCGAATCAAATTTTATATTTTTCCCACAATAGCTTGCTGTTATCCTGTAGCTGAATCGATACTTTGAGGATCGCTTTGGCTTCACATCACCTCAATAGTTGCCTGAAACCTTGCCTGTTGGCTTTGATAGTTCTACATGGTTCCAGATGTTGTGAAACAGCTTGTAATTATATTTTTATCATATAGGGGAGATAAAGTTTTTTTTAAAAGAAATAACTCAGAATTTTGATAATATAAACCTACCCTTTAAAAATCATTTTATTGGGGGCTCATACAATTCTTATATCCATCCATCCATCCATCCATCCATCCATCGTGTCACACACATTTGTACATTTGTTTCCACCATCTTTCTCAAAACATTTTCTTTCTACTTGAGCTCTTTGTATCAGTTCATTTTTCCCCTCCCTCCTTGCCCCCAACCCATGAACCCTTGATAATTTACAAATTATTATTATTTTGTCATATCTTGCACTGTCTGATATCACTCTTCATCTATTTTTCTGTTGTCTATCCCCCAGGGAGGGGGTTATATGCAGATCCTTGTAATTGGTTCCCCCATTCTACCCCACCTTTCCTCCATCCTCCCAGTATCATCACTCTCATCACTGGTCCTGAGGGGTTCCTCTGTCCTGGATTCCCTGTTTCCTATCTTTACCACTGTACATCCTCTGATCTAGCTGGATTTGTATGGTAGAATTGGGATCCTGATAGTGATGGTGATGGTGGTGGGAGGGAAGCATTAAAGCACTAGAGGAAAGTTGTATGTTTCATCGCTCCTACTTTGCTTGTGTCCTCCCCGTGATCATTCTGTATTGGGATGACCAGTTGCCTCCAGATGGGTTTTGGATCCTCCATCAGCACTCCCCCTCATGCACAATGATATGATTTTTTTTTCTATGTTGCCTGATACTTGATCCCTTCCACACCTCCTGATCAAACAGCACACAGGTGTGCTTCCACCATGTGGGCTTTGTTTCTTCTCAGCTAGATGGTCAGTTGTTTATCTTCAAGCCTTTAAGACTCCAGACACTTTATCTTTTGATAGACAGTCATCATTAGCATTCTTCACCTCATTTGTTTTTACACTCACTTTGCCTTCAGTGATCATGTCAGAAAGGTGAGCATTATGGTATGCCAGATTCATAGAACAAAGTTTTCTTGCATTGAGGGAGTACTTTAGTGGAAGCCCAATGTCCATCTGCTATGGTAATGCTAAACCTATAAATATATGCACATAGATCTGTTTCCCTATTATCATATATAGCTATATTTACATATATACATGCCAGTATTTAGACCTCTATAAATGCCCTTTTTTATGTTGAACTGTCTCACCTTGAGAAAAAACAATGATGGTGCAGAATATGTAAATAAATAATTCTATATTGAGTGATATCAGAAGTTAAAAAATTAAGTTTTATTCTTAAATTAAAGGTGATTTTTTCTCTTCCTATGGCGGTATTTTAATCAGAAACTTCTCTTCCCTTCTTGTAATAGAATTTACAGGTAACAGAAGAATGTACCAGAAGTCATTTATTTTCTACTTGATCAAGACAGTTTCTGTTCTTCTTGATGAAGAGGTCGATTCATCTTTGTAACTTTTTCTCTAGGGTTTTTATTATGTTTTCACTATGGTTTTTGATGTCACACTTCTTCTTAGGAAATGTATTTGAGCCTCAGGTAATACAGTATAGATATTCCCTGACTTCTTACAAGTGTCAGTAGCATTTACCCCGAGTAGCTTTGGTTTCACTAGAGCAGATCAAAGTATTCATTGACTTTATTTGCTACCCATTTATTTCTTTTTGTGATGTGATTGTTGATGCTTTTGCCCATATTTTCTTAGGGTTTTTTGTTACTATATTCTTGTTGAATATTGTGATGAAAAATATATTAGATGCAAAGTCTTTGTTAGATATAAAATTTGCTAATGTGGTCTTCCACTCTATACTTAAAAATCATTTTATTGGAGGCTTATACAATTCTTACCACAATCCATATGGATGTCCATTGTGTATCAAGCACATTTGTACATCCATTGCCCTCACCATTCTCAAAGCATTTTCTTTCAACTTAAGTCCCCAGTATCAGATCCTCATATTTCCCTTCCCTGCTTTCCCTCCCCCAGAAACTCTTGATAATTTATAAATTATTATTATTATTGTGTCATATCCTACATTGTCAGGTGTCTCCCTTCACTCACTTCCTTGTTGTCCATACCCCAGGGATGAAGCCATATGTAGATCCTGGCAATTGGTTCCCCCTTTGTACTCCACCTTTCCTTCACCTTTCTGGTATCATCAAGCTCACCACAGGTCCTGAAGGGATCCTCTGTCCTGGATTCCCTATGTTTCTGACTCCTATCTGTATCGGTGTACATCCTCTGGCTTACCCAGATTTGTAAGGTAGAATTGGGGTCATGATAGTGGGGAGGAGGAAGCATTGAGGAACTAGAGGGAAGTTGTCTGTTTCATCATCGCTACACTGCACTCTAACTGGTTTATCTCTTTCCTGAGACCCCTCTGTAAGGGGAAGTCCATTGCCTACAGATGGGCTTTGGGTGCCCAACCTATACTGCCCCTCATTTACAATAATACAAGTTTTAGTTCTTTGATAACTGATACCTGATCCCTTCAAAACCTCGTGGTCACACAGGATTGTGTGCTTCTTCCCTGTGGGCTTTGTTGCTTATGAGCTAAATGGCTGCTTGTTTAGCTTCAAGCCTTAAGACCCCAGACACTAAAAAATAAAAAATTAAAAAAAGACCCTAGACAATATATCTTTTGGTAGTCAGGCACCATCATATATCTTCACCTCATTTGCTTATTCACACATTTGTCTTCAGCTATAGTGTTGGGAAAGTGAGCATCATGGAATACCAATTCAATAGAACAAATTGTTCTTGCATTGAGGAAATACTTGAGTGTAGACCCAATGTCCATCTGCTGTCTTAGTACTGAACCTATAAATATATGCATGTAGATCTATTTCCCCATCATCATATGTAAATATATTTACCTATGTACATGCATGTATTTAGATCTCTATCACTGCTTTTTTCTCCTATTTCTTTCCTCTATTTCCTTTTACTTCACTCTCATCTCACTGTCATGCTCAGTTTTCATTTGGGTTTCAGTAATTTCTCTCATTTATCCTCCCCTTGATCATTCGCTACTAGGCATCTCATACGCTCCTTGCCACTGATTTTGGATTACTTGTTGTTCCCTTGTCCCTGGATTGGTCAACACCACCTCATTTCCCTCACCTCCCCCTCTCCAATATCCTCCTAGAACCCTTAGTCCCATTGTTTTTCCTCCAGACTAATCATCCAGCTTATCTTATCTGGATAGATCTGCTAAGATAATACTATGCATTGAATAACAAGTCATAGCAAGATTAAGAAAACAAAATGACAATGACAAGAAGAAAACCATGTCCAGAAAAAATATATGAATAAATTAAAAAAATAATAATAATAAAGAAAAACCTGTAAACCTGGATTTGTTCTGGCCCCTGCCATGTTATGTGGATTTCACTCTAGAAATTTTTATATACAGTAGCCTTTTCCTTATGCCCCTGTTGCATTTTTTTAAGCTTACCTCAGCGGATTCATGTTGTACTTGTCCTTTTGCACTTGTCTTACGTTAGCCTGATTTCCTTTGGTTTTTCCCATGCAGCCACTTCATGCATTCATCTCTGCTTTTCAGTGATACATAGTAATCCGTTCTATGCATGTGTCACAGTTTTTTAATACATTCTTCTGTTGATAGAAATGTGGTTTGTTTCCATCTCCTTGCAATTATCAACTGTGCTGCAGTGAACATTGGAGAACAGATGTCTGGTCATGGCTTGTTTCTTGCCTCTTCTGGGTATATATCCAGTATATGTCATGTAGTATTTCAATTTTTGAAATCGCCAAATTGACTTCCCTAGAGGTTGTGCACACCTGCAGATCTATCAGCAGCAGATGAGAGTTCCTATCTCACCATAGCCCCTCCAACACCTGTTGCTTCCTGAGTTTTTAAATTGAGCTATCCTTGAGGGTGTTAGGTGATATCTCATGGTTGTTTTAATTTGCATTTCTTCTATGGCTAATGATGGGGAACATTTTCTCATATATTTATTGGCCATTCAGATTTCTTACCTTGTGAAAGTTCTGTTCAGGTCTTTTGCCTATCTTCTCAGCCATTAGTTTTCCTCTTATTATAAGCTTGCAAAGTATTGTAGATCTTACTAAGATGGCTTTTGTCTGATGTGTCATTGATAAAGATGTATTCCCAGTTGGTGGTTACTCATTACTTTCTTGGTGAATTCTTTCAATATATACAGGTGATTTATCTTCAGTATATCCCACTTGTCAATTTGTAACTCCTCTGTATTTATATACTTTCCTATTTCTTTTTTTTTTTTTGTGGGCATCACTGTCTTTGGTGATCGTGGGCACTACTCAGCTGCCGCTAGATTCGAACCGCCAAGCCCGCGGACTGCAGTTCCGCACTCAATCACTTACGCCACCGGGGCTCAGCCCATACTTTCCTATTTATGATGGCCTATATATTCCCTGCATCAAAGTTCTCAGGTTTGCCTCAATTCCATCTTTGATGGCCCTAATAGTTTTTGGATATACATCAATGTCTGTGATCCACCTTGAGTTTATTCCTGTGCATGGAGTGAGGTAAAGGTCTTGCTTCATTTGTCTGCAGGTAGATATCCACTTTTCCCAGAACCATTTATGGAAGAGGGCATCTGCTTCCCATTTCATATTTTGGGGTCCCTTATCAAAAATTAATTGCCTGTATGCTGATGTTTTTACTTCTGGGCTTCAGTTCTTTTCCATTGGTCTGAATACCTGTCGTTATACTAGTACCACACTTTTGACCACTGTGGCCGTTTAATACATGCTAAAGTGAGGTAGAGCAAGCTATCCTAGTTTGTGCTTCTTGAGGAGTTCTCTGCTAATTCTGGGCTTCTTCCTTCTCCATATGAAGTTGGTACTCACTTTTTCCAAGTTTTTGAAGAAGGGTGGTAGTGTTTGTTTCAAGATAGCATTGAACTTATATAGTGCCTTGGGTAGAACTGACATCTTTAGTATATTGAGTCTTCTAATCCACATGCATGGGGTATTCTTCCATTTTTTGAAGTCTCTCTTGATTTCTTGTAATAGCTTTCTTGAATTTTCCTCATACAAATCTTTTTTTCTTTTTAGTCAGATATATCCCTAGATATTTCAATTTGTTCTTGGTATATTATCTTTTTAATTGCCTCTTCTGTGATCTTGTCTGATGTGTATAGCAGACTGATAGACTTCTGTTTGTTGATCTTGTATCCTGCCACTCTGCCACATTCCTCTATTGCTTCCAACACTCTACTCATGGAATTTTTGATGTATAGGATCATATTGTTTGCAAAAATGATAATTTGACTCTTTTTCCTCAGATGGATACATTTGTTGTCTTTTCTTTGTCTTATGTTGTTAAATAGGACCTCTAGTATTATGCTGAATAGGAGTGGGGACAAGGAGCATCCTTATCTGGTCCCCTTTTTCAGTGGAATTATTTTCATCTTTTCTTCATTGACTACGATACTGGCTGTTGGTTTTTCAGATATGTTTGCATAATATTGAGGACTTTCCCTTCCTTCCTATCTTCTCGAATGTCTTGAACAGGAATGGGTGTTGGATGTTGTTAAATGCTTTTTCCACATCTATTGTTATTATGATGTTGTTCGCACTTTTCTTGTCAATGTGACGAATAATATTTCTTTCGTATGTTGAACCATCCCTGCATCCCTGGTTTGAATCCCACTTGGTCATGATGATTTATTTTTTTAATGCGCTTTTGTAATCTATTGGACAGCATTTTGTTAAGAATTTTTGCATCGGTGTTCATTAGGGATATTGGTCTGTATTTCTCAATGCTTGTGGGATCCTTGCCAGCTTTAGGTATCAGAGTTATACTAGCCTCATAGAAAGAGTCTGGGACTTTTCCTTCTTATTCTATGTTCTGGAAAAGTTTGTGTAGGATTGCTGTCATTCTTCCCTGAATGCTTAGTAGAATTCTCCTGTGAAGTCATCTCACTGAGGGTATTTTTGGTGGCAATTCCTTAATAAGCTCATCTGCTTCTTTTATTATTATGGGTCTGTTGAGGTTCTTGACATCCATCTGAGATAGTGTAGGAAGGGATTGTGTATCTAAATTTTGTCCATGTATTCCAAGTTGTTGCATTCATTAGAGTACAGAACTACATACTACTGTGTAATTATCCTTTTAATTTCATTTGGGTATATTGTAATGTCCCCTGTTTTTGTCCCTCATCCTTGAAATTGACATTTGTTCTTTCCTTTCTTTGGTTATGTTTTTCAGTGGTCTATCAATTCTTGATCCTTTCAAAGAACCAACTTTTAGCTGCATTTCCCCCATAGTTTTCTTATTTTCCCTCTCCTGTTTTGCAGCTCTGATTTTTATTATTTATTTCCTTTTGCTATTTGTAGGATTGTTCTGTTGACTCTGCACTAATTGGTGTAAGTTTTTTGCAATCATATTAACCACAAGTCTCTGTTCCTTATACATGCATGCATTTATTGCTGTCAACCTTCCTCTGATAAATGCTTTTGCTGTATCCCAAAGGTTTTTTGTACATGATATTTTCATTCTCATTGGTTTCTAGAAACTTCCTGAATTCATCTCCAAACTGCATCAATACCTAGTCCTTTTGCATTAGAGAATTATTCATGCCCAAATTGTTTGCCCTTGTTTTTTCATGGTACTCCTGTTGATTTCCAGCCTTATGGCACATTGGTCATAGAGAGATATGTAATCTCTATGTCCTTGAATTTAGTGAAGTTTGGCTTGTGTCCCAGCATATGATCTATCTTTGAATGCATGCCATTTTCCCACTCTGTACTTAGCTTTTCATTCTATTAATGAACCTCTTATAAAGAAGTAAAAATATACTAAAATTTGACCATTGAGATATATAGTTAAAGAACTTCTCATTCTTTTTAGTTAGTATACTATTTCATGTTTTACATGTCTCCAAAGTTAAAACTGTCTCATTTTTTTAATAAAGAAGGCCCTATTTCTAATATTAAGGGGTTTTAAAATAGTTTATGGAAATTTTCTATTATTTTAAAATTCTATTTCCCCCAACTTACTGAAGCTCCCCTTATATTTCCAAATCCTTTGGAAGATATTCTAAAGGTATTCTAAATATTTGGAAGGTTACATATAAATGTGGGTGTGACACAGGTCTCTTTTGATGAAGACTTCTATATCATCACTTTTTATTTATTTTATTTATTTTTTTTGTTTTTTGGCCATCACTGCCCTCTGGTGGTCTTGGGGACTCCCTAGCACTGATCCTGAGAGCCGCCGCTGGACTTGAACCACCAAGCCCGTAGGCTGCAGTCCCGCACTCAATCACTTACGCTCAGCCCTACAGACTTCTATTTAAAGACTTCTATATAGTCTGAGATGTCTCACACAGAATATGATCACATCTCTTTCTAAAGCGAATGGCTATAAGTGAATGTTGTATCATACAGAATCACGAGTGCTGGAGTAAAATGATTAGTCAAAAAGTCAGAATGTGAGTTTCACCACTGAAAACCCCAAATCAAATTCACTGTCATCAAGTGATTCTGACTCATAGCTACACGATGTAGTGTTTCTGACACCACATAGAGTACTTGGAGGTTTCGAATGACTGGACTTTGGGTTAGGTGCCCTATGTTCAGCCTGCTATTCCACCAGGTCCCTTTCCACTGCTGGAAAGATGTGTTTATTTCTATTTTCTCTTGTACTTCAGGAAAGTTGTAAGGATGAAATATTTTCCTCTTTCCTTTCTGGTGGGATAGGCCAGTAAAAAAGTAAAGAGTTGAATGAGAAAATATTATCATCAAAGATTGAAAGAGTTCGAAATTTATAAAGACCTTAAAGAATAAATTGGAAGAGAATTGTGAAGGAATATTTCCGGCAATGGAAATCTTATAGGAAGAATTGTGTTTGCTGGACAATGCAAGATACATTTCAAGGACAATACATCGAAAGGTTTCCTAGACTTGCTGAGAATAGAACCTGAAACAGATTAAACTAAAAGTGATGATTAGTAACTGTGTGGCTGCAGATAAACACAATTTTTAGGTCTATTTATTTTGAATTTGTTTGCAATTTTGGGCCCTTTATTATTTTTCATACTCTTTTGTAAGTTTTCATGTATAATCAGTATAAGTAGATAAGCATAATGATCAGGATGTGCTCATACCTGCCTGAGTTGTTAAATTTGGAGAAGCATGGGTATAGTAGATTTGGGTGATGGATTTATGGCGATATCAAATTTAAAATTAGAAAGAATATCTATTGTACCAATAGTATTTGGCCTGTGCTGACAGATATTTAGTATTTCATTTTCATGTTTATTTGCTGTGTGAAAATAAAACCCACTTGCTCTCAATAACTTTTAGCCTTCATCTAATACATTTTTGGAATCAGTTTTATTACAATTAGCATTGGATTTGTTATTTTGTTACTAATATTTTGCTTCTTTTGGATTTTCAAAATTTATATGGAACATTGTAGAAATTTTTAGTTATGATAGATTATTGTAGGGGAGAGGGCTTTCAAAAAATTTACTAGATGTGGAAATGTTTTCAAATAATTTACTAGATGTGGAAATTTTTTTCTTTCCTATAATAATCTATTAAGGAGTAAATATTTAATGTTCATATTTTGAACATAAACAATTGCTGAATATTTAGAATCCCTGAGCCATGTGTACTATTTTGATGTTTAAGATAGTTTCACTGCCATTGAGTTGATTCAGATCCAGGTACTTATTCTTTTGTGTTTTACCAGTTTTTTGTTTTCCACTTCATGGTGAATGACTATACTGTTTTTTTATTTTAAATGTCTGAGATTACTAATGCAGTTGACCATTTCTTATCATTTTACTAGTTATATAGAACTATTTATATGAACATTGTCTATTATTGCATACATCACCTTTTCATATTCTCTGCTCATTTTCCTATTGTGGTATTGTAATGTTTTTCTTTCTTTTTTTTGACATCACTGACCTTTGGTGGTGGCAGTAAGAGGCCCAGCAGATTTGAACCTCCAACCCAGTGGGCCACAGTCCCGCGCACAACCACTATGCCACCAGGGCTCAGCCTTGTAATGTTTTTCTTATTTAATTTCAATTTATTCTTAATGGAGAACCTTGGATTTTTCAAGGGGATATAATAACATCTTCAGAGACTGCTAGATTTGTTTTTCTTCCTGCACGGTGAAGGATATCTACTACATTATTGAATCCTAAAATTGGTCACAGAAATTGGTCATTTACTCCCTAGATAACTTAGTGTCATGCTTCATCATAGGATGACTGTGTATACCATGAAGCTATATCACCTTTACTCAAATTAGAGAAGTGTCTCTTTATTCTTTTGTTAGCAAAGTTAAAAACCAGAAAGATGTCAAATTTTATCTAATGCTTATTCAATAATTGTATAGGTCCCTCTCCCTTTAGTTATTAGTGAATTTAAAAATACTCTATATTGAAATATCATTTCATTTCATAGTTATATGATATGGGGTATTTTAATACATGGCAAGGTACTATTTCCTAATATTTTGTATATATTTAAATTTTTAATTGATATAGTTGGGTGTGGTTTTAAATTTATATATTTCTACCATCTATAAAAATACCAAAAACTTCATTATCACTGTCTTTCTTTCCCCACCTCCTCTTATGTAGAGAAAATGTTGTCTTCAGTTCCAGGTTGTTATTTAATTTTATATTACATGTAAAATGATTTTGATTTAGCTTTACATTATTATTTTCCTTCCCTTCAACTTTTACTCTGTAGTCTTGTCTTATCTCATGCTTTCTTGCACATTTTAAAAATTTCTTTTCTGTATTACTGTATTTCTTCTAAACAGTATCTTTGTTATCATCCAAGGTTGGAGAAAACTCTTAAGAGTTGTTTTATGTATAAATATATTTGTTCCTGTAAGAAATCAAATTTTACTTGACATAGTAATCTATCTAAATTCAATAATAATTTTCTTAAAAGCCATCGCCATCTACAGTTCAGTGTTTTCAGTGGAAAGCTTATTTCCAATCTACTTGTCTTTTTTTGGTAAGTAATCGCCCCCCTGCTCCCCACTCTAAAAGCTCCCCACTCTAAACTCATCTTTTTGTTTTTTAATTCACTAAGCTACACCTTGGTGTGAAGTTGTTCAGCTTTGTTTGTGCTTTGTTTTTCTCATTTATGCTGTTTGGCACTCAGTGGCCAGTTTTGAGCTAAAACATCATGTTTCTATTCAGTTTGGGCACTTTTCCTTCTGTTTTGGCTCCTAGCATCCTCCCCAGATTTCCCCTTGTCCTTCCATTATCTCTGAACCCAAACTTTCTTTGTGAAATGCTTATTAGGTAAACATAGATATTTTGTAGATTTGTCCTCTATGTCTTTTAGCTTTCTTATTTGTTGTATCTTTACACTTCTATTATTTCTTTGTTACATCTTTGCATTGTGTGTGTTTATGTGGTCTAATGTTCTTTAGACGAGGTCTTATGACTCACTAATTTGTTCTACAGTTTGTTTTGTTTGTTATTTTAAAGAGTGGGTCGCCTTTTCTATTTTATCCTGATGGATATGTTAAAGATTTCCTACCTCTCTATTTGACTCTTCACTGAGTTAATGGTTATATCATTTTAATATGGTTACTGGGTCTTTGATCTTCATGTTCTCTGTTACTTTATCTGTTGTTGAGTTAGCTGCTCATCATTCATAGTGTTAGCATTCCTAGGGTGCTAAATGATTCTTGATTATTTGCCAGTTTTTTGTTTCTTGAAATCCTGTTGGCTTGGTGGTGAATCACTTGATGATTAGAGTTAGTCTGCAGTGGCTTCAGTGAGGATCCGAATGATTTTCCATGCATATTATGCCAGGAACCTATTTTTGAATATAGATTTTCCACCCAGCTTCTGTGGCTTTAGCTAGTTTCACAACCATGCTGTTTCTCTGTACCAAATTCCTCCGACTTAGTCTACAAAAAAAAGCAACCTTACTTATACCTTAGCATATACCCTGCAGGGTCCAATAATGTAGACATGTAAGGCATGATTGTGTAGAAATCTTAAAATGTATTTTCTCATTGACCCACCTATTTCCCCAAGACCTTCTATTGGTATTTGTATTTACTCTTTGTGAAATTGCATCAACACATGCGCTTTCTTGTATCCTCATTTTCCTACTCCAATGAGCCTTTTAGATCATGATTGACCCTTTGTCTTAATTGCTTTCAGCTTTGCAGAAGCTTCTTAAGAATTTTGTATGACTGGTGGTTTTATTAATTTGTGCTGCTGCTTTTGAAAAAAAAAATTGCAATTTCCAGATATCTGGGAAGGGATAAATGGTAGAAGTTGCTGTCTATTTCTGTCACAGCTTCTTCATTTCCATAGCAACAACCTTAGTTCAAATACTCATTATTTTTCTTTGATTATTTAATCTGTATAAATGTTTCCCTTCATATTTTCATGTGTGTGTGTTTCCCTTTCTAAAGTCATAAAACCCACTGCCATCATGTCGGCCCAGACTTGTAGGAAACCTACATAGGGTTTTGGTGATTGTAAATCTTTATAGTTTTCAGCCCAAACCCAACCAAACCAGACTCACTGCCATTAAGTCGATGGCTTTTCATAGTGAACCTGTAGGACAGGGTACAAGTTTCCCTGTGGGTTTCTGAGATGATGACTTTTCATGTGTAGAACCAGAGAACAGCTTGCGCTTTCAAAGTGGCTAGCAGTCCAATGTGTGATCATTACACCACTGAAAGTCATCCAATTTACTCTTCATATTACCACCAGAATACTCTTTTACAAATACATGCATCCTATACCCGCCGCAGTATCCAATAGAGTACTTCAGATTCATTTCCTGATATATTGAGCTCTCCACAATCTGACCTCTGTCTAATGCTGCAGCCTTATCTCTCACTAACGCTTTCATTCCCCGCCTAGCTACCAACCATAACTTACTCTCTCCAGACTTATTGATATTCAAGTAGGACGACCTTCTGTTTTTCAAAAGCTTCACAATATTGAGTGCTATCTTTTTGCTCTACTCCTCACCCTTCTGTGTGGTAAATATCTACCTGTTTTCCAAAACTTTTATCAGAGATCACTTGATGAAGCTTTCTTTAACACCCCCATCTGATGAGCTCTGTCTGCAGATTGTATCTCTCAGTTTGCATATGCTTCATTCAAAGCACCCAATGTCACTTTCTTCTTTTTCACATCTTTTGCAAGGACTATTTTGCATACATTAAAATCAAAAATAAATATGCAATCCAATGGGCTTTGGAAATTGTCTATAACCACGAAAACTTCATTCAAAATAAAATAATTCTATCACCCCAGAAATTTTCTTTGTTTCTATTCCACAGATTCCCAAGTGCAACCACTTTCTGACTTCTTTCAACATAATTTCACCTATTGTTGAAAAGAAAAAAATAATTTAAACAGTTTTTTTTCTGAGTTTGGCTTCTTTCATTTATATGTTATTGATTTTTATTGATGTTTTCACATGCATTACTACATCGTCTCCTGTTTTTGATGACCCGAATTTAATTTTTCTTTTTAAATCACTTTATTGGGGCTCATATAACTCTTATCACAATCAATACATACATCTATTATATGCAAAGCACATTCGTACATTTGTTGCTATCATCATTTTTTAATTATTCTTCTACTTAGGCCCTTGGTATCAGCTGCTCATATCCCCCCCCTCCACTTCCCTTCCCTCAAGAATGTTTGATAATTTATAAATTATCAATATTTTGTCATATCATACACTGTCTGATATGTCCTTTCACCCACTTCCCTGTTGTCCACACCCCAGGGAGGAGGCTATATGTAGATTCTTGCAATTGGTTCCCTCTTTCTACTCCACCTTTCCTCCACTCCCCCCATCCCACCAGTATCACCACTCTCACCACTGGTCCTGAAGAGATCATCTGTCCTGAATTCCCCATGTTTCTGGCTCCTATCCATACCAGTGTGCATCCCCTGGTCTAGCTGGAATTGTAAGGTAGAATTGTGATCATGATAGTGGGGGGAGGAAGCATTTAAGAACAACAGGAAAATTGCATATTTCATTATTGTTACACTGTACCTTGACTGGATCCTTTCCTCACTGTAACCCCTCTGTAAGGAGATGTTGCTTCATCTATTGATGGGCTTTAGGTCCTCAATCTGTACTACCCCTCATTTATAATGTTATAATTTTAGTTCTTTGATGCCTGGTACCCAACTCCTTCCACAGCTCATGATCACACAGACTGGTATTCTTCCATGTGGACTTTGTTGCTTCTGAGCTAAATGGCCGCTTGTTTACCTTCAAGCCTTAAAGACCCCAGACACTATATCTTTTGATAGCCAGGCACCATTAGCTTTCTTCACCACATTTGCTTAAGTACATATGTATTGTTAGCGATCATTTCATGAAGGTGGGAATGCAGTGTTATGATTATTAGTTCTTTGATGCCTGATTACTGATCCTTTTGACACTTTGTGGTTTTACAGGCTGCTGTGCTTCTTCCATTTGGGACTTGTTGCTTCTGAGCTACATGGCCACTTGTTTACATTTAAGCCTTTAAGACTCCAGATGCTATATCTTTTGATAGCCTAGCACCATCAGCTTTCTTCATCACTTTTGCTATGCACACATCTGCCTTCTGTGATCTTGTTGGGAAGGTGAGCATCATGGAATGCCAATTTAATAGAGCAAATTGTTCTTGGATTGAGGAAGTACTTGAGTGGAGGTCCAATCCCCAGCTACTGTCATAATACTAACCCTATAAGTATATGCACATAGACCTATTTCCCCATCATTGTATACAAATATATTTACCTATGTATATGCCTGCATTTAGACTTCTGTGAAAGACTTTTGCCTCCCACTTCTTTCCTCTATTTCCTTTCACTTTCTTCTCATCCCACTATCATGCTCAGCCTTCATTTGGGTTTCAGTAATTTCTTTCTGTTACATTACTCTTGGTTAATCACCATCAGGTTTCTCACACCCACCTTGGCACTGATTTTGAATCACTTGATTCCAGATCCGGTTTCCGCAGAGACAGTGGCAGACAGTGGCGGGGCTAGGGCCCAACCCTAGCTGGCTTTCACTGTGCTAAGCCAAAAGTCCACAATGCCTCAAAACCTTGTAAATATGTGCCTACTTCTCTTTATGATGCTCCTCCCATGATCCGGAAGTGTTGAATTTTTCTCTCAGTAACTATCCTGGCCTTATTTCTACAGAGTCCCTCTGGTGGGTGTTATTCAGTCATCATCATCCTGAATGTCTGATCAGCATTTAATTTTATGAAAATAACCACAACACAATTAGCATATCAATTTTTCTGTGTTGTTAATATATGTATATAGAGAAATATTTGCTGCTACTTTGAGTAAAGTTACAATGAATATTTTTGCATTTCTTTTTTTCTATGTGGCCAAGTATTGTTTTCATTTCTGTAGGATGAAAATTGCTATGCCACAGTTGTAGATTTCATATTTTCAGAAATTTCCATATAGTCTTCTATCGCAGTTGTGCTATTTTATATTACTACTAATCATGTTCAGTGCGTCGATTTTCACCAACATGTAATAGTTCAGTCCTTCTTACTTTTACCACATGGAGAGACCCCATGAGACCCCTGGTGCCACTGCCTGGTAAGCATTGGACGGCTAACTATGAGGTCAGCAGTTCATATTGCAACAGGTCAGTTTCTTGTCTATTAGCCTTAAACCAGAAAAGAAAACAGAAGACAAGCCCTTTGCCATTGAATCATTTCTGAATTGGTGATTCTGTGGAACAGAGTAGATTTGAATCATGAGGTTTATACTGCGGTAATATTCATGGAAGTCGATTGGTACAACTTCCCCCCACAGAGAAAGATCCAACAAGATTTTTCAGAAGTATGTATCAAATGCTGAACACGTGGTAGACATAAACAAGACAGTTTTGAACAGTTTTAGGAAAGATCCATTATTTTTAAATTCCAAATGGGCTAATTGCAAGGCCTGCAGTTTGAAACACTAGCAGCTTGGAGGGAGAAAGACAGGATTTCTCCTCTTTAAAGAATTGCACTTTCAGAAACCTACAGGTGCAGTTCTACTCTGTCTTCAAGGGCTATTCTGAGTTGAAATGAATTCAATGGCATTAAGTTTGATTTTTGGTTATGTGCTTCTCTAAGCACTGACAACATTTATTAATTGGCTTCTCCAGATATTTTCCAGACACTTGGATTTTATGGGAGTTCCTATTTGGAATTTTAAATGACTGGAGATAGCTCATATATTGGGATTAAGGAATTTTTGATTTCATATAGGGGCTTGACTTGGGGATGGGCTGTGTGTAAAGCGGAGAAGTGGCATGGAAAATCAAAGATTTTGAATAGTTGGTGAGCAACCAGAAGATGGTAAGCTTTTGGGGTTATAGGCATCACCGTAACATTAGGAACATTAGGTAGATCTTTTACTGGCTGAGCAGGAAAGTAGGAAGGAAATAGGCAATTGCAGGTTACTTCGCATTTTGTTTTAGCTTTTGTTTCCTATATACAATATAGGAAAGTCAACAGGATGACAAAGCATATTTTCAAAAATGCATTTAGCTAATGATACACACCAAATAATTGATATTAACTGGAACTCACTTTGTATTATTAAAAGGACAGATATTTTAGAATAATGTAATTACAGTAATTGGAAAACATTTGTACTTGTCTTAATTAGAGCTGCTGTGATACTTAAATAGAAGCACATTGAGTGAAATCACATTTTTGTATGACATTTTTACAACTTTTATAATGTATGCCTATTTTTAAAAGAAAACTGCCTCATACTGTTCTCTATTTGTTTGTTCTAATCTAATCTATACAACATTGCTAAATTGATCTTCTAGAAATCTAATTATGTCGTCTTCATGCTTGAGAGGTTACAAAGGCACACAAACCTGTGCAAAGATTTTTCGGTAGCAGAATTTTGTAAAATTACTGGATTGTTCACGTTTGCTATAAAGATGTCTAGAGAGAAAGTATCTTTTTTTTTAAGACAAAAGGACTGTGTAACAAAGAGATGTCGCCAAGAAGTTATATAATGTCTTGTTAATGTTAAGTAGGAAGTGGGAATCAACTAGCTCTTGGAACAGTTTGCATTGCTCCGAAGGAGTCTGGTGCTAGCTAGCTGTCATCAGTAGATGAGCCTAGGATCAAGATCAGAAACAGCCGAGATGTACATGACACACAGTTCTCGTGATGGAGGTAGATTTGACAAAATCTGTAGTTTGATGTTCACAAAGAAAAACGTGTGTGTGTGTGTGTGTGTGTGTGGTGATATATGTTTGGAGAGTGGAGGTGAAATCAATTGATCCTGCCTTTCTTATATGATGCCCTTTTCTTCTGTTGCTTAACATGGGCCACATCCTTGTCCTTTCACTTTCCTGTGCACTGTTCCCTGCTATTCTTGCTTTGTGCATTGGGCATGACACACCCTCCCCAGGTTCATACCACCTATCTGAAGCATGATAGACTAACAAAGACAGATCATGCCTTGCGACTTACATGAATCCACTCCAGATTAACCACTCCCCAACCGTCATTTGACCCTCTAGAAGACCTGTCCCGTGTATTATACTACCCATAAAAATTGGAACAAAAGTGTACACAATGTCTTCTGGATATTTTATTCACTTTGTACTGAATCCTGGGCAAAACGCTTAGCTGTTAACCTTGCATAGTTTTGGCCCACAATAAGCTGCAACCATTAATTAGTCATCGTCATTAATATGATTTTATTGAATAAAAATGAAGCAATTTAAGGAAATAATGAAAAAATTATACTTCAAAGCATGGAATCCAAATCTTTATGACATTTATTTCTAAGTGTCCATTATTACTCTGCGAAGTGAAATGGAGGAAGGTTGTTGGACACTACAACTCTTTCTCTAAATTTGTTTGTTGCCAGGGGCGGTTGATTCACAGTGAGCTGATGCCTCGTAGAATAAAGCAATGCCTAGGCACCTTGTCCACACAAGGGCAGGTATGTTGGGGACCATTGTTTCAACCTTTGTGTCAATCCATCTTGTCAAAGGTCTGTTCCTTTTTCGCACTGATTCTCTGTTTTACATTTTACCAAGCGTGATGTCCTTGGAATGGATCTCTCTTGATAGCATGTCCACATTTTGCGAGACAAAGTTTTGCCATTGTTTCTAAAGACCTTTCTGGATTCATTTTCATCCAAGTCAGATTTGTTCACGGAACTTTCAGTATCCTTCTAATATCCTTGACCAACACCATCATCCACATGCACGAGTTTTTCTATAGCCTACTTAATTTATCGTCCAGCTTTTACATGCATTTGAGGAGACTGAAAATACCACAAATTGGGTCATATCTGCTTTAATCCTCAAAGTGATACTTTTCCTCTTTAGCATTTTTTTTGGTGGGCATCACTGCCCCCGGTTGAAGTAGAAGGCCCAGCCTTGCTCCTGGAGAGCTGCTGCTGGATTTCAACTGCCAGCCCCGTGGGCTGCAGTCCCGCACACAGCCACTACGCCACCGGGGCTCAGCCATTCTCTTTAGCATTTTCAGTAGATCTTGTGTAGCAGATTTTCTCAAAGCATTACATCATTTAATTTCTTTTCTATGTTCTATACAGCCCAAGTAAATTATAAATATTGATGTTCTGTCCAAAGTGTTACCTTTAGTATATCTTGATATGCTCATCTTAATTTTCACAAGTTCCTTTAATTTTTCCCTATCTTGGAATACCCTTATATCTTTCTTATATTTGAAGCATAGTTTTTCTGCAAAAAAATTCTTGGTTGGCAGCATTTTTAAAATCTTCCATTATTTTACATATGTCACCACACTCTTCCCTGGTTTCTGCTGAGAGATTTGAGTTTATTCTTTTTATTTTTCTTTGTTGGCTAATGTTCTTTTTCTCTAGCTGTTTCAAAGGTCCTCTCCTTTTTCTTAATATAACAGAATTTGTTGCAATATTTTTGGGGGTTCATCACATTCAGTATTCTCTCATCTTTTGAAAAAGTTATTTTCTCCTTATTTATGGTGTTGAGCAAATTTGCCCCATAGGTTCTTGTCCATTTTTCTCTGTAGATTTTGTTTGTTTGTTTTCTCGTGCTCCAAAATCCCAATGAAGCATATCATATATACTTAAGTATAAACTGACCTGAATATCAGCTGGGGCACCTAATTTTACCACAGAAACTATGTAAAAAATGTGCTGAGAAACTCGGTTTATATACAAGTATATGTGGTTAGGTTATTTCTCTAAATTGTATTTCATATTATTCTTCAGAATTTCCTCAGATTCCATTGCCTTTCTTGCTGATAGTTTCTCATTGGTTGTAGTTGAAGGAACTGTCTTTTGGGTTACTCCCATGCTCTTGCTTTTCTTCAAATTTTATCACTCTGCTCTTTTATTATGTTTTATAGTTCTGTTATCTTATTATCTACCTTCTGGCAGCAGTTCTCAATCTGTGGGTCAAGATCCTTTTGGGGATCAAATGGTCCTTTCACAGGTGTTACCCAATTCATAACAGTAGCAAAATTACAGTTAGGAAGTAGCAACAGAAATAATGCTGTTGTTGGGGGTCACCAGCAATATGGAGGAGCTGCATTAGTAAGGTTGAGAACCACTGGTTGTAAGGTTCCTAGTTTTTGAAATATTTTCTCCATACATTGAAGATATCTGTATTAATCTGGGTAGGAAAGAGAACAAGTTCATAAGCATGCATGTGCATATAAGAGATAGATTTATATAAAGAGTGTGTACATTAAGAAAACATCCCAGTCCAGTCCAGATTATGTCCATAAATCCAGTATTAGTCCATATGTCCATCAACAATCTACAAAGTCCTCAGACTCATGAAGTGCATGCAATGACACCAAATGCAGGATGACTACAAGCCAATGAGTAGAAAGTCTTTGGAGCTAGTGAAGTTGTGAACATCTCAGCGCTGGCAGGAGTCTCACGTGACTTCTCTAGGTACAGAAACCTTCTCGAGCAGGTTTCTTGCTGCACCAGGGTAGGTACATATGACTTTTCCTCAGAGATGTCTCACAGGGAACCTGCCTTGTCAGTTGGGACTCTCAGGCAGTGAGTGTTGTCAGTAGGAAATCTCCAGGGAAGTGAACTGAGAGAGACAGTGTCTCAGGAAAAGACCATGCCCACATATAGGTCTCATTGACTATCTCCAGATTGACAGCCTAGACTTCACCCCTACACTCTTAATCCACAAATTGACCCCAGATTAGGTGACTACCACAATATCCAAATGCCATTCTTTTGAATTCCATTTATGGTGAGCATTTTCTTTAGACTAATCCTTTGAATCTCTGTGTTGCTCAGATGTTTGTTCATATTTACCCTGAGAGTTTATGTGTATTGAGAGTGACTGTTTTTTTCTGTCGCTATTACTCTTAGGTGGGCTGCTAGGTCATGTACAGGCAGTTTAATTCTTTATAGTTCCGGAGATGGCAAAGGTCTTCTATGCTGGGTCTCAGGAATGGCTGAGACCATACTTACTTGCAGGGTTGCTGGGATTGCTGAGGCCTTCCTCGCTGGGGTTGGGAACAGCTGGGGATCTTCCTTCCTAGTCTTGGGAATCCTCACAGGGTAATTGTGATGGTCACACCCTTCGTCAGATTTCGGCATTTGGGGGATGGCTGAGTCCTGTGTCGATGATGGGGTGGGACAACCAGAGTCATTTTTCTGATGGGTCTTGGGGATGGCCACAGCCTTCTTTAGAGTGCAGAGTGAGGGTGGGAGGTGGGTTGGCGGAGGGGCACTAATTGTGGATTCTTCCTTGCCAAGAGACTGGGGTGGTTGGGCCCACATTCTTTGCAAGTTGGTGATGGCCTGTAAATGTAATGAAGTGGCATACCATGTCTTCTGAGTATTTTTGTTTCTTCTAACTTCTTCTCTTGACTCTGTTCTCATGAACATTGATTGACTATGAACACAAATAAAATGAAATTTTGGATCATTATTTACTTTGTTTATTACAATATGGTTTAGTGATCCTTTCTTGAGGATTTTTGTTTCTTTATATTGATCTATAATCCCCCCTGAAGGTAATAGCCCTGCATCTTCATCAATAAGTGTTTCAAATCTTCTTGGCTCACAGCAAGTAAGGTTGTGTCATTTGCATATCATAGGGTATTAATGAGTCATCCCCCAACCTGATTTTGTGTTTCTCTTTCATATATTCTAGATTCTAGACTTATTTTTCTATATTCAGGTTGAAGGTGTCCAGTGAAAGGTTCTAACCCTGACACACAACTTTCCTTATTTCAAATAAGCAATATTTGCTTGTTCTTTTAGAATTCCACAATTAGTAGAATATATATATACTTCAGAAAATATGTGTACTTTAAAATAAGGAAAACAAGTTGTAGAAAATTCCAGGATGCTTGTAGAATATGCTACCCTTGCATCTAATGATCACACTTTAGAGAGGTGGCTTAATGGGCTACATGTTGGCCTACTAACTGCAAAATCAGTACTTTGAACCAATCCTCTGATGAGCTTGATGTGACGGTACACTTCTTTAAAGATATATATCCTTAAGAAGCATAAGAAACCATTCTCTTCTATCTTATACAGTTGCTATGAGTCAAGTCAACCCATGGCAGTGGGTTTGGATTGTTATATTGTACATGGAAAGAATTTCTCATGTTAAGAATATCTGATTTATAGATCCTACTTATTTTAGTCATGCTGGGTTTCTAACCATGAAGTTAACCATCCAAGCACACCATTGGTTTTACAGAATGATGAAACTGTTTCCAGAAAGATTTATTGTCTTAGAAATTCTAAAGAACAGGAGTTCTCAACCTGTGGGTCATGACCCCTTTGGAGGTAGAACAACCCTTTCATAGGAGTTGCTTGATTCATAATAGGAGCAAAATTTCAATTATGAAATAGCAACAAAAATAATTTTGTGGTTGGGGCCACCATACCATGAAGAATTGCATTAAACTGTATCATTTTATTGGGGGCTCTTATCACATCGTATCAAACATATTTGTACATGTATTGCCATCAGAAAGGTTGAGATCCACTGCCATAATGCGTCAATATAAGTTAGAATCAGCTCGATGATAGTGGGTTTGTGTTCGGTTTTGTACTTGACCTTTAATGTTACATAAATTTGCCCTCATTTTAAAATGAATTAAACAACTCTTACTTGCAACAATGTCATCACAATCACCTTCACTTGTTGCACATACACCTTTTAACTCATTGGAATTGTCCCATGCTTTTCATACACTAAAATAGCTAAATATGCATAAGACTCATAGCCATCTATTCTGATGGTTTTCCTACAAATTAGGCCTGAAGACATGCTTTGTAAAGGATTTTGTTTTTAACCTAGGATCTGCTTGTACTGGCATCATTTAAGTGGGTTTCTGAAATATGTCTCTTTTCTAAAACTGGTTTGTCTTGTTAGATAGCTGTGACTAGCCAACTGTGTCTTCCACTCTACTAAGTATGTGATTCTGAATTGATTTTTGTTCAATATAAAAGTTGAAGTTAAAAAAAAGTTAAAGCCGTTATTCTTCTCTTTCACAAGTATAAAATGAATAATACTCTTTCTGTGATTTCTCATCACCATGTCACACTGGTGCGGATTCTCTGTTCTTGCCCATTGACTATACTGGTTTGATTGATTAAAATTCATCTGGGAGCCAAGTTCTTTTAAATTCAATTTGATTTTAATAAAAATACACCCCTATTTAGAAACAAACAGTGACCATTTGTGGGCTTTCCTCTCTTTGTGCAGGGCTTGTTATAAGAAGTCCATTGGAAATCAGATTTCTCGGTGTCTTTCAATTTCTCTCCATCCTTCAAGACATCTGTTCTTTACATTTGAACATAGCCATCAGTGAAAGATCAGGAATCTATGTCCAAATGAATGATGATTGTGTTTCTCTGTTTATATTCTGTAATTGTATTGCCTATGATATCCACTTTAGGACTATATATTTTAATCTCATTCTCTTGGTTATCTAATGGTGATTGATATATAAAAGTTGATCTACGCAACCCATGCCCCACTCTCTGTTAGGCATCCTAGGAATAGGAGGAGAATAAGACAGCCATACTAGAACTCAGTGTATGTAATATTTCTCTGTTTTTTCTCATTTCTCCTGTAGCTGAGGAGCTCTTTTAGAGGTCCTCCCACCCACTAGATCTTTCCTACATAGATACTGGGTATCTGTTTATTATGCCATTTTGAAGATCACAGATCATTCATTGTAATAGCTAAATGGTTTTAATTAACCAAGAATAAACTTTTACCATATTCAGAACTAATATTGCCCTATTGACATAGGGTAGACAACTAACCTGATCAATATGTGAAAATAAAATATAACTAAAGGATTGTATCTAGGTGTGGTCAAAGTTCTTTAAGATGGTTTAATTAGAATTAGGTAAAAGCTTCTGTGAGTCTCTCACTATTTGTTTTTGTTGGTTTCTTTTATTATTTATTATTTTTTCTTTTAAACCATTTTATTAGGGGCTCTTACCACATTGTATCAAGCATATTTGTAGATGTATTGCCATCATCATTTACAAAACATTTTTGACTTGAGCCCTTGGTATAAGCTCCTCTTCTCCCCCCGCTTTTCTGCCCAGCCACCCTCATGAATCCCTGATCAGTTATATATTGTTGTTATTATTTTATATTTTACACTGTCTGCTGTCTCCCTTCAACCATATTTCTGTTATTCCTCCCTTGGAGGGGGGGGGGCTATATACCCACCCTTGTGATGGGTTCCTCCTTTGTCCCCATTCCCCCTAAAATTTCTTTAAAAAATCATCTTATTGGGGGCTCATACCAATCCCATCACAATCCACACATCCATCCATTGTATGCACATTTGGATACTTGATATCACCATCATTTTTAAAACATCATTTCCTCTTAAGCCCCTGGTATCGGCTTCTCATATTTCGCCTCACTTGCTGCCCCCCCCCACAAACCCTCAATAATTTATAAATTCTTATTATTTTGTAATATCCTACACTGTCCAATGTCTCCCTTCACCCACTTGGGAAGATACCATATGTAGATCCTAGTAATTGGTTCCCCCTTTGTACTCCATCTTCACTCCATCCTCCCGGTGTTGTCACTCTCACCACTGGTCTTGGAAGGATCATCTGTCGCAGATGTCCTATGTTGCTGATTCCTCTCTATACCAGTGTGCATCTTGTGGTCTAGCCAGATTTGTAAGGTTGAATTGGGATCATGATAGTGGGGAGGGCATTTAAGAACTAGAGGGACGTTTCATATTTCATCGTTGGTCTCCTCCTTGCAACCCTTCTGTAAGAGGTTGTTGCTTCATCTATAGATAGGCTTTGGGTCCCGAGTCTGTGCTCCCCTAATTTATATTCATATACTCTTTAGTTCTTTGATGCCTGACACTTGATCCCTTCAACATAAGCTGATGTGATTCTTCCATGTGGGTTTTGTAACTTCTGAGCTAGATGGCCATTTGTTTTCCTTCAAAACCTCCAACCTTTCCCCCTCCCCTCAGTCCTCATTACTCTGCAGTCATTATTGTTTGGTCATATCTTACACTGCCCGGCATCTCCCCCTGCTCACTCCTCCCTATGTCTGTCCTCCAGATAGGAGACAGTCTGCAGATCCCCATAGATGGCTTCCTCTCTCCACCCCACCCTCCCTTCACCCATCCTGTAACTCCACTCCCACTAATTCCCCGAGGGGTTTATCCACCCCACGTGCCCTGCATTTCCAGCTCCCATCTCTGTCAGTACACCTCCTCCAGTCCAGCTGGAACTGCAGGGCAGAGTTGTGGTGCTTGGCAGGGAGGAAACCTTCAGGAAATAGAGGAAAGTTTTATGCTTCATTAATACCTCACTGACTCTTGATTGACCCATTTCCTCCCCATGACTCCCCGGTAAGGGGGTGTCCAATTGCCCACAATTGGGTTTCGCGTCCTCACCCTACTCTCCCCCTCATTCTTTTTTTTTTGGGGGGGGGGGCATCACTGCTCTCCGGTGGTGGGAGTAGGAGGCCCAGCCCCACTGCTGGAATTGAACCTCTGTCCCAGTGGGCCACAGTCCCGTGCACAACCACTACACCACCGGGGCTCAACCCCTCTCCCCCTCATTCTTATTAATTTAATCCTTGTTCTTTGATGTTTGATGTCTGCTCCTTTTGACTCCTCGTGATCACACCGGTTGATGCGCTTCTTCTATGTGGGCTTTGCTGTTTCTGTGCTGGATGGCCACTTATTCACCTTCAAGCCTTTAAGATCCCAGCTACTTTATCCTGTGGTGGTTGAGCACCATCAGTTTCTTCGGCTCTGTCTGTCTCTGCACCCTTTTGTCCTCAGCAATCATGACAGGAGGGTGGGCACTTAACGATATGTTTTTTGTTTTTTGATGCCTGATAGTTTGGTTCTTTCCACTCCTCATGATTACACAGGCTGGTGTGCTTCTTCTATGGTAGGCATTGTTGCACTGTTTCCTCATCCTCAAGCCTTCGAGGCCTCAGGCATTATGTCATGATAGTCGGGTACCATTAGCCAGCTATCCTGTTCCCACTTGTCCTCAGTGATCATCTCAGGAGAGTGCATACACAGTAATATTGATTTTTTCCTGATTGATGCCTGAGACCCTAACAGCCGTGGGGGGAGGGGGGCATGGACAGACTCAGGGATGGGGGGAACAACCATGGTCTGCAGTCGGTAGGGAGGAGAATGGGGGTGGCCTAATAGAGCCAAAGTAAGTGTAATGTAACAGAGAGGAAGTTAAGAAACTCAAATGAGTATCATTATTCTTATAGCTACTTATTTTCTGATTGCCAGGCCATAATAGTAGCCCACTTCTAGGCCAGAGTTTAAATGACAGAAGATTCAGTAAACACACACACAATTCACTATTCCTGGTCAAGAACTTAGTAATTGTTTTAATTGGACTCTGTAATATGATATTCTATTATATAAAAGAACCTCAGATTACTTTCCTAGAATGTAGGTCTTATTCTGTGTTTTGCTATTCAGAAAACCCTGAAGGTTCCCACTGTTTTACAAATGAAGTCCAAATTTCTTAGCTTACAATTCAAGTCGCTTCATGATAATTCGCCAGATCTATCCTCTGTACCTCTTTTGGTATGTGCTCGCTTTCATGCACCATATGCTGTAGCCAAGCATGATTATTTGCTGGTCTTCACGTACACCACACACTTTTACAACTCCTCCTGAAATACCCACGCCCCAGATATTACTTGTTAAAATTTTATAAGGTTTAGTTTAAATGCCACCTCCTGCACAAAAAACCCTTTCTGTATTTCTCCAGCAGACAATAATCATTTTTCCAACTTAGAATTCACATTACATTTTATGTCGACCTTTCTTTTCAGAATTCTAGCAATTTTATTACATTATAATAATTTTAGGAGCTCCTGGGTTTTGAGGCACATTGGGAGACTGGCCTAGCCAGTTACTTAGAAAGGCTGCAGCCTGGAAAACCCTGCGGAGTAGTTAGCTTTCCTCTGTACACTAGAGTCCACCCTTAGAATACATTCAAAAACAAGGAATCCATTAAAAAACATACGTACTTTTACTTTGTCTTTCTGCTCTGTCGACTGTAAACTCTGTAAGGGTAGCATGTGCATCTAAATTGTGTTTTTATAGTTACAATATTTTACCGACTACTTATTGACTAAAAAAGAAAGATTCCTTTGAGTTCATTCTTAGTTCAGTCAACTCAGTGTCAACAAGAAACACAGAAGCCCAAGTAAGCTCTCTAACTTTTCCAAAATCAGAGCATTGCTTCTCATATAGCAAGTAGGATGCCTGAATGAATACCTGGTATGTACATTCAGAGCTGCTTAATTGAATTAGCTGTCAATCTTTCCTTTTATTGAACTCAAACCACAAGACAGAGTTAGCATTAAGGGTATGAAATAGAAATAATTAGGTTTAAGGGGTTTTTTTTCTTTCTATTTTAGCGAGAGAAACATAATTTCCCTTCAACTTTATTTTCATAGTTTATAATACATAGACTGAAAATTATGAGCACAATGAATGAACACATTGTAATATACTATCGATTAGAAGCGAACATTTTGCTAATACTTGGAAGGAAGTACAATTCAAGCACTATGGACTTTCAAACAAAATCTGAAGTCGCATGATAAAAAAAGGACATGTCCATTAAATAGTTTAATCTCTAATATAAGCTTCAAATTGTCTTTCTCCCATTAGGTTACAAGTAAGTAAATCCAGTGAATTTAAGTGACAGCAAGAGGAATATTGGTTTAAAATGAGAACATGCATTTCTCTGTTATAGGTGATATGCTACATGTGACTGCATAGAACACTTACTACAGAAGCCTTTAACTTCAAGATAGAGAATCTTACTTCAAAATAAAAGAGATTATTTTTGCTTCTGGTAGATAGAACCATTTGAGATTGTTGTAGTATTTTGCCACTATGATTCTGAATTTGAAAAGATGTGATTTACTTTTTTAGATATTTTATATCCAGTTCTTAGACTTTTATGCAAGTTCCAAGAAACCTAAGAGGGAATGCACTCTGCACATTTTTATAGATTTCAAAACACACTTTAACCCCTTAGATCAACAATAGTTCATCTTTTGTATTGAAATTTTCTAAGCCACAGCTGGTCGGAGCCATGGTTCCATAGTGGATTATGTACTGCGTGAGAACTGCAAGACGAGGACTTCAAGACCTCATATTACTCTTTGTGTTTGGTGCACAATGGTCTAATTCTCACTCAACTGAGAATGAGGAGGCTTCAGTTTTGTGATCAGCTCTGTAATGCAGATAATTTGCACTCAAACTTTCTCCCTCACTAGAGATGTCTCTCAATTCAAATCGTATAGGAGTTTTCGCTTGATCTGTTCTTTTAAATGTGCCTCTCTATGATGTTTTATATATCCATAAAGCTCTTTCTATATTTTTCTTTGCAACATGCAGACTTTCTGTCATGAATTTAATGTTGTTTTGTGTCTCTGTTACTGATATTTATAACCATCCTCTGATTTTTAATTCCTCCAATTTTATAACTGTGTGTAACACTGGTAATTGAATATTGTTCAAAATACAGTCTTTACTGAAGTGCTGTTTATTATATTTTTAGCCATTAATGAAAACATTAAGCAAAATATAGAGCAACTTATCTGGTACACACCATTACACATCTTATGCTAATGGCAATACAATGATTATAAAACAATTGAAAATATGAAGTTTTAAGTGCTTAATACTCTCATAATTGGATTTTACACATAGTTCTTTGCCACCTATTGTTTTTAAACTAAGTACATTCTATAAATGAAACCTCATTATGCTATAAATTGTTTTCCTCTAATCGTTATTTATGATACATGCCATATTGCAATTTTTCGTAGTCTTTATTTACTAAACATATTCTATTGCTGTTTTCAATGTGACAATCAACCCTACTAAAGTATAATATAATCTGCTTGTCTATTTTTTAAAAAAATATGGGACATTGGGAAAATAAAATTATTTATTTTGAATTGTGAATTAATTGCTTAATGCCATGTGGTGGGTTTTATCAGTATGACAGCTCAATTGTCAAAACTCAACTCCCATTTGAAATATTTCCAATATTAAGACATTCAGTTGTGTAAGTTGAGGGCATATTTCAATAATATAGCAAAGCATTGTTGAGCAATCTTTTGTTAGCATTTACATATCTAGATAGCATTTAGAGATAGATGGAATCTTCTGGTTTGGTATTTTTAGATATCGGCATTTATGGAAGAGGTTAATTTGAAGTTATAAGTTTTGAAAAATAACAATTTTCAAGACATTTTGGTTTTCTCTCAAAATTTAATCTCTATTTTTTTTAATTCCTCCTAAATTTTGGTCGACTATTTACATTTCCACTATCACGGTCCCTGCCCTTTGCAGCCCAGGTAATTTGAAAGGAGCTTATGCTGCTTCATCCTATGGCCATGGCTTATGTTTTATATTCAGGGTAGGCAAGAGACTTGATTGAAGCTTTTGAAACTAATAATAATAATATAGATTTATGGGGATAGAGTAATATCTCTTTTCTAAGACAGCTTCTAGAAATGTTTCCCTGGAAAGGTGCAAGGGATCCCTGGGAGTAGTTAGTTGTCCTCTTGCCATCATAATGTGTCACCAGTTTTAAGACGAAGCTGAAGTCATAGATTATAGGATGGAAATGCAGCAATGTGTTAAGGTTGTGACTCATTGAATCAAGGAATCAATCAGGGAATCAATCCAATTATGAAGGTTCAGAGTTTGCATGATATGATTCAATAAATCAATTTTATTGTTAAGCAAGTTTGAGCAGTATTTCCACTACTTACATCCAAACACAATGTACCATATTTTTTGGACCATAAGGTACACTTTACCATAAGATGCATCCAGTTTTTAGAGCAGGAAAACAAGAAAAAATATTCTGAACCAAATAATACCAGTATACTAGAATATTTATTTAAATAAAACAAAATATGGTAATATCTAATAGTGTAAACTCAACAGTTGTGTTAAGGACCATCATAACCTCCATTAACAAATTAGGGGAGTCGGGTGCTGTGCCATCATGTGACCTGACTGACATTGAATGTTCAGAAGGCAGGACTTCCCCCAAACACACAGCAATCCACAGCATGCAAATAGCAGTGGACAGTAAGTGGGTACATGGGATCGTAAACAAATGTTCTGGAGTACCACATGTTCAGACCATAAGATGCACCCTCATTTCTCTCCAGCTTTGTGGGGGTGCTTCCTATGATCTGACAAATATGGCAGTTGATACAAGGTAGGCAATATTCTCAAGGGACAAAATGTGCTAGAAGAGTTACCAGCTTGCATATGACTTTGTGTCAAATGGCAATGTGTACACTTGCTTCATAGTTTATAATTTCAGACGAGATCGGGCGCGTTCAGGGTGGTATGGCCGTAGACCATAGTTTATAATTTCAAATCGGTGATTGATCATGAAGAATAGAGGGAGATTATTTGTTATATTCAGACACAGAAAGGCAACTGTCTTCGTTTCTTCCATGCTGACTTTTCCCCTATCTAGAACTTTACCTGCTCCACTCTCACATGCACTAGGTATTCAATTATGGTTTCATAGAAAGGGTACCTGAACTGCTAGGAGCAATCAGTTCATGAAGACGAGGAAAAATAATTTGTGGTAGGAGGAGGCTGGAGTCATTTAAGAAGGCAGTTTAAATTTCACTTTCCTTTCATTTTATTATTATTTTTTCATTTTTGTGGATAGTGAGATGACTGCGGCATTTCTGTTAAAGTTCCAAACTGTGGAAGACAGATGGTCTTAAATCTGTACATTTGTATATTTTGTGCTATGGAGATTTCTTCCAAACCTTGATAAGAATGGGGGTAGACCAACCAAATTAATTGCTGCCAAGTTGATTCCTCTCCATACCGACCACAGGACAAAGCAGAACCATCACAGCAGACTGCCAAGACTATAATCCCTTAAAGAAACAGACGGCTGCCTCTCTCTTCTGTGAAGCTCTGATGGATTGGACCACCAGCATTCTGAGTAGCAGATGAACACTGAGACCATTCAGTCCCTAAGGCTGAACCACGTCTCCAGTATGACATTCAGCTTTGTAGTATTAGAAAAAACTGAATTCTAGTCACAGTAGTGATTACAGTAATATGCCTACAGTAAAAATTCCTATTTCAAGTATATTGCATATGTTCGATTGCTTTGGAATGTGTGTTTATATTTATTATAACCTTATTAGATAATCTAGACTTCTCAGGATATAAGAACTTCTCAAATGTGCGTGACTCTTTCACAGAAAAAAATAATAGTGACTCTCTGATTGATATGGTTTTGAATAAATTACTTTCAAATTGTCTATAGTTTCTATCCATACTTTCTTTTCAAGTTATTACAACTTTATTTTCATTGAATTTAAATATTTTTACTGTGAAATTCCGCAACTGATGCGAACTATAGCAAGGTCTTTAGTTTGCTGAGAGTTAAAATGCTTCTAATAAAATGGATCTTTTTTTGCCAAAATTTTAACAGAATGGGAAATGAAGATTTGTGAAAGAGGTCAGGAACATGGGCTTGATGATTTGTTTATGCTAGGGAAGCAATGGTGAGAAAAGTATTATACTAATTCTTACCAGAATTTCTCTTAGAAAAACATGTCAATAAGCTTCTTGTAGAAGCAAAGGAGATCTTGAGGTCATGGACATCTACACCTACCTGATAACGAAAGAGATGGCCAGTGTTTCTGCATTGAAAAGCAGAGGAGTATCCTTTGTGTCTGAGTGAGGGGGGAATGGAAAAAATGGAACATAAATATGAGACCAGTGTTCATAGCGGAAGCTGCCGTCTATGTACTGAAGAAGGCGGGTATTGCCATAGTAAGCGGTAACTGTTTTTCCCTTTTTGATTGTACGTGACACAAATGGTACCACTTATAAGGAATGGCATCTTGCCTTAGGTGAGATCTAGTATAACCACTTTACAGATG
This sequence comes from Nesogale talazaci, assembly GCA_004026705.1. Taxonomy (NCBI): domain Eukaryota; kingdom Metazoa; phylum Chordata; class Mammalia; order Afrosoricida; family Tenrecidae; genus Nesogale; species Nesogale talazaci. The sequence goes on from PVJH01000683.1 coordinate 143,343, forward strand.
AAGGACAGTTAAAAAGTTTAACATAATGTCCAACATCTTACTACTGGTAAGTGGCAAAGTCAGTGTTACTGCACAAATCAGTCTTACACCCCACCCCAAGAGCGTTAACCAATAATCTCTAGGATGTGGCAATATGCTTGTAGTTTAAGATGAGACTGAAGTCACAGAATGTGTTTTCTTTGTTTGCATGTAGAGGTTTGGGTGCAAGTTTACAGAGTAAGTTAGCTTTCTGTTAAACAATCTGTATTTTTTTGTTTCATGACAAAATAATTATAGTTCCCTCGCTGTAACAGCACTTTCCCAACTCCTGTGGGTTCCTCATGTTCATTTACCTCCTCTCCTGCTTTCTGGATTTTGTTATCGGCTAAATGCCAACTTTTTGGTCCCTGATGATCAGTTCTTTGAGAAGTCTGATCCTCAAGAGTGTTATTGATCACTTTAGGCCCATTATTTGGCTGAAAGCCAAAGGGTGCCATCAGTCTCCCATTTGCAGAGTGTCCAGGCATCAGTCTTGGACTTTCTCCCGGTCTTTAGCAGACAAGAGTAGCTGTGCAGTGCCACCGAGTCGTTCCTGACTCCCAGGGGCCCTTCCGGGTCCTGCCCCTGCTCACAGTTGTTGCTTCCCCGGAGCCCATGGTCGCAGCCACTGTGTCCATACGTCTCGGCCAGGGCCTCCCCCGAGTTCACTCTCTCTCCGCTTGGCCAAGCATGATGTCTTTTCCCCGGCACCACTCTGTCCTGCCCATCGGCCTCAAATACATAATATCGCCTCTAAGGAGCATTCTGGCTGTTCTTCTTCCAAGACAGGTATTTGTCGATATTTTCAATTTTCTGAACACCATAATTCAAAGGCATTAGTCTTCATTATTCAATTTTCAACTTTCACATGCAAAGGAGGCTAGTGAAAATGCCATGGCATTGGGCAGGGCACCTGCGTTCTCAAAGTAAGGTCCTTGCCTTTCAACCCTTTACAGGGGTCTTGTGGAGCAGATTGACTCAGTGTAATGTGTCCTTTGATCTCTTGATGGTTGCTTCCATCGACATTGGTTGTGCATCGAAGCAAAATGAAATCCTTGATAACTGCAATCTTTTCTCCTGTCTACGGGTCTATGTGCAAGACTTTCTTGACACTGAATTGGAATTCATATCGAAGGCTGCAACATTGGCTCTTCATCCACAAGTGTTTGAAGCCCTCCTCACTTTCAGCCTAGTTCAGCCTAGAGTCACTTTCAGAAGCAAGCCTAGCTTGTGTGTGTGTGTGTGCGCAATGATTTTGAATTTTATCTTACATTTTCACTATCTGGGAACTTCTATTGGGATCGCCACCAAAGCAATTGGTGGTGGTATCTGGACACCACCTAATTATATTGATCTTAATGTACTGCAACCTGAGTTTAGTTACTTCAATCATCCGTTGATCTAAATATTTCCTCGACTCTTTCATTTTCTTTACTCTTCTTTGCTCCATGTGGGGAGAGAACAATAGTTGCATCTTTAATAGCAACTTTACAAGCTTTTAAAATGTCAACTGCTTCTTGCCAAAATAATATGTAGAACATTGTCTTTGTGTTTCTGTGTTATGTCACTTGACCTAGGTACTCCCCTAGACAATAGTTCTAAGTCACCCAGTTCAGTGACTCATGCCCTCAAAGTGTTTGATTATGGCTAAGAAGTTTTCATAACTTTACTTTGAATAGTCTCCTGGAGATTTGGCTATATATTTATATCTCTATGTTATGTATTATATAAATGTATAAATATATACATGTATTTGGTATAAATATATAAGTATAAGTTATATATATCCTTTTAAATATTGATTGAGTTATTTCACTGTTTTGGTCTTAAGCAGCATCCATTTAATATCTGAAACTATATGGATACATTTTACCATATTATAGTATAAAGAAAAAGACACATGATCACTTCAATAACTGCTCACACATTGGCGAGGGCCTCCAATTTTTTGTCTTGTATGGGCTAGGAGCTCCAGTATAAGGTGGCATACAAGGAATAACTATAGAGATTCTTGTCCTTTTTGTGATCCTTGAAAGGTAGGATTACTGGATTTATTCTTAGCATCTATCTTTTGCCGAACCTTTTTCTGCTCAAGAGTGTGGTCCCATTTACATTTCCATCCTCTAGTTTGTCTCTGTTATGTATTCACTTGTTGATTATTGTATGTTATCATTGTTATTGTAGTGTTGTATTTGTACTAATCCTTACCTTTGTGCCTTTAACTCTTCTTCAAACCGCACTGTGTTTCTATGCCATGGATCTATTGTTCTGACTTTCCCCTATTGCATATTGCTTTCTCTTTCATCCAAGTTAACACATATTGATTCTCTAGATCAGAGCTTCTTTAACTTTTTCACCCACGACCCCTTTACACCCAAGGACTGCCGCAAAGTCCCCACATTCATTAAACGTTAGTGCCTGCATTAAATTTGGTCATTGGGCATTCAGAAGTCTTTTACTGTGGTCAGATGTATCTCAACTCTCACATTGTCACACAGTTTAAGAATGTTTTCTCTAGATAATGATTTTCTGTCACTTCTTTTTATCTGTGGTAGCCATTCTGCGTGTAAACCTTTCTTGATTTTTGCTTATAATAGCGGTCTTATATAATATTTGACCATTTGGGTTTTTCTAAATTAACTCAGTATATGATCCTCCATGTTCATCCATGCTATGTCATATTTCATGGATTGACTGTAAATTTTTAGCAGTGCACACTATTCCATTGAATGTGCTACAGTTTGTTTGTCCATCATCTCTCAATGAACACTTAGATAACGATCATCTTTCTTGCTAGTGTGAATTATATTATGGTGAAGATGGGTGTGCACAGATCTATTGATGCCACACTACCTTAATTGTTGAGGACTCCGAGTGGTGGTGTGGGTTAGATTTGGGGCTATTAACCGTAAGGTCAGCAGAAAAAGGAGGCTATCTGCTCCCATAACCGACATGGTAAGGCTCACCCTGTGTATTAGAATAGACTTGATGACAGTGGGAGTGGACTGCTGGATCATATGCTGTTTCTCCTGTCAGCTTGTCAGGGAAGGCCCATATTGTTTTCTATAGGTACTGTGCGACTTTACATTCCAATTTGCAGTGTATAAAGGTTCTAGTTTCTCCATATAGCTTCTAGCGTTTGATCCTTTCTGTTTTATTGTTTTTTTCTTCTTCTTGAATTGTGATGTTAATGCTGCGATGATAGGACGTTGTTTTTTTTGATCTGCCTATTTCTATGGATTAATGATCAGGAGTCTTTTTTTGGGGCTTGTTTGGTGACCACCCTAATAGCTTCTTTGGGAAGTGTCTGCTAAGGTCCTCTGATTCTTTTTTCCCCTCCCTTTTTGGGGGTCTTTTTGTTGTTGAAGTACTGATGCTTTCTATAAATTTCAGAGGTTAGTCTCATCAATTTTCCCTTCAATGAATGGATTCTATTTTGAGTCTTTTGGTAAAGTCTTTTGAACATAAGTGATACATTTTTAGGAATGCCTAGTTTTCTAACTTATCTAGTTTTGTTTGTATATTTTTAATTATGCTTGATAACTTTTTTTTAGATAATCTTCTAATGTTACAAATTAGGGCTTCTATATTTGCCTCTATTTTTTCCTCTTATCTTTATAATTGCAGGTTTTAAATGTAGGCCATTTATCATTTTTTAGTTACTGATAGATGTTTTATGGGGGCACTTCTAAAAGTTCATGGAAGGGTGGATATAATAAATGCTGGTATTGTTTCACCAAAAATCTGAAATCCCTTTGTATATGGTTTGAGGTTTGATGCTTGCTTCATTTTTATGCAAATTCCAATTAAGTTTTGCCAGAACTATTTTTTCCCCATTTAACGGAACTTGGCCCTTTGTCAAAGGCCAGTTTTCCATATGTGGATGAATTTCCGGAGGACTTCTCATTTCTGCTTCATTGGACTGTGTATCTGCTGTTGTGTCAGTACTGGGATGTTTTGACTACTTAACTATATAGTATTTTTTGAGATTGCTAATTGTAAGTAAAATTGTAATTTTCTTCTTCATCTATTGCATGATTTAGCCGGGTCTATTCTCTTTGCATATAAAATTGGTGATTCCTTTTTCCCATCTTTATAAAGCATAGGTTAACAAACTTGCTTTCCCTTTTTAAGAAAAGAACATACTCAGCACTGTTCTGGAGATTTTAAACTTTTTTACTAGCATTCATAATCCAAGATAAAGTATAGGTATAAGCTTGTGTACTCCCATGGATCACTCCAGCACCCCTTGGGAAATACTGATCTAAAAAATGTTGGTGGGATCTGTATCAGGATTGTGTGATTATTTCTATATTGCTTTGGTTAGTATTTACATTCTTATGTAGACAAGTCTTCCTCTCCAAGAGCACATGTTCCCATTTATGTAGATTTATTTTTATTTCTGGCAGTAGTCGCTAGTGTTTAAATTTTTTTCTTTGTGTAAGTTGGCTTTATATATTCTTAAATATTTCATCTTTTTGGTTGCTTTTGTAAAGAGTGCTGTTTTCCTGATTTCATTTTCAAAATCTTTATCATTGCAGTGCTTTGTTATGTCGTACATATGATTGCTATTTTTTCCTTGTCCATTTTGACTGAAACATTTTGCTGAATTAATCTGTTAGCTTCAGAAATTTTCTTGTTGAGTCAATTGGTTTTTCTAAGTATAGGACTATATTGCTTGCAAGTATGTGTAGTTTTCTTTCTTTTTTAGGGACTTGGATGCTTTCTTTTGTCCATTCTTGTCTTATTGCTCTAGGTAGAACTCTCAATACAATATTGATTAGGAATTGTGATAAAGGGCATTATCGTCTGATTCCCATTTACAAGGGGGAATGATTTCAGTCTCTTTTTTTGGATAGCCATACTTGCTTGGATCCACAATCAATGCTCATAGAAGCAAACTAGCCAAGAGATCAGATGATGCATTGCATCAGGTAAAACTGCTACACAAGATTTCTTTTAAGAGTTGAAATAGCAAGGATGTGACTTTGAGGACTGAGGCGATGCTTGACACAGTCATGGGATTCTCATTTGTCTCATGTACATGTGAAAATTGGGTATTGAATAAGGAAGACCAAAGAAAATGATAATGCATATGAACTGTGGTTTTTGACCAAGAGTATTGAAAGTACCATGAAATACCAAAAGAACAAATAAATCTGTTATGGATGAAGTGCAGTCAAGATGATCCTGGAAAAAAGGATGGCGGAACTTCATCTCAAGTACATCAGCCCTACGCAGAAGCCATCTGTTGAGTGAAGCAGAGAGGCAACGGGAAGGAGAAAGGCCATTGATGTGAGGCACTGACCCATTGACTGCGACAGTGGGCTCAAAAATGAGAACAATGGGGAAGATGGCAGAGCACCGGGCAGTGTTTCCTTTGATTGTATCTGGAGTTGCTGTGGATTGCAATCGACTTGATGACATCTAACAGCAGCTCTTAATTATGTAGAGACACTTCCCTTCTATTCCTATTATGCTATGTATCTGGTATGGGGTTTATTAGGATTCTTGAATGCTTATCTTCTTAGTTCTATGATACTAGAGAAGTTTCCCCTAACCCCCTCCCCCCAGTAAGTTTTTAACTTTGGGGGAGGGGGGTTGTTTTTTGTTTTCTTTCTCTTCTAGAATTCCACAAATATATACATTATACCTCTGGATGATAATTCATATAATTATTAGGCTTTCTTAGTATGCTTTTACTTTTTTATCTCTCTGATTATTCCTCTGAAAAATAATATTTAGAGACTAGTCTTTAATTTTGTTTACTGTTTCTTCCATAAATATAATTCTACCCATTTGTTTCTCCAATGCTTTATTTATTCCAGAATCTTAGTTTTATTCTTTTGGATTTCTAGTACTTGTGTGTTTAAAATGTCTAATGAGCGATTCACTTTACTCTTCCAGTTTTTTTCCTGAGTCCTCCATAAATCTTGTCTTTGTTTCCCTTGATTTTGTTTTGGCTTTTTTTGAGCTCTTGGAGAATTCTTTATATGACCTTTTGAAGTTCTCATCTGTTAGCTGCATAGCCTTTCCTTGCTTAGATAAGTTTCCAGATCGTTATCTTGATCATGTGCTTATGCCATCTTGTTGCTATTTTTCTGTGATTTGACGTTGTCTGTTGTCTCCAAGACCTTACAGGGGTTATATACAAAGAGACTAGTAGAAAAATATAGTAAAAAGTATAGTGATTTTTCCCCCCACAAGCCTTTTGAAGTCCATTTATTTTTATTTGTTGATTCCGCATTGGTTTTCACGCTGCTGATTTTTGTTTAGTTTTGTTTTCATATGGCTGGTACTTTTGTCACTAGTATGGCAGTTCTAGGATGCTTAGTGCCTGCCTTCACGTGGACCGTGCAAGCACGGGCCCTCTGTTTTCTGGTGGTACAGAGCAGGTAAGCGTGGTCTGGGCAGGTGTTCACTACTATCTCTTGTGGCTCCATAGGTGAAGGAGCAGGTCGTGTCATTGAGTCACTGGTTGACCAGCAACTGGCAGGTGTGGTCAGTATGGTTGGCTAGTGAGGATTCAGTAACTACTCTCTATGGATGGATGGATGGATGTGTGGGTGGAGAGAGAGAGGTGAGAGGAGGAAGAAGAGAAGGGAGGAGGAAGAAGACAAGGAGAGGGGAAGAAGAGTGACAAGGGAGAAGGGAGGAGAGAAACAGAAAGAAAAAAGAAAAAGAAAGTGGGTTAGCAGTAGGCATGAGAATGAGTCTCCAACAGCAGAAGCAGTGAGCAGGCTGTGCGTGGTCTGTTAGAGCAACTCGTCATCCAAGCTGCTAAGGAACTGGCGTGATGTGGAGTTAGCATGTGCATGGTATGGTGTTTTATTAAAGAGACGGAGAGAACAGACTGAGAGAACTCCCTTTCCCTTTTCCCTCATCCTTTGTTGAATTAGGTGTCTGCCTCCAGTAGCAGCCCAATGTGGGTCAAGGTTCCCTGCGTCATTCTCAGACCTTGGATCCCCACAGCTCTGCACTCACTGACCTGTGGCCTTTTTGCTTCTGTTTTCACATTTCCAATTCATTTTGCTTGAAGCTCGTGACCCTTAGGGGCTCTGGGGAGCAACTCTTGAGTTGGACTGGATCGGGACGCCCTCTTCATCTAAAACTGCTTCTTGATATAAACTTCTTTTTCCTATGTTTATGAGCATCACTGGTTTTGTTTCTCAGGACAACCAAGCAGAACAAATATAGTAGTTATACTATACAAGTAGAAAATTGAACAGTCTATGAAAAATCTTTTAGATAAGTAGTAATATAGACTATGGGAAGTAGATACAAGATTAGTAAATAATGATCATTAGCTCTACTGTGTGTGATATAGTAAAAGGCATAAACAATGAAATCCATAAAATATATTGAGATAAATGAAAATTGATAAGACTTATGAAGCCCTGATGGTGTACTGGTTAAGGGTTGGCCTGCAGTCCTTCAGGTCAGTAATTTGAAGCCATGGGCCATGTTTCTGGGGAAAGAGGAGGCTTTCTAATCCTCCTAAACAGGTATACATTTTCCAAACCCACAGGGGCAGTTCTACGCTGCCTGATGTGAACGCTAGGCACCGGCATCAGTCTGAGGGCAGTGCATTTGTATTTATAGCAAATCAAAAGTAGCAACAAAATACCCCTGTAAACATTAGGGAACAATATAGTGATACCAAATATTTGGTATGGACACACTTGAATGTCAAATCAAATATTAAAAAAAATCAATTTTCACCAGATGTGTACATAGTGATTATATAATTATAACCAGAAATTTGTTTGAAGAGCCAGTGAAAGTGAAAGGGCATTAGATAAAGGCTAGTAAAGAGGGCTGAGCCCCGGTGGTGTAAGTGGTTGAGTGTGGGACTGCAGCCCGCAGGCTTGGCAGTTCAAATCCAGCGGCAGCTCTCAGGAGCAGGACTAGGTAGCGCCCACGGCCACCAGAAACAGTGATTCCCACCAAAACAAACAACAGCAACAACAACAAAAGGCTAGTAAATAAAATAAATTACACTATTCTTCAAAAAAATTTTTTAAAGAAAATTATTCCAGTTAAACCAATGTGTGAAAGGAATTAAAAAAAACTGTGATTCTTATTTCCAAGGTAGTGTGTGAGGGAGTAATAGATTATTCAATCAATTTGCTGAGATCATTGGATATCTGTTGGAGAGAAAGTAAAATAAACTTCTATGCTTGAATGCAACTAGAAAAATTTCAATCATATTAGAGATTTAATATAAAATGTGCATTATATATGCTGTGTTTTTAAAAGGGGCTGGATATTAAATTGTAGAGTCAGGAAGCTTCTTAATCACATAAGTCATTGAGGAAGGAGAGTGACCTATTTGGATTCATACATACTAAAACTTTTCTCTAATTCTGCTGCCACAGTCTTCATAGGAATTGGCGCATTCCTCCCTAAACAAAAACAAAAATCAGAAAAAGAGGCCCTCTGCTTGGTGGAGTTTTCTAAGTACACATTTCCCCACACTATGCAAGAATACTGAAACTCACAGAGTTAGTGCACACAGGGCATCACCTGGAAAGGTTCTCTTTGGTCACAGTGAATTTTTTTTGAAGGAGCAGTTTGAGATCAAACCTCGTTTTTTTGTGTGTGATGGCTGATTTAACAGAATAGCTGGTAGCTGGAAATTTTGTTTCTTGCTTGGAAAAAATGCTGCAGAAACTGTAGTGAAGTCAAATGCAGTTTAAATGAACAGCACTGTGGGAAAAACTCTAGTGTACAAGTGATTTTCTTGTTTCAAAAAAGGTGATATGCATTTTGATTGTTGAGTTTTGTTGCATTTGGAATTCATTCCACCAGGTTAGACTGATAATCAAGCTTTCTATTTAAAGGTTCAGAAAAAAATAGAATGACAGTGTGTGACAAAAAAGGCCTGATTTGTGGCTGACAGGGGATGGGTTTTGCCACCACGGCAATGTACTTGCTCCCTCAGCCATCAGTGTTCTATTTTGGAGCAAAAAGCAGCATTCCTCTCTTGCCTCATGCACCTTATTCACCTGACTACATTTCATGCAACTTCTTTTTGTTTCCAAAAATGAAGAGGAACATGAAAGGATAGCGATTTGTTGTTGTAGTAGAGGTGAAGAAAAAGCAAGGAAGGTGTTACCAGGCATCTAAACAGATGAGTTTGAGAAATGTTTCCAAGAATGGAATCACAGATTCGACATGCAATGGAGAGTAATTTGAAGGTGATAAAGTTGTTTTGTAAAAAAAATTTAAATATATACTTTGAAAAAAAACCTGTTCCTTATGGGGTGCCCCCATGTATAATCCAGTTTTTCTATTTTCTCAGCATACAGATGGACTAAATCTGGTGATTCCCTAACTTTAAACCATGCAGTAATTCCTTGGTCCATTTTTACAACTCCCTCTTAATCCTGTTACAAGATCTTATGAGCACAGCAAAGTGTTTCAGAATTCCCCTCTTCTCCAGGATATCTATAATTTGTTCTGATTCACACAGTTGAGTGCCTCAAAATAGTTAATAAAACACAAGTAAAAATATTTCTGGTTTTCTCTGCTTTGATTCAGGATCCATCTGACATCAACAATGATATTCCTTTTTCCAAATCTCTTTCTGATTCAAGTCTGAACCTTTGGCAGCTTCTGTGTACAACTGAAACCCTTATTGGATGATCTTCAGCAAAATTCATATCAGTGACATATGATATCGGTGATATTATTTTACAGTTTGAACATTCTGTTGGGTCACTTTTATCCGGAAAGTTGGCCAGCAGTTGGTCAAGCAGCTCTCCTCCAAATTTCTTGGCATAGATGAAAAAGTTCTAATGCTTCATCCACTTGTTGAAACTTTTCAATTGGTATTCCATCAATTCCTGAAACCTGTATTAACTTTCAGTATATCTTGAACATCCTCCTTCCCCATTATTATTTCTTGCTCATATTCTGATTCGTGAAATGTTGAGCGCTTCTGTTTGGTACAACGACTCTATGTATTCTTTCCATCTCTTTATGCCTTCTGTATCATTTAGTGTTTTGCACATAGAATCTATCAATATTGTAACTAGAGGCTTGACTTTTTTTTCAGTTGAATATATGCCCAGTGTGTTCTTTCCTTTTGGGTTTCTAATTCTAGGTCTTTGCACATTTCATTATAACATTTGGCTTTATTCTCTAGAGCTTCCTTTTGAAAATTTCTATTCAACCCTTTGACTTCATCATTTCTGTCACTTACTTTCCATACATTCTGACATCTACCTTGTTATTCTCTTTCTTTTTATTGACCCTTTGCTTTCATCATGTATTATGTTCTTGATGTCCTCCTACAGATCATCACGTCTTTTGTCATGGATGTTCAGTGCATCCAATCTCTTCTAGATATCCCACCAAAATTTCAGGTGGGATAGACCCAAGATTGTATCTTTGCTCTTGTGGATTAAAAAAAAAAATTTCAGCTCTTTCATGAACTTACATATGAGTAATTGATATGTAATAACAGATCAATTAGTATGTCATATAAATAATTAATAGGGCATATAATTGATACGACAACAGGACATATGACTAATTGATAGTGACATATCAACTAGTTCATGTCCATAAGTGACAATAGTTGTTCTGTTTTGGTGAACCCCTGAGCTGGCGTTAGCTGCAAGTATCTATTTTCTCTTTCCATAAAATGAGGTCAAGTTGATTTCTGTGGATTCCATCTGGAGAAGTCTATGTGTATAGTCATCTTTTGTGTTGTTGAAAACAGGTATTTGCTGTGAACAAGTGGTGGCTTTTGCAGAATTCTATAATGTGATCTCCAGCTGTGTTTCTAGCACCAAGTCCATATTTACAAATACTGCATCTTCTTCTTTTTTTTAAACTTTTCAATAATTATCAATGCATCTTGATTGCATGTTTGATCAAGTTCCAGCTGAAGTCATTGGTAGCATACTTCAATTTCTTCATCACTAGTTTTGCAGTCGGTACATCAGTTTGGAAGCTGATTGTATTGATTGAACTTCCTTGAAGACAGAGAGGTATAATCCTATCATGATATATTGTACTACAAGATTGCTTTTACAGTGTCCTTTTTAACAATGATTGTTAGTGCTATTCCTCTTGATTATGTTATAGTAAATCATATGATTTTTCTGCTTCAAAATGGCCAGTACTAGTTCATTTCAGTTTATTAATGACTGGGAAGTAAACTTTTATGTGTTCCATTACATTTCTGACAAATTCTGACAAATTACAATTCTGACAAATTTCACAGATTCATATTTCACACATTCTCAATTCCCATCACTAATAGATTTTTTGGGGCTGTCTCTTCTTAACCTTGATTCTTGTCTCTTCAGATAATGAAGATTCCCATGGCTCTTCCCCCAACCCCTACAGTCTTTATCTGATTCACGGCACTGTGGTCAACTCCACTCTGAGAAACAGCTCCTCCTAAGTCACATTTCCAGTGGCCTAAGGGGCCTGTCTTCTGACATGATCTCAGTATTATGCTTCTGTTAATTATGCCAATAATATCTGACAATATTTCAAAATTGTGTATACAGTTTTCTTTCAGCGGCTCCTTCCTCCAAAGTGGAAAGTTGAGTCATTCTTCATTGTCAACTCTTAGTCTGGAATCTCTGCTGAAGCATATTTACTTTGAGTGATCCTCCTGGCATTTGAAATACCAGTGATGTAGCTTCTAGCATGACAGCAGCACACAAGCTACTGCAGGATGACAAATTGACAGACAATTGTGCTGCCAATATTTCAGAGCCTGGCAGGGTCAACCATGGTTTTCTTACTACTTTCAGACTAAGAACGCACCGAGAAGAAGAAATTGCCTCTCCACTCTGAATGAGCAGTCACTGAAAGCCTTCTGGGTAGCCATGGTACTTTGATATAATGCTCAAAGATGAGCCCCGCAGGTTGGAAGGCACTCAAAATATGACAGGGACAGAACTGTCCTCAAATAGACTTAGCTTTAATGTCATAAATAGAGTAAAATTTTTGTAGCCTTCATTTGTGGAATTGGCATGACTGAAAATGTGAAGAAACAGCTGCAAACATTCAACAATAATTGAAGCATGTTGTTGTTCAGTGCTATTGAGTCAGTTTTAACCCAGGGCAATCTTATGTAAAAAACTATGAATCACTAGTCTGCCCCACATCATCCTCACAACTGTTCCTATGCTTGATCTCATTGTTGCAGTTTTCTAAAATAAAAACTGTTGCAGAGCTTTACAAGTGAACAATATGACAATAATGAGCAGTACATAAGATGCAGTAGTCTCCATCCCCTTAGAAAGAGACTGAAATCTCCTATCCTTATCATTCCCTCTTGTGCTGTAATGACGAGGTGCTTCTTGCTGTGACTCTTCTATTTGTGGTATTTATAACTCCCAAATAATGTGTTGTTGTTGTTAGGTGCCATAGAAAATTTGAAGTCATCAAAGATTCAATGAAATGCATAAAGGTAGATATTCTAGATAGAGTAATTGAAGCGAATTGGATTTATGTTGACCCTTTTGAATCTGACAATCATATGGTTTACTCAGTTGGGAACGAGTAATTAAAGTGGAATGTTGTCTTATCATCAAAAAGAACATTTCAAAATCTCTCTTGAAGCACAAAGCTGGGTGTGATAGGATAACACCTACATGCCTACACAGAATATCAGTTAATACAACTATTTTTAAAATTTACAACATGTATTATAGCTGATGATAAATCAAAGAATTCCACCAAATTCTTTATTCTGAAATTTATCTCACATGCAATCAAGATGTAGTGACAGTTGCTGGTGATTGGAATGAAAAAGTAAGAACACAGAGATAGGATCAGTAGTTAGAAATACAGAGTTGGAGACAGAAATGAGAATGGAGATTGCATGATGTAATTTTATAAGATCAAGGGTTGCTTCATTACAAATGCTTTTTGCAGCATCATAAACTGTTACTATACTTGTAGTCCTTGCCAGATGTAATGAACAAGGATCAAATTGACTATATCTCTGGGAAGAGATGAGGGAGTTCATTTTCCTCCTGAAACCAAGGCCAAAGACTGACTGGGGAACAAATATCAATTGCTTTTACCTAAGTTTAGATTCAAATTGAATGAGATGAAAACAATTTCAGCAGATTCAAAGTACCACTTTAATCCTACCCAAACTTACAGACCATTTCAAGATCAAACTTGAACTCAAGTCATTGAACAGATGAGTATTGGGATCATATCAAGAACAAAACACATAAAGAAAGCAGAGTCTTTTTAAGACAGTCATGAAGTGGGGCAGCAAAATGAGGAAAATACTTGAGAAGCTGGAATGACACAGTAGCTGTTTCAATGCATTCAAATAAAAGAATTATTGTGAGGATGGCACAGGACGGGATAGAGTTTTGCCTGTTTGTACATATCAGGTCACTATGAATTGGACCCAACTCCACAGCACCTAACAGCAACACAGGAAGAAATGACCAAGATGGATGTCAAAAAGATTCTGAAACTTACTTTTGATGCTAGGGAAGCTAAAGAAAATGAAAGACATGATGAACTAAAATAATTAAATAGAAAAATTTTAATCTCAGCTTGGGAAGAGAATGTAAAGCATTTTAATGAAAAGTGCAAAAACTTGGTGTTAAAACGCTAAAAATGGAGATCATGTTCAGCATGTTTCAAACTAAAAGAAATGAAGGAAAAAGTAAAATCTAGAGTTGCAGTATTGAATGATTTTGTAGGCAAAATATTGAATGATTCAGGAAGCATCAAAAGAAGATGATTTGCAACAGTTAGTACCACAAAAACTGATTGGCATTAAACTGTTTCAAAAGGAAACATCTGTTTAAGAACCAATCATATTGGAGGAAGAAACTCAAGCTGTACCAAAAGCATTGTGAATTGGTATAATATAAATGGCAATGGTTCAACAAATTGATGAAGCACAGGAAGTACTCACTCTCTATGTGAAGAAATTTGAAAGGCAGCTAACGAGCCAACTGATTTGGAGAGGTCCACACTAGTGCCCATTTCAAAGAAAGAGGACCCAAATGAATGTGGAGATTATTGAATAGTATAATTTATGTCACATGCATGTGAAATTTTGCTGAAGATAATTCAGCAACCATTGCAGCAGTACAGCCAAGGGGAGCTGTCAGAAATTCAAGCAGGATTTCGAAGAGGGCTTGTCATTAGGGATATCATGTTTGAGCTCAGAAAGATTTAGGATGAAAGGATAACCAGTGTGTCAGGCAGGGTTCTCTTAGAGAAATAAAATTCAGGATGCTAGTAATTCTTTTTATATATTTATATATTGAGAAAGGTATATACGATAAGAAAGAAAAAGTTAACTATAAAGCAATACAAATTGCTCGGTGCAACTCACTTGCATGAGGCAACTAGAAGACTGGTAGTCCTTCAAATCTTGAGGGCTACTGAGTGTCCTCTGTGAGCAATCCAGGCTATCTGCTTACAGGCAGCAAATGGCAGAGCAGGTCGCCAACAGTCAGCCAGATGACAAAGTCCAACAGTCCCCAGCTCAAGAGATGTATATCCCAGGAGCGTGGCGAAGTAGGGCTTGAAGGAACCTCAACTCACAGCAACACAGTCCACGATCAGGTGTCCCACGGGTAGTGTTGCTTGGAGGTCGAGGCACAGGACAAACAAGGCAGCTCTCTGGTCCGAAGATCCAGAAGCAAGAGAGAGGGCGGGACTTCCTGAGCCCCTCCTATCTCTGCCCTTCAATTCATCCTGCGTGTTCATTGGCCGTGCCATCACAACAGACCCACCAATCTTCTGTGGCCATGTTGGCATAACAAACCTACTCATCACAACCAGCAATATCACTTGGTGCTTTATTGATGTTGCAAAAAGCATTGAATTATATGGGCCAAAACAAGGTATGGGAAGCATTTTGAATAATGAACATTCCAGAACTCTTAATAGCATTCATGCAGAACATGTATCTAGACTAAGATGCTGATGTTCTAATAGAACAAGACATAATTGTATGGATTAAAATTAAGGTAGGTGCAATAATCTGTATGTTTAACAAGTTATATAAGGAGATGTGATATATGAGGAGAAATACAGCATCAGGAATTGAGGAATAATTTTTTATAGCCTGCATTCTGCAGAAGACACAACCTTGTTTGCTAAAGAGAACTTGAAGCATTTAATGATGAGATCAAAGACTATAGATTTCAAATTTGTTGCAACTCAATGTCAAGAAAACAAAAATCCTCAAACTGAGCCAATAAAAAACTGAGTCATGATAAAAGGAGAAAGGATGAAAATGCTCAAGATTCTCTCATGCTTTGAAGAATTGATTGATTGTACTTGTCATCAGTTATCAGTGCTCATGAAAGCAGTTGTCAGGGAATCAGAAGGTTTTTTAGACTAGTTTATCTAATTTTCTTTTCACAAGTAATAGTAATCAGTATGTCATATGTTGGAAATATTAACAAAATCAGTATGATTTTGATCGTCACCACTGAATTATGAACTAAGTTTATCCATGACTTAAATTGGACCCACTATATCAATATTTCTTGGAATAATACATAGTAATATACTGTTATAATATGTACCATGAATGCAAATTGTTTGCATCCTAGAAAATGACCCAGATTGTTTTTCCTTTTTTCTTTTATTTTTAAAGTACTTTTATTGGGGGGCTCTTCATCTCTTATCACAATTCATATCAGAAGGTGTTTTATATTGGGCAAATTGCCAGCAAAAACTCTACCTTAAAGTGATAAAGTGCAAAGATGCCTCTCTGAGAAATAAGGTGAACCTGATGCAAGCCAAGGCATTTTAAATCACTTCATATATAAGTGAAAGCTTGCCAATGAATAGGAAAGATTGAACAATAATTGATGCCTTGGAATTAAATTTATAATATTGTAAAAGAATATAAAAAATAACTCGAGCTGCCAGAAAATCAAATAGATCAGTCTTAGCGGAAGAATAGCCTGAACTCTTCTTAGAAGCACAGGTGATGAAACTCATCTACTTTTGATATGTTCAGGAGAGACCACTCAGTGGGAAAGAATATTATATTTGGTAAATTAGAAGGATGAGCAGAATGAGGAGAACCCTTTAGGAGATGAATTAACATAATGACTGCAACAATTTGCTCTAAGGTTACAGATAACTGTGAGGATGACATGTGACGGGGTCTGTGTTGTTCTGACTTGATGGTACCTAACAACAATGTGTATTATTTTATAGCATACGTTGTTTATTCTGCTTAAAACCATGAAAGCAATCTCTTTTCTCATTTAAAAAGTATTTTACATTTTGAAGTAAGCAGTGACATTTAGGGCTCTGTCATCAGACTGATGTTTGGTTAATGATTTTGGTTCCAGTTTCAGAAGGTGATATCTAATGTGTAGCATTTCTTATTTAATAGAAATTAATATGTTCAATCCAGTTTTTAAGGACTCCAGAAAGCAGATATAGGTGAATGTGACCATGCCAGTTTAGTAAGAAGAACAACAAGTTTTATCCAGCATAACATTACAAATAATGTCTCCTGAACAATGTTTTACTTTTAGTGCTATAGTAATATTTTCATGTATCTGTGTGCAATGACAAAAGGAGAAGGAAGGAGTTTTATAATTTATCAAGGTTATGTATGAAATCCTCTTTTCATGACATTCAACCCTACCTATCCATAGATTTTGATATTTAATTATTATTTACTAATATTTCCTGTACTGCTCCTTCTCTTGGAATCTTATTCTTCAAAGAAAGTCTGAACTCAAAATAGCTTCTATCATCAAGATGTATGAATGCCTGTAGCCCCTGCCTTGAAGTATAGTTGTTTCATTTTCTTATTGGTTTAATTTTTAAACTATTAATTTTTAAACTACTTATGGAAATTTCTAATCCTACCTTAAAATTGAAGTATTTTTCATAATTCAGACATACTGTTACCCTAGATTAAAAATAAACAACATAGACTAATATTAACAGCTACGGTGGCATAGTGGGTTATGCATTGAACTGCTAATCAAGGTTCAATAGTTTGAACCCACTGGCAGATCCAAGATGGAAGGATGAGACTGTTTATGCGTATCAAGTTTTAAAGTGTTGGAGAAAGTGCGGCAGCAGTTGTACTCTGTCTCCAAGGGTTGCTACGGGTTGGGAATCGACATTATGACCATGAATTTGTTTTTTGTGGGCCCAGATTTAGTAGACATCTCTACAGGTGATTAGCTCATCATTTCCAAACAAATGATTACTTCAATTAATAAAGATTTTCAGGGTGATATTATATACAATTTATTAGCAAGTTAGAGCAAAATATTTTGATCGGTTGATGATTATTTGAGATGTCAATTCTATAAGAGATCAGTGTGGGCTGAGACATTATAAAGGATTTGAAAAATAGAAACTGTGCTGAGATAATCACAGGACCAGCAAGCCATGATTTGAAGATATCGGGAGGTTGGAAAGAGGACATACTCATTAATCTTCTATTGTTTTCTGAAAGAATGTATTTCAATTGTTTCGGTGTATAATAAACTAGACAAACTGCTTCTAAATTTGTAGTTCAAGGGATAGGTGTAAAACTCCAGATCACAGGCAACCAGTCAATTCTGTGTCATCATTTTGGATAAGAACTGCCTCTTTGGGTTTTTTGAGACTACAAATATAAGGGCAGATAGCCTCCTGTTTCTCCCACAGGATGGCTTCTCCACTTGCAGCCAACAACCTAAACGACATAAAGCCACTGTGCACACGGGACTCCTTCCACATCACTATAGGCATTGGATTCACATAGAAAAGAGTTCTGTTTTCTTAAGGCAAAATTTATCACTTCATTTCACAACGATGAGCCCAACCTGAGGATTTTATTCTATCTATGATGCAGAGTAGAACTGCACCATCGGGTTTTCAAGTCACTGATTCTTAGAAGCAGACCTCTTGGACTGCGAAGGTGCCTTTGAATGGATGTGAACTGCCAGCACTTAGTTTTTGAGCACGGGACCATTTGCGCCATTCAGGAACATGTTATTTCACTGGTATGTGATAAAAGACCTGATGTTATTTTTATATGTAGCTTACTTGTATTAGAAAGTTCTTACCATATTACTGTGCACTACTTAATGATTGACTGATTTCATCTTTTATGGACATTCCATAAATATACTTTTTCATTGAGGGTAGCTGTTTACCCATTTTTATCATATTTTCCCCATTTCTACCCATTCCTCATCTTAGGCGTTCCCACCTTCTGAGGCACGGCCATAGCACTGCACGGTTTCACAGCCCACTGCTGGCGAATGCTCTCCGCCTGCGCCCGGCTCAGCCATAATGGGGACAGCTCAGGTACAGTGCAACCTCCCTGTGTTCGCCTTCCTTCATCGTTCACTCATGCAGGCACGTGCCAAGTTTTCGTCCATTGGTTGTCTATTCTGTCGGGGGTAGTCTGCCACAGATTAGGGGTGCAGAGAGAGAAGAGGACACGGTTGGTCTCCATTGGAGTTGGCAGCCTAACCGAGAGAGAAATCTGTAAACTACTCTTTCTAATGAACCATGGAGAAGCATTCTGATTTATTCAAATACAAAGTGTTGTTAAAACTTCTTGTATTTTTACATGAAGATATTTCTTCTTAAAATATGCATGTGGCTAGCATACACTGATACAGATCAGAGCTGGAGACACAGGGAATCCGGGACAGATAAACTCCTCAGGACCAATCATGAGAGTAGATACACCACGAGGGAAAGGAAAAGGTGGGAGAAAGGGAAACTGATCACAATGAACCGAAACATATATATAACAGAAAAGTGGGTAAGGGGAGACATAGGTCAGTGTAAGACATGAAAAAAATAAGAACAATTGATAAATTATCAGAGGTTCATGAGGGAGGGAGGGTGAGAAAGGGGGAAAAATGAGGAGCTGATACCAAGACCTCAATTAAAAAATGTTTTGAGAATAATGGTGTCAAATTACAAATGTGCTTGACAGAATGGATGTGTGTATGGATTGTGGTAAGAGTTGTACAAACCCCCATAAAATGATTTTTAAAATATTCAAATGTTTTTAAAGAAACATTTATTGTGGGTTTGAAAGAATGTGTACAGAAAAACTTAGTGTTCTATTTAACAATTTATACTCACCTTGTTTCAAGAGACATTGGTCGCCGTCCTCTTAACAACATTCTTTTAACGCTCTCTCTGGCTTTCTCATTTCCAATGCTTTCTTTTCCTGCCCCTTTTGACTTTCTCAACTTAGATTGTGGGCTCATGTGGCCCACTATGGTTGATTACACAGAAAAATGTGCCTCCCCGATTCTGTTACTCACTTTATTGGCCTGTCTATTGTTCAGCTGAACATTGACCCCATTCATTACAGCTTGAGAGTATCACAGATAACTGATGGTGCCGTGGGTGACGCTGGGCTGCAAGCGTCCAGACCAACAGTTTCAACCCAGCAGCTGTGCTGTCTGCAAGGAGCAGCCTTCCTGCTTCTGAAGCATCTGAAACCTCGGAAACACACACATCCTCAGGGTGGCGATGAGTCGGAACTGACTCCGTGGCAGGGAGTTGAGTTGCTTTGGGAAGGCTCATATTATTGAAGAATGCACGAGTCTGTCAGCTAGCTAGCAAGGCTGGTCTTTTAAAATTATTTTTTATTCTCTTCCAGCACTTTCCCCCTATTTTGTCCAGATTCTGTTCAGGAGCTTCTATTGTGATCCCTTCCCAAGCGGTCAGTAGTGGCAGCTGTGTGCCATCCAGCTTTTTCCGGGCTCTGATTTGTAGGAACCATTAGTCCTTGAGCTAATTGATTTCTTGAGTATTTCATCTTATTCACCCTTTGAAGTGTTTGTGTTTCTGTCTTATCTGTGAAACTTATGAGGGAACTTAGAGACATTCACAGAAGTACATTAGTAAACTGAAGTTCAAGTTATGATATTGGCTGCTTTCCTGTTGCAGGTGTTGTTAACTATGACCTGCTTAGGGAAGTAGATCTATGCAGCAAGGGTGAGGTGATAACTGGAAATTAAACCCCAATGTTCTAAATATTGGAGGGTGTCTAGTAAATTTCTAAATTATTTTATTGCTTCTTTAAAATGAATTTACATGTTCTCTGGTAGCTGGTAGCTTTTCAGAGTGTCATGAATATCATTCACATGTGTTCCTGATTTAGTAGAATATCTGAGAATGACATTGTAACTTTTTTCAAGGACAACTAGAAGAATGGATACTATCAGTCTAGAAGGATCAATTGCTAGAAATGGGCATCAATTGGTAAAAAAGGGTAGAGAAAATTAGTGAAATCTTCCAGGAGACTCGGTGACACAATAGCTCCACCAGTTCTGAGAGCAGTGCAGGCCTCAGCAGCATTTCCTTCTATTTATATGAAAAAAGGCTTCCCTGGCTCAGGACGGACTCAAATAATAACTAACCCCTCTCCAGTTCCATTGAGTATATTACATATTTACTTGAAGTCTTCATAAGGCCATTTTGTTTAAAATTTCAAAGGAAAGAGATAATTATTTGTTTATAATATATGGTAAATATTTGGAAAATGTTAAATTTTCATTCAGTGCTACTGCCTAGTAGTAATCTTTTTTTTGTCAATTTCCTTTATTTCCTAGTACATCTAACTCTGTGGCAGATTTTTTGTTCCCAGTGTTCTGTGACTTTCTTTACCTATTTGATATTCTTGGAAAATGATGTCAGCTCAAGATATCAGTCAAAGTTTCCATAGCCAAGAACATAATTGTTCTTTTGCTATGATTTTAGCAGGGTCGATAAAAAACCTTTGTTGAGATTTAAGACAGGGAATCTTTCTCCCCCCTCCCCCCAATTTTTTAATTAAATTTACTACCAATTTTGCAGTATCCTTGTTCTGTGCTCTCATCAAATGCTTAAGAACATTCCCCGCTGGTAGCAAGGCGCAACTGCTCTGTTGTTTCATGAATTCACTGGGGTTATTAATTTCAGAGAACAGAATTCATTCTGACTAGTGTAGGCAAAAAAGGAATTTATTACAATAGATATTAGGTACTTTATAGGCCTTTCAATGGGGCTGAACAAAGTGATTTCCTGCCAGGTTTGCATCAGTATCAGTAGAGAACTAGCATGATGCAGACACAACTGTTATCTCTATGGCTGCCTTAGGCAACATCGCTGCACAGAACTTTGCATGGTGTTGCTCACTTAGCAAGCAGGGAAGTGTTGCACTAGCAGGAGCTAGGGTCCATGCTCTCTATAGCTGCCAGAAAGGGTGAATCATTTTCTTTTGTCTTTGTGTTATGCTTTGGGAAGGGTGTCATTGACAACAGAAGAAGATGTCAAAAGTGTAAGACGTTATTAAAAAATGCTGGGTGGTTGTTGCTGTTGTTAGTGCCATGGAGTCAGTTCTACTCATAGCCATTCCATGTACAACGTAAAGAAACACTGCCCAGTCTGGCACCATTCTCACAATTGTTCCTATGATTGAGCTCATTGTTGCAGCTAAGAAACTGTTGGGTATCTACAGAGAAATAATATCCACTATCTTCTGTCACTTCGATGGTCACCAGATTATATTATTCTTTAATTCCTATGTTGCCAATCAAGAGTATTAGGTATAATTTTTCCAATTAGATGCAGATATTCCTAATAAAATAAACAAAGCAAAGCAGAACAAAACAAAAACTTGCCTTTACCCTAAAACAGCAGTTAGCAGACGCTATTAATTACATGAAGGGTCTTCTCAAAGTGTATGGAAAAGTTCCATTTATCTTTTGATTCAGTTCTCCATGAACTTTTTAATCCCCTTGTACACAATAGTAAACAAAAAATATGGGTGACTCATAGCTTCCACACATACTCACACATTTCTAGGAGCCTTGGTAGCACAGTGGAGTACCTGTGTGAAGCAGGAGTGGTTCAGTGGTTAAATCCTTGCTTTCCAAGCTGTAGACTCTTCTACTTTTGTTTAGTTTACCTCATGTATAGCCACCATCTGTCAGTGGAGGCAGATACCATGCTACGATGCTTAAACTATTTCAGCAAAACTTACAGCTTCATGGGACAGGGAAGAAAGGCTTGACGATCAGCCTCTGAAAATCTTATGGGTTAAATCTGTAACTGATCAAGGGAATGGAGCAGGACCTGGCATCATCCAGTCTCCTTGTGAATGGAGTCTCCATGGGTGATGGCCTACTTGACAACAGTTTTTTTTTTTTTTTGCAGCTAGTCATATATTTTAATTTATTGTTTCTATGCTCCCTTTGCCTTTTGTGGAGAGTTTTAGCTATTCTCTAGGCTGTTTGCTATCTGGGTAAAGATGCACGATGAAGGCTTCATGCCGCAGAAATCTGAACTCTTGCTGGTTCTGCCTATATAGTTTGCTGCAGATCTCTATGAACTTTGTCAACAGTCTTCAAAATCATTGGCACAAAGTTGTCCACGGTTTTTCCTTATGATGCTTCCTAACAATGTGCTTTCTCGACTTCCAGCTTTTTCGTAACTTGTTTCTTCTCTCCTCTGTTTCTCTTAAGAGTCGGAGATTAATCAATTGTATCGTTCTCAATGAACCAGGTTTTGGTTTGATGCATTCTCATCATTAAAAACTATTTCATTGATTTATGAGTTTTACTGTTTTCTTTCTTGTACTGCTAGTTGTTGCTCCCTGTGGTTCCTGTTCCTGCTCGTTGTTGCTTAGTTCCAATGTACAGTGACTCCATGTAAAACAGATCAAAACACTGGCCTAGGCTGCAGCACTCTAATAATGGAGTTTGTGGAACTAATGAATGATGCCGCCATGTCAACCTGTTTGGTTGGGGGCTTTCCTCCTTCTCGCTTACCTTCTCCTATTACCTGGTTTTCTTGACTTCTGTATTAATTTCTCTTTTTTTCTGTTTTTTTTTTTAATTTTAAGGTTAAAGCTGATGTCAATTATTTGAGATTTTCCTTAATTTATTGCATAGGCATTTAGTGTTATAATTTTTCCTGTAAACTTTACCTTATTAGGTGCTGGTTAATTTTGTATTTTTTGAGGGGGGCATCACTGCCCTGGTGGGAGTAGGAAGCCCAGCCTTGCTCCTGGAGAGCTGCTGCTGGATTTGAACCATCAACCCTGTGGACCGCAGTCCTGTACACAACAACTATGCCACTGGGACTCAGTCCAATTTTGTATTTTTATAAGTACATTTGAGGTTTCTTTTTTTCTTGGATGTGATGAAACTACTTGGAAACATTAGTTTTTTCCATTGCAACTTGTTTTTAAATATTCACAATATTTCATATATTATATTTTAATTTTCGTTCAGTTAATTTTAAATCAATTTTTATTTATTCTTAGGACCATGGGTGTTTTTAGTAGTATTTTATTTGGTGTATTACATTTGGGGAGTTTTTTTCAAGCATTAGTCAATTAATGATTTCATTTACTTCCAATGTCTTTTACTAACATATTGTAGTTGAGTCTTTTAAATTTATTGAGCTTTGATTTATGACCCATAATATGCACCATAAGTGCATATTTTAGGAGCTTAGTGACATAGTAATTATGCACTGGGCTGCTAACTGCAGGGTCAGCACTTTGAAATCACCTGCCGCTCTGCAGAAGAAAAATGAAGTTTTCTGATCCTGTCAAGAGTGGCCGCCAATGCCTATAAACACAGGTCTACTCTGCGCCCTCGTGTAAGTGGGAATTGGCTAAATAGAGTGAGTTGAGTGACTTGGAACTTATTTCATATATGTAAATTATTTTATGTTGGTTGCTAGTGAATTTTAAAGTCTTTGGTAGCCTTGATGATTTTCTGCCCTTTTGTCCTATCAAATATTGAGAAGTAAGTATAGGTACTTTGGGCTATCATGGTGAAAATGTTGACTTCTCTTTATAGTTCTAAAACTTTTTAGCAGATATATTTTGAAATTTTGTTATTAGGCATGTAAACATTTGAGGTATGTAAATATATCCATATTGGGTATATACACATATTCTCTTGGCTAATTTACTCCTTTAATATTAAGGAATTACCTTTATCCTTGCTCAAATTATTTCTTTTGAAATCTATGTTGTCCGATGTTAATTGTATAGTCATTGCTACCTTTTATTTTTAACAAATACTGCAATTGCATATAGCTTTCCATCCTTTTACTTTAATACATTTTAAACTTATTTGTGTCTTTTAATTTAAAGTAGATTTCTAATATATAACATATAGTCATGTCTTTGAAAAATTCATATGAACAATCTTTTGAGTTTTAGTTAGGTTTAGACCATTTGCATTTATAATATGATTGCATAAATGATTGGGCTTAAATATACTATCTTGAAATTTGTCCTAACTTTTCTGTTTCCTCCTTTCTATTTTCCTGACTTTTATTTATTTTTTGATTCATCAAGTTCTTTAAAAAATGCAATTTTATTTCCTTTGATGGAGCTCTAACCCTGTACCCTTGCTTGGTGATTACTTTAAGATGTATTAAATGTAATTATCAAAATCTTCAAATTATAATACTTTACTGTATTTCTTTTCTTCCTGGCCTTTTTGATATTTTTGTACTAGGTTTTACTTCAGCACAATTTTTAAAAGAGATTATAAGAAAGTAAAAAACATTCTAAACAACCCATATTATTGTCATTTTTGATGTTCTTCATTTTTTTTATGTAGATCAGGTTTATAGCTGGGTGTTATTTCCTTCTACATGTAGATTTTCTTTTAAATTTATTTCAACATAGGTCTTGTGAATTAAGAATTCTTTTAGTTTTTGTATGTTGGAAAAGATCATTTTTGAAATACCTGTTTAAAAAATTCTATTTGATGTTTATTGTCTAAATAATTAGATGTTTTTCTAAAGCTGTTTACATATTGTCTTTTAATTTGCATTTTTCTGCTAGTTTGCTGTCATCCTTTGATCTCTTGTCCCTAACACATTTACCTTGAATTTGTAGATATGGTTTTCATGTGCTTTATAGTTTTTCTTAGTTCAAATGTGCTTAAGCCTTCATTTAGTTAATTTGGTATCTATGATTTCCTAATTTTTATGAAATTTGAAAATTTTCAACCCTTTATTTTATTTACTTCTCTCTTTTATTCTTTCTATGTTTCTTGCTAAACTACTCTGGGCATTTGTGAGCACATTTGAATGACCTTTGTAACATGTCTCTATAAATGACTGATATGCATTTTTCACTAGTATTCCAATCTGTTAGCTTCCTTTTCTTTGGAATCTTCCTGTCTGGGTGCATTCAAATTACTCTAGGTTAGTGGTTCACAAACTGTGAGTCACGGCTCCTTTGGGAGTCGAAAGACTCTGTCACAGAGGTCTCTTAAGATCAACAGAGAACACATATTTCTGATGGTCTTAGGAACTGAGAAACCACTCCTATATCCATTTCCAGGCAGGTCTGCCCACATACAGATAAACTCACATATGAGTAACTGGTATGATGACATCATTGCACCAACCCTACCATATACCTCCCCCCTACAGATACAGGTGTATGTGTCAGTGTTGACGTTATAAGATACTTATGCAAACCAGTCACACATGTGTAGCAAGTAACTGCTGTGTTGAAAGCAGCTACTCTGTTGGAGGTAAAACAACACTTCATCAATTATAATTACTGGGTAAATGTAAAATCATGTACTTTAAAGTCATCAGCTATAGAGAAAACAAGTACCCTGGCTACTTAATCTGGATATTGCTCTGTTTTTTATATTCAGCTGTGGTTGATGTGAATACTGCCCCCTTCTAATAGTAACAGGTATGTTATAAAAACACAATGGTAAATTCAAGGAAACTTTAATGAACTGTATTGGCTGGACATCTATCATATTTTCTATTATTAAAGCTATTTTATATAGTATTTTATTTAGCAAATCATTCCATGATAATGGATCTTATAAAGAAGAATGTTAAGAAAAGAAAATACAGTGAAAGTATGATTTTGGCCTGAGCCCCTGTGGTGTAAATGGTTGAGTGTGGGACTGCAGCCCATGTGCTTGGCGGTTCAAATCCAGTGGCGGCTCTCAGGAGCACCACTGGTAGCTCCCACGACAACCAGAGGGCAGTGATACCCCCCCAAAATATAATGAAGTATGATTTTATCTCAATAATTGCAGCAGGAATTGAGAAATCACAATGTGTTATTTGTTGTGAAGTTCTACCACCCAAATCTATGAAGCTGAACAAACTAAAACGACATTTTGATAGCAAGTATCTGAGCTTTGCTGACAAGAATACCAACTATTTTAGAAGCAAAGCAGATGGACTCAAGAAAGCCAGACTTGACACTAGTGACAAGTGCTACAAAGAAAATGTAGCAGCCACTGAAACTTCATATTTGGTGAAATCTCACACTATTGGTGAGGATTTACTGTTGCCAGTGGCCAAAGACATTGTTCAAGTTATGATCGGAGATGAATTTGTTATGAAATTGAGTGCAATTTCCTTATCTAACAGCACACTGCAGAAGAATAGATGGCATGTCTGCTGATATTCTTGATCAGGTAATCCAGGATATTAAATCTGCTCCACTTCCAATATTTAGCATCCAGCTTGATGAATCCATAGATGTTGCAAACTGTTCACAGTTACTGGTTTATGTGGGGTAGATTGATGATGGTGACTGTAAAGATGAGTTTCTTTTTGGCAAACCTCTTAAAGCAACAACTACCACACGTGATGTATTTGGCACAGTTGACTCATTTCTGAAGTAGCCTAACATCTCTTAGGAAAAGGTTTTATGGTGCTTGCACCAATGGTGCTTCAACTATACGAGGATGTCAACCTGGATTGCAATGTTTGGTACTAAATGAGTCACCAAAAGTCATCAGAACTCACTGTATGATTCATTGGCAAATATTAGCAACAAAGATGCTGCCACAGTTACAAGAAGTGATGAAAAGCATAATACATTCTGTCAATTTTGTGAAGGCGAGCAGTTTAAACAGTCCACCGTACAACAAATTGTATGCACCTAATAATGCTCTGCTATTTCACACTGAATTGAGATGGTTGTTGAGAACGAAAGTTTTATAACATGTTTTTGAGTTTTGTGATGATCTCAAAGTGCTTTTTAAATCAGAAAGCAAGACTGTAGTTCATACTCCTTTTCAGGGATAAAAGTGAACTGCAGAAAATAGCTTACTTGATTGAATGAGTTAAATTTATCACTGCAAGGACCAAATGCAACATGCCTTGATTTGTCTGAAAAGATCCAATCATTTCAAATGAAACTTCAGCTTTGTCAAGAAGAAAAATTGGATGACAATAAAATATACATGTTGCCTACCATATGTGCTTTCTTTGAGGAACATGGTATTGAATGAGACAAAGGATTATGATGACAATTTCTGTGAAAGAACACTTGCACTTGCTTGCAGGTGAAATGTCATCGTACTTTCCAAATCTACCTCACACCTCATTTGCACTTGCCAGAAGTCCATTCACAGCCAAGGTTGAAGCTGTTCCTGAGACAGCACAATAGAAGTTCATTGAATTTGACAGTGCTGCAGCGAGAACTGATTTCTCTACATGGCCGGTTACAAATGTCTGGATCAAGTGTTTACAGTCATATCCTGTTCTGTTTGAGTCTGTGTTGGGCCTTTTTCTTCCATTTCCAACACTATATGAAACAGGGTTTTCCAGCTTGTTGGTTATCAAGTATAAATGCAGAGGTAGACTTGTGGTGGAAGATGATCATTGTTGTGTTCTTGCAAAGACTGCCCTGAGAATTTCTGATCTCTTGGGAAAGAAGCTATCTCAACCTTCATACTGAAGTTTGGTTTTTACACGTACTATCGCAAAATGTAGCAAAGAAGTTTACTGTTACACCATGCTTCAAGAAAACTTTCATTTATTTGTAATTAGAAATAAATATTTCACAATATATTACATTGTTTTTGTGATTAATCACTATGCGTTAATTATGTTCAATTTGTAACAATGAAAATGGATCCTGCATATCAGATATTTGTAATATGATACTTAACAGAAAAATTGCAGCTATGAAGTAGCAACAAAAATAATTTTATGGTTGGAGGGTCACCACAACATGAGAAACTGTATTAAGGGGTCCCAGCAACAGCAAGCTTGAGAACCACTGCTCTAGAGTGACTGGTGTTTGGTTTTTTATTCCTGCATTCTCACCCTTTTGTAATTTTCTAACTCTGAGGT
Source organism: Nesogale talazaci (assembly GCA_004026705.1). Classification (NCBI taxonomy): domain Eukaryota; kingdom Metazoa; phylum Chordata; class Mammalia; order Afrosoricida; family Tenrecidae; genus Nesogale; species Nesogale talazaci. The sequence continues at coordinate 171,459 of PVJH01000683.1, forward strand.
TCAACTCATTTCTGTAGTCCTGATTTACGCTTTTAGCCTCACACAGAGATGATCTCTCTTCGACTCATCTTTAGTATACATTTTGTGTAACTTAAATTTCCAGTCTTAGAGTCACCCTTTCGTCTTCTACTTCTACTTTTTACTTGCTACTCAACATATGCAAGAATGATCTATGGGTGTTTAACATTTTTTTCTGGAGAATTTATTCTTCTAATTCTTTTGAAAAGTATCTGAATGGAAAATATTTGAATATTTATAAGAATAAAATGTATTAATTTTAATATTTGGGTTTTCTATTTTTTATTACTTTTTTAATTTGGTTTTTTAATATTAATATTTATATTTCTGAATAGATTTTCCTTAGTACATTGAAGTATTGGTTCAGTATTTTCTGGCTTCTGGTCCTGTGATGAGAAGATGGACTTTAATCCCTGTTACTTTGTTAGTCCTTTTTTTTTTTTTTTGCTGGGTGGGGTGTGGTTGCATCACTGCCTTCTGGTAGGAGTGGAAGGCCCAGCCTTGCTCCTGGAGAGCTGCTGCTGGATTTGAACCACCAAGCCAGTGGACCTCAGTCCTGCACTCAACCACTATGCCACTGGGGCTCAGGCCTTAGTCTTTGACTTTTATTTCTTTTCTCTTTCCTTTAGTGTTTTGATTTTTGCTCTTTCTCTTTTTTGCTGTTTTTAATTAATTTAATGTTTTTAATTAATATTGCTTAATGTTGGCAGTCTTTTGAAAGTATAAACATTATATGCACCTCAGTTTTGGGATATGCTTCTTCCTTATAATTCATGTGAATTTCCCCCTTCCATTCAATAATTTGAACTCCTGGATCCGTGCGTGGTTGCTTCATAGTTAAGCTTTGGTCTGCTGATCGCAAGATCAGTGCTGTGAAACCACGAGGCAGCTCCTCAGAAGGCAGAGAAGGCTTTGTACTCTGCAAAGGGTGACAGTCTGAAAGACTCATGGGGCTCTTTCCTGCTTACAGGGCTTCTGTGAATCAGATTTCAATTGATAGCAGTGAGGGGTTTTTTGGTGTGTTGTTTTTATTTTCAGTTTGGAGGTGGTTTTTTATTGATCTTTTAACTGTTTTGTTTTTATCTTTCATTTTACAGTTCTCAAATTTCCGTCCTTTTTATTTCAGTTCGCTCACTCTTTCTTTTGCTATGCATTTAATTTTGCAACCTAACAGTGAAACATTTCTTTTCTAGGCTTTTTATATCCTGACTGATGAATTAATTAACTTAAAATATCCTACTTTTGTTTGCTATTTGGACTCCTGCTCTGTCTCTTTTTTTCTTTCTCTTTGGATGCTTTTTCAAAAACTGTGAATTAGGTGGGGGATTTCCAATTAAGATCATCTCTACATTCAGCAGTTCAACCCACTCTTCAACCTTCTTGCCTCCCCACCCTATTATTCCATCCCACCCCCTCCATTGATTTCTCTTCTCCCTCTATGGACTTCCATCCTCCCTTTTCACCCAAGTCAATACCTTTCACCCTTGTAGTCCATATATTCATCGACTCATTTTTGTCCTCCCTCCCGTGGGAACTTCCAAAGCCTCTTTCCTTCAGTTGCAGATCTTTGTCTTGCTTTTTATCCTTATAGTATAGGTGTCAATTGTTGTTCTTTTCTGATTGCTTAATTTCACTTAGCATATTGTTATTCAGGTCCATCCATGTCATGAAATATTTCATTTTCCTTAGTGATTCACTGATTGTGAATTCATTGATTGTGTGTATGTATAAAAGATTATCCAGCCATTTTTTAACTGGTGGGCATTTGGGCTATTACCAACTTCTTGCTATTATGAACAATGTTCCAATGAACAATGCCCTACCACACAGTGCTTTGCTGTAGCCCCCATGTCTTCTGTTATTGCTTCACAAAGGTGAATATCAAGTAGCATCGGGTTATGAGAACTAATTGTTTTTAGGTTAGGACTACAATTATGTTTGAGGTCCACACCATTCATACATCTATGGTTTATATATGTCTCTGATTTATTTTGGAGATGCCATTATCATTTTATGAAAGAACATTATAAATCTTTATTATAGGGCACAAAGAAACTTCACAGATAGTATCATTAATCATTAACTTAGTCAATAGTATAACATTTGAACACTCTTGAGAAAAGGGATTTATGCATGCGTAAGCTGGCTTTTCTGCCCACAATGCATGAATTCTTGACTTTTATAGATTAAAAGCTTATGTGAATGAATACTATGCAAACATTGAAGAATGGGGATAGGGCAAAACTCATTCACCTAGGCAGAACCCTGCCTGCCAGTCTAACATATGTCATAGAAAAGCAAAGATAGCATAAAATAGCCAATATATGATCATTGCAAGCCACCATTCCTTCATTGGGAACCCTCAATACAAGAGATCTGAACCAAAGTCCCTTGACCATCAATCCCATAACCTTGGGCTAGTGATTATCATTTTCTTCTCAAACTAGAGCATTTCAGTCTTAAGTTCAAGGGAGTATATAAATTCCTCAAATCTGCTACAGGTGAATTTAGGGTAAATCCCTATTCACTTTGTGTGTTTTCCACTTTGAATCCTGCTGATGTGGCTACGAAAAATGGTAGACCCATTGAAAGAGCAGAGTGTAAAGTTCCAGTTGTCTAGAGCATGGGGCCAGGCTTGTCAACATCTGAATAGAAGCTAGGTAAAAAAAATAGGAACATTAGACTGGGTTTATTTTCCTCTTGCATTCTGTATAGATATTGTTAAGCATTCCCCACTCTCAATTTCACCTTCTTTTTAGTAATATCATTGTTTCTTATCAAAATATAACAGTTTTCTATAGTTTGAGAGATTAGTCCAATGTCCATTTTTTTGTTGCTAAAGATTTTCTTCATGGGTTCACTTTTTACCCTTTTGGGACCTACCTAAAATAAGACACTTCTGTGAATAAGCCTTCATTAAATGGGTAAGCATGAAAATCTTTTATGTGTCTATGTGTATTCTTGTCCCCCCTCCTCAGTGCTCACTTCATTAGTATACAGGATTTCAATTGATGTTTCTATGTTAATCTTGTAGTCTGACACATTACGGAATCTTTTGAGGATTTCCTATAATTTTTGTTGCCGTTGATAGACTCTTGTTCTTGGTGTAATTATTACTCAATACATATTGTATCCATCTCTTATGATTTTGAGTTTCTTGAGATACTTGCCGTTTTCAGCAGTCTATGCATTATATGTGCGTTAGTTTTGTTGCTGTGAATTGAAGAAGACAAGAAGCTGTAGGGTGGTTAAATATACTCTTAGGAATGTTGTCCTTCCCATAAAAGTGGAACTATCATTTCTGTTGTATGCAATCTGGTGGTGTGTGCCCCTGTCTCCTGATTACATGATAGGATTTCCTTCAGACCTGTTGAACATTGACTAACAGGCCTCTTTCATTTAGACTTAGGGACTTTTGGTTTCTCTCAGTACTCTGGTTTCACTGCCTTTCTCCTTTTAGAGACTCTTTAATGAATTTGTTTCATAGATAGGATGAAACATCTGTGTTTTATATCTGTGTTTGAGATTTTAAAAATTAATACAAGTTGTATGAACTCCCAATAAAATGATTTATAAAAACATTAATACAATTGGGCGAGGAAAGTGAGAGGCTATTGTACTTAAGATGCCTTTTATCTCACCTCCTCAACCCAATAATTCTCATACTCTTTCTACTCTTTCTTATTAGGCATCATTGGTGTCAAAACTGGGTAAAGGCAGGCGATTTCTTGTTTTAGAGTGTAAGTCTCTGTTTTTTCTAACAGATATTTTGAAATGGTGCTTTTTTTTCTTCTAGCAGACAGGTGAATGTATTGGGGAATAATTCTCATGGTCTCAGCTGAAAAGATGTGCTACTGGCAACTAGTGGATAAAGATCAGGATATTGTTAACATATCAATGAATAATCTAGGAAAATATTAAAAGTTGCAAAATTGAGTAATGATGCTTTATTTTCATGATTTTTATCTTTCCTAACTCATCTGTACTTGGCCTGTAGACAAATGCTGTCCTTTTGACTTCAAATGCTTGATTATTCTTAGGAATTCAGACCACCATCATGTTATTATTTCGCCAAACCTGAAGGAAGACCACGTGCTGTAGATTGGGGGGTCCACCAGTTTCTATCTGATTGGAAAGCTGGGAATTAAAAATAAAAAGATTTTGAGTGTTTGCTCATATTTTTTTTCTCACTTTTCTTTGTAATGTTATCCCCTTCAGAGCTATTGATAGTGGTATGCTGAGTATCATCTAGTTCTTCTGTTCTCAGGATGATAGTGGCTGATGTTCATTTGGCTTATAAATTCATTGGACTAGCAATTTACATGTGTATGCAATCTTCTTCTTCATTCATTTCTCCAGATAGTGAGAGACAAATATATAGTTACACCTCAGATTACTGCTTATGAACTTTAACTCTTCAGTCACTACTCATTAAAGTAGGTTGTAGAACATTGTCTTTTCAGTCTAAGTTACACACTCTGGGACTTTGGTCCCGAGGTTCCAGGTCCAGAGACTCATTCCTGCAAGGTGTTTGTTTATGTGTAAGACGTTTTCATGACTTGGACCTCTGCATGCTGAACAGCATTCATTGTTATATTTTCAGCGAAGGTGACTCCTCAGGGACAAATATCCTCTGTCAAACTCCTATGTTTGTTAGTATTCTCCTGCTCTCATCCCACACCCATTCCAACCACTCTTCAAGGATTGTGTACATTACAATAGTTGCCCTTGTTACCTTGAACTCTTGGGCCCCTCTTAGCATGTTTACAACCTTCCTTGAACTCCTCCCCTTTATTGTATATTGCCTTCCCTTTACCTAAGTTCACATGCATCTATCACATGCAATTATTTATTTCCTGTCTTCCAAATCGAAACCATCAAAGAATGTTTCTCAATGTAAAACCCATTTTTTTACTCTTTACCTTAGCAATCTCATATAATTTTTTCCTTTCATAATTCAGCACTGACTCACTGCTGGTTGATTGGAATTTCACTAAGCACAATGATCCCCAGTTTCCTCTGGGCTATCAGGCATTTTGTGGATTCACTATTCTTTAACATTGCATAGTATTTCATAGTGTGTATGCACCATAGTGTATCAAATTTTCCACTTCCTCTATCCCTTATTAACCAAAAAACTATGCAAACACTGTTAGCAGTTTTATTGGTAGAGAATTTCTGACATTGTCAGGAATTATAAGCAAAATTTTGAAAATTGTTTTCTATTCTGTCATTTAATTATTTCCTCAAAATAATGGTTTTTTTTGTTTTGAATATTTTGAGATAAACATGGATATCCATATGTGAGTGCATCTATTCATGTCTCAACTGTTATTTCTCCTGGATAACTAGCAAGTAGCCAAGTTGGTGAGTCATATGGTAATTATTTTCACGACTTCTGAAGGATGTGCCATATGTTTTCCATGGTCAGTATACCATTATACAGCCCCACCGGAAGTTTAGGGAGGTTTCAGTTTCTGAATGCTCTTGCTAGTGCTTGTTATTTGCTATTTGCACCTTGCTATTGCCTCCATGTTAACATAGTATCTCATTGTTGTTTGACTCATCTTTCTAATGGAGACTGGTCATGACTATTATAGAAAATATCCTTGGTATTGACCTTATATTAGGCCACAATAATTCTGGCCTAATGTATAAATTCCATTTACTTTACAAAGAAAATTCATGTTTCTTAAAGTTACTATGAATATGCTTATGTTGTCTCAGAAGCAAAGATGACTTAGAGAAACACAATAGGAATCATGTAACATTATTGTCTGCTTATAATGGATTTGTGCATCAAAGGACCCAGACTTAAAATCCACTGCTGCAGAATTCTTTTTGGCTCATAGTGAACCTCTAAAGAGTTTCCATGGCTGATATCTTGCAGCAGCAGACAGCCTCAACTTGCCTCCAAGTCGTGATTATGGGATTTGAATCCCAATCTTGTGGTTAGTAGTCTAACACTTATCTGACAGCACCACCTGGTTTCTTCCATCAAGGTACAGTTATGTTTTAGCACGTTATTATTAATTTTCATTGTTTAAAGTATCATTGCTTTTTAGTTAGTATTTTCAAATGACCTCTGATCTCACAGAATGCTTTTGAATTGGAAATGAGCACAGTGCATTCTCTATTAACCTTGTGAGTTCAATTTGGTTTCATTGCTTACTAATATCAACCAATAGAAACCCATAATAGTTTTCTCTCTTCTTTACTGATTAACAGGGAAATGGAAAGAAACCACTTGTCTTGGAGATGTTTTCAGACTCCTTGATTTTATAAGTAATGTAGGAACCAATCACCTCAATTCAGTTGTTCAATTACTTTCCCAAAAGACTTTTTTTGGGAGGATATACAATGCTATGTAAATGATTTGAAGAGCTAGGTTTAAGAGATCCCAATGCATATTTCAGTGTGATTTTTTAGAAATATGTGTATGTCCTCCTATCAAAACTGATTTTTGTCATTGCAAGCTTGCTACCATTTGCCTTTTAACTTCTGTCTTCCAATTACTTGTAGAGAATAGATCACCTATAAGAACAGTTTTATTTTAACCCATGTCATTCTTGTTAGGGTGTACAACTTTCTTATTGTTTTGAGATAATCTAATAGGCATGTCATTCTCACATGTTTTATACTTTTGCACATTAATCTGTGTTTGATTTTTATTGAGAAACAGTTACTAACCTAATAAACATCTTTGAGAGGCACTGTATTTATTCCAGCTATCAAGAAGACAATAGTTGTTTGCTAATATTTGTTAATACGTTAGAGTATAATTTTTGTTCCAGTGGTACACATTCAAGGAATCCATCCATTTGAGAAATATGTCAATGTCACAGTCTTAGTGACTTTGTGAAATTATTCATTTTAGGGAGGTGGTAGTGGTATATTAAAAAGTGTATATAGGTATATAGAGCTCTTTAGTATTCTTATGCCAAGGTAATTGTGCCTTAAAAATGCTTCTGGATTATTTTCTATGGATACTTTAACAATCGATCACGTTTGGTGGTTTAAATAATAGACGTCTATTTTCTTTCAATTTTCTAAGTGAGAAATCCCATCCAGATCTCAATGGTCTAAAATAAAAATTTTGGCAGGAATATTCTTTTTTGGTGATTCTAGAGAATCTGCTTCCTTGCCTTTTTCAGCTTCTAGTGTCCACCCACCTATCTTAGCATATGGTCTCAAAGCCAGCAGCCGTGCACTGTCTGGCTCACACTGCCTTCTATCTAGTTCTCTGCAGCCATGCATAGTCACTGACTTAAAGACGCATGCTCACAGTTGGTCTGTTAGGATAATCTAGAATGTTTACCTCTCTCATGATTCTAATCTTGAACCTTTAGCCATATAAGGAAAAGTACTCACAGGTTTCAAAGATTAGGACCCAGGCAACTTCAAGGAAGAGAGGCCACAATTTTCTTGTTGCTCAGATGAAGCCTTTTGCCATTGATTTGATTCTGACTTAAAGCAACCAAATAGGTAGGTTTCTCAAGATGTAATCTTTATGAAAAACAAAAACACAAATTCTACATCTGTCTCCTTTCACCACGAACTCACTCACTGGAAACAGAGTGTGGCAGTCATGTACTTATGTTAATTTTGCGATTGAAATGTAGGGGTAGAGTCTAGCCTGTTAATCTGGAGATAGCCATTGATTAGCCGATGAGGCCTCCATGTGGGCATGGCTTTCTCCTGAGACTTCTGGGAAATCTCACGATATTTCCCTCATGAAGGTGAGAAGTTATCTTCCCCAGTGGTTGGGAGTTAGTCTCAGAGATGAGTAATCACGGACAAGACAAGATGGCAGCGTCTGAGGAGCCAGAGAGGCCACACAGCTTGGCCCTGATGAAACCAGACCTCTGAAGGTGGAGAGACCAGTTGGAGACCCCTGCCAGCGATGAGTTGCTTCTGCCACCATTGGATGCTGTTGATGAACCCTGAGCCCTGGAAGTGAGGAGTCATGGGGAGACCCCTGCCAGCGCTGAGATTCTGCACCCACTGACCTGTGACTTCGTGAGTTGAAAGGAGACATTTTAGACTGGTATGAGCATATGGGCTAATATCAGACTTATGACTTTGAACTGGACAGGGTTGGGATGCTTTCTCAGTGTTCCATTCTTTTGTATAGAAACCCTTTCCTTACATCCATATGCATGTCTTTGAATTTGTTCCTCTACTCTACCAGGACTAACACACAGAGTGATTTTCTTTTCTTTTTATTTTTAACACCATACCAGCACAGCTTCTTTCTGTTACCACTAACTCGCTACCACTGACTCACATGACCTTACTTTACAGGGCAGGCTGGGACTCACCTTGCGGGTCTCCAACACTAATCATTTGTGAGAATGGCATGCCTGATACGTCTCCCCCAGAGTGGCTGGTGGTTTTGAACTGGCCTTGTGGTTAGAAGCCCAAAGTTTACCCAGGGTGCAACAGTTCTTTTTATTTATACCTATGCTTGACTTGCAGCCTTCCTCCCCCACCCCACCCCCCTTTTCAAGCCCATTTCTGCCTTTCTTTTTAAAAATCATGGACTTGGACAGCATCTTCACATTTCCTAAAAATCATAGTTGCACATTAAGATTTTCTTTCTTTATCTTTGATCTCAGAAATAGTAGGTAGGATGAGCTTCTTTGCTTTTCCCAAAATAGCAGGATAGAAAACTGTATTTTTTGAGCTGGGTAATAACTCCTAAGTCAGTATGTGCTTTTATTATCAATGTGAGACTACTCCTCTATTACATGCACACAAAATCCTAAGAGATTGCTTGATGAAGATCTCATCAATAACCCCAAATATAGCATTTATTTAGGTGGACGTCCAGGTCAAATCACTTGCATATAATAAATCAAAGCTGGCAAGCACACTGAGATCCATCTCAGAATTTAATTATATTTAATCATTTTGTAACACAAACCCTCAAAGAACAAAAATCTTGAATAGAACACATTCTGGCTGCTCATGAGAGACAAACACTGTTTATTAAATGATGCATTAGGTACTTTACAGAACATAATAGATTGTTGCCTTGTCACTTTGAATTTTATGGACAAGGCTGACACTGTGTGCTAGGGTACAGCTATTTTAAATTGTAGGCTTTTATAAATATGCTCAATAGAAAAAAGGATAAGCTAGAAAGTTGTACACCCTTATAACTATGTAAATTGTATATTATATAGTGAGCAAATAAAAGCAGAGAAGTGCTCTCCTTACCATTTAAAAAACATCATAGCTAAGTATATTTTATTGAATAAAGTGAAAGATTTTTGATTTTTGAAAGAAAAATTAAATTTCCTTGCCATATCTGCCACTCACCTGCATTTTGGTTTATGCTTTTTCAGCACATATCTTTTAGCCTTATGAATCCAAATTGTGTAAAAAAAGGAAACCTTATAAATACAACTTTTAATCATGTTCTTGTCATTGTTGATAGCCTCCTACTAGCACATTTAAAGTGGCCTTAAACTGATGGTTTAATTTTAGCGTATTTTAAATGCAGCATTCTTTATTAAAATGAATATTTAATCAAAATTGAAAATCTCAAGAGAGTCCATTGACTCCAGTATGACTGTCACATTTTACTTCACTGTGTGTTTCAGTGTATGTATATGTGTGTGTGTGTGTGTGTGTGTGTGAGCGAAGATTGCCACTTTTCCGTGGATGACTTACTTTACCATCTTTTATCGGCATCACACATGCTTTAGTTGAACAAATCATTTAGTAGTGTATTGCCTGAGAAATAAAGCCATTTGAAATACTAACAGTTGTTTAAATACTAAAATTTCTTATTCAGTACTAAAACATTACTTACCTTTGTGTGTTGGCATTGACTCAATGGTAGTGAATATTGAACAATTATTACCTAAGTCTCAGAGGTAATAAACCAGTGTCTGTGATTTGAAGTGTCATTCTTCAGAGATATTCAGGAGAAATGATTAATTTGTTGTCTCCTTGTTTCTTGAGACAGGTTCTCATGAGCTAGTTTGCTCTCTCACTTCCAAACAAGTGACTTTACTTTGGGTTTTAGTTACTTTTTAGCAGTGTATAGTCAAATTTGTTTTCCCTTCAATGCACCTCTCTCCAGGCCAGATATAATGTGGATAAGCTAGCTACAAAGGGAGTGATTCCTTATATTAGGAATTGTCTTATAAGGTCTTCAGATATGTTTACAGTAAGTTCTTTTAATGAATCTCTGGTGTACTCCTTGTGAATGTGGGATTATAATCTGTTTCTCAAAATTGTGTCAGTTAAGCTCCTGAAATGAAGAGACATAAAATAATGTTTTATGATCATTCTTTTACAATTAAGTTATACACTCCTGCATCAATTATGTGTCAGATCTTAACCATTCTTTTTACGCATTGCCCTTTGCTGATTTTACTTAAGATTTGTTTTTGTACACTTGCATAGCGCTGCAATAGAAATATGTACGTCCTGAGTTTATTAAGCATGGACCTATTTTGTTGGGGTGGAGTACTGTTAAGTGGGTACGAGATTAAATCTGAGTTATGGTCCCATTGAAGACTTTTCTCTACAAGAGTGACTGGATGTCGATTGATACTTACATAACAGCAGGGACAAAAGCCTAGATTTGAAGAACCATCTGTAGCAACAGAGCACAACAGTAACAGAACAGCTGTGTTTTCCCCCCCACCCTGGTTTTAAATTTAGATATATCTTTCCCACAGACACATATTGAAGGGGAAGATTTTGGAGGACTAATCAGAAAGCAGAGCATTCAGTAATAGTTTAACTCCACATAGCTGTTCAGCTAAATGCCAAGGCTCCCAAATATTTCACTACTCAACAGTTCTTTAAATAAACAGAATGATGGCCTCTCTATTGATTTTAGTTTTTGAAAATTAAAGCATAATAAACCTGTTTTTCTGACCTATAGTTTATAAAACAACTATGACCATTCCTGAAAACATGCCTTTTAATGCTATATTTTAGATCGAATTATAATTGTGAAAGTTCTCCTTTAAAAATGTTCATTGGTGGGGCTGAGCCCCGGTGGCGTAGTGGTTGTGCACGGGACTGCGGCCCACTGGGATGGAGGTTCAATTCCAGCAGTGGGGCTGAGCCTCCTACTCCCACCACCGGAGAGCAGGGATGCCCCCCCAAAAAAAATGTTCATTGGCTTCAGCCAACCACAGTGAATTAATATTTCAATAAATACATATGTTCCACTATAGATAGTTAGGTATAATTTAAAATATTAGGGGAGGAGTGAGGAAATACATAATTGTGAGCTCTCTATATTAGCCTCTTCCTTATACTTCTGTTTCTCATCTTAGTAAATATTGCTTTGCTGTTGCTCCTTCTCTGCTGTCATTTCTTGAGTCTCTTTCACTCTGCATAGCCACCTCTTCAGAAAATTCCGTTTCCAACAGCAAACTCTATCTGGAAGTAAGCCAGTTTTTATTATTCTGACTGGAACCATGTTACAAACCACTATAACTTGCTGGGATTGTAGTAAATCCCAAGATAGTCTCCCCACTTCTGACCTTGCAATATTCCTCTCTGCACCATCCATAGTAACATCTTCCCAAACAGTAACTAGTACAATCTTGTGGCATCAGATCACGTGTACTACATGAGTCCATGCCATTGAAGTGGTTTCCCTATCATTCACTGTGAAAGGCTCAGCCTCACTGTGACGTACCCTGCCCAGCCTGAGCTCTATCTATTACCTGACTCCACCTCCAGGACTCTCCTCTTGTTCTTTCTGCTTCTATCACTAATGTCCTTGCTCACTTTTCAGTACTATTACTCAATAGAAAAAGAACATTTTCCTCTATGTCTTTGAACCTGCTGTTTCTAGAGTACCCTTATCCTTGTTATTGCCATGGAGAAGTTCTAGAGTGAAGAGCACAAATCAAAGTGGAAACATTAAACACAGTGCAGTCATGAGCTGCTCCCCATTCTTGATAAACTCTGTGAAATATGATGTTATCTGATTCGAATAGAATATGAACACCATCTTATGTATAGATTTTTTTCTGGATTATGAAAAAGTCTATTCCTAAATATGTCTTTAAAGTGAATCTGTATATAGGTTGGAGTATCTAGGTATGATTTGTATCTAATTTGTTTGTCTTCTATATATGCAGTATTTAGTGTACAATCCTATGCATTAAAATCATGAAGCAAACATTAGCAGGTACACTGCAACATCTTTGACATACTAGTAAAGTAATATAAATGCTGATGTGTTCTGAAAATTGGGGCTTCTTATGAGTCATTGTATATTTTAGTATAATAGACTCTACTTGTTATGGTAGGTCTTTTTAAAAAATCCTTTTATCGGGGCTGCATGCAACTCTTTTCACAATCCACACATGAGTCCATTGTGATTCAAACATATTTCTACACCCATTGCCCGCATCACTTTTGCTTTCTATTTGCTTTCTATTAAGCCCTTGGCATTGGCTCCTCATTTTTCCCCTCCCTTCCTGCTCCCCCCCATGAATCCTTGATAATTTATAAATTATTATTACTCTGCCCTACCTTACACTGTACAATGTCTCCCTTCACCCACTTCCCTGTTGTCTGTACCCCAGGGAGGAGATTATATGTGGATCCTTGTAATCGGTTCTCCCTTTCTACCCCACCTTCCCTTCATCCTCCCGGGATCGCTATTCTCACCCACTGGTCCTGAAGGGATCATCTGTCATGGATGCTCTATATTTCCAACTCCTATCTATACCAGGGTACATCCTCTGGTTTAGCCAGATTTGTAAGGTAGAGTTGGGATCATGATATTGGGGAGGAAGAATTATTGAAGAACTAGAGGAAAGTTGTATGCTTCATCATTGCTACAGTGCACCGTGACTGCTTTATCTCCTCCCTGCGACTCCTCTGTAAGGGGAGGTTCATTACCTACAGATGGACTATGGGTCCCCAACATGTGCTCCCCCTCATTTACAATAATATGCTTTTCAGTTCTTTGATGCCTGACACCTGATCCCTTTGACACCCCGTGGTCACACAGGCTGGTGTGCTTCTTTCATGTGGACTTTGTTGCTTCTCAGCTAGATGCCTTATTGTATGTTGCCCAAATGGATGTTGTGTGGCACACAGCTATAATGTGACGTACCTCTCCACAAGATAGTATGGCCATTGTTGTTATGTGCGGTCAAGTCAATTTTGACCCAGAACTATTCTAAGTGACAGAAAAACCCTCCTTTAGGGTTCCGAGAATGTAATCTGTATAGGAGCAGTTTGACAGGTCCTTCTCCTGGCAAGTTTTGGACTGCATTAAAAGTGCCAGCCTTTTGGTTAGAAGCAGAGACCTAACCAACATGCCATCAGGACTCCTTAATACAACAAGATGTGTTTACAGATTTCCAAGGCTTAATATTTAATGCTTATTGAAGAAGACCCCAGATGGTGATTAAGGATGTTTCAGGAAGCATGACGGATGTTTTTGTCCACAGGATAAAAGGGGTTGTGCTGGGTTCCTCTAAAGTGCTTTGACATAAATGAAGGTTTCCCTAGTGGATGATATATTTTTTCAATGCATCCCTAGTGCTGACATTGGCAAACTGTGCCTCATGGATCAAATCTATCCAGATGCTTCTTCTTACAAATAAGGATTGTTGGAACAGAGTCACACCCATCAATCACCAGTTGTCAATAACTGATTTTGATGTACCATGATAGAGTTGACTACTTATACCACCACTTTGCTGTCAAATTGTCATACTGTCTTGGCTCGTGTGTTTCTCTTATGCTGAAGGCTATGTCACTGGTAATTCCAATGCCAGCAAGGTGACTCAAAGTGAACAGGTTTCAGCAGAGCTTCTAGACTACGCAGGAGGGTTCTACTGCCCATTTTGGAAGAAGTAGTCACTGAAAACCTGATGGACACTATTGACACATTACCAGACACTGAATGTCTCATGAAAAGAAGTAGAATATTGTCAGAGATAGTGTCTGAAGTTGAGTCCCTCAGGGCAGAAGGCAGTCAAAATGTGACTGAGGAAGAGCTGCCTTCCTCAAAGTCAACCCTGATGATGTGGATGGATAATGCCTGTGGGAGGACAGCTGTGGCATGTCTGCCTGTTGATAGGGCATCATTCACAATGAAAGGTAACAGCTGCACACATCAAGTAATTAGAACCTGGAATATGCAAAATGTGAATCTAGAAAAATTGGAAATTGCCAAAAATGAAATCATATGCATACAGGTTGATATCCTAGGGAATGGGCTGTCATTGGACATTTTTGAAACAGAAAACCATCCGGTTTATTATGCCAGGAAATGGAGTTGAAGTCAGTGTCAAAAAGGACATTTCAAGATGTATCTTGAAGGACATAGTGGTTATGTGTTGGGCTACGATTCCCCTGGTTGGAAATTCTAAATCGCTAGTAGCTTTCTGGGATAAAACCTAGACTTTCTCCTTCAGCAAATAATTGCAGTCTCAAAAACCCACTATGATTGGGTATAACCTCGACGACAGTGATTTGGGTTTTAGGTCCTTAAATATAGTGCTTTCTGTAAGAGGATTATATATATCTCCTTTTGAAGAAATCCATTCCAAAAAATTATTATTCAAATTGATACACTAAGCACTCAATTGAGTCATGAAGAAATTGATGAAATCTATCAATGGTATTAGTAGGAAATTGATCAAATATAAAATCAACATGCACTTATAATTATTGGTGATGGGATTGCACAAGCTGAAAACAAAGAGTACCGACTAGTAGTTGGAAAGTATTGACTTGATAATAGACAAAACTGGATATACCACAGTGAAATTTTACAGACCATTGACTTATTCATTGAAAATACATTTTTTATGACACAAATGGTGCCTGCACACCATTCTTCAGATGGAATACACAGGCTTCAAATAGAGTGCATATATGGGAAGAGAAGATGGAGATGTTTATATAAACATTAGCACTTAAAAACAGGACAGGAATTAACTGTAGAACAAATCATCATTTTTTCATATCTAAGTTCAAATTCAAGTGGAGGAAATTTCAACAAATTAATCAGAATCCAAATAAGCGCTATGTCTCTCCCACCTGAATTTCAAGAACACATTTGCTGTATAGAATACTAATGACAGATAATCTAATAAGCTGTGGGAGAACATCAATATCCACACTCATGAAAAATAGAGGGAATAAAGAGAACAAACTGATGTCAGAAGCAACCCCTAAACACGCTCTTAATTTTACAATAGCTAAGGCATATGGAGGAAACAATGTAATCACATGGGTGAATAGAAAATTTCAAAGGGAAGCTTTATAAAGGAAAGTAAATATTATAATGA
Organism: Nesogale talazaci; assembly: GCA_004026705.1. NCBI lineage: Eukaryota > Metazoa > Chordata > Mammalia > Afrosoricida > Tenrecidae > Nesogale > Nesogale talazaci. The sequence goes on from PVJH01000683.1 coordinate 186,776, forward strand.
AATGTACACACAAAAAAGAAATGTACAAAGATTTTGAAAACTAAAAGAGGAGAATATGTTTAGCATGTTTTTAAAGTACAGGAAAGCTTGAAGCCTCAGTTTGTCCAGTTGCTTTTACTGTCCCTGTGTATATTTATTGAATTCTAATAAAAATTATTTCTATACATGACTTTGAAGCCAGGCTATTGACATATCTACTGACTTACTCAACTCATGATTTAATAACCAGCATTGTAAAATAGCCTACTGGATAGGGGCTGAGCCCCTGTGACATAAGTGGTTGATTGCGGGACCGCGGGGCAGTTCAAATCCTATGGTGGCTCTCAGGAGCAGTGCTGGGTAGCTCCCACGACCACCAGAGGGCAGTGACGCCCCCTGCTCCCAAATAGCCTCCTGGGTATATGTGTATCTTTTTATACGTATTTATTAAGAATATTACTCTGTTCTATTTTCTCCTTCCTCTGTATTTTGGCATCATCCCTCTGATCTTTCTAACTTTCTTTTGGTTGTGCCTTAGGACCAATTCTACTTCACTGCTGCTCAGTCATCTGAGTCACTTCTGCCAGCCAGCCAGCCCTAAACTTCATTGACTGAGACCTTTAACAGCCCTTGATACATGGGAGCCTGGCCTGACAACCCAGCCAAGTAGAAACCAAACTGCAGACACTGAGCGACTGGGTATATCACAGTGGCAACAAACAAAGGAGAACCCAGTCTGGCCAGTAGAACTCTCCATAAAATAGGTTCCAATGTTCTCAAATTGTGTTATATTTCAACTGTGAGCCATTGGGCAAGTTCACAAATCAGCATTGGATCTGAATCAATGCTCTCTCATATAGCTATAACCATATTTCAGTCAACCCCAAAGTAGTTGACTCTTCAGAACTGACTTCAAATGGTTTAATGGAGAGAATATGTCTCAAAACTTGGGTGAAATGGTTAATCTCTCATGTCCAGAGAAAGACGTACAGTGCTTGTCTAGCTGTGGTTACATATATGTTCGTAAAATGAATTTTCAGAAGCAGGAAACATGGCTTCATATTACTGTTTCCTAAGATTATTCACAATGTTGTTCTCTTGCTTGGTTATGTGTCCAGAGATTAGTAGTGCATCAGGATAGGACATAGTTATTTCTGGATTTCACATGCTCGGCTGGCACCCAGGTCACACTTGTAAAAGAGGCGGCACTTGTGAGATGTGAGGGCTACGTGGAGCTGCATAGAGGCAAGCTCTGGGACAATCAATTAGTAAAGGAATTGTGCAACTGAAAAACAATGTGCATAGGAAAGAGATGAACTGTTTATAGAACGGAAGATGGCAAAAAGTGATGTGAAATAGAGATAAAATTATAGGTGGAGAAAACGAGTGAAAATGTGCACATTGTTTCTTCAATACATATTTCCAGGTACTTTCATGTGATTCTTCCATCGTTAAAGTCACTGCTTTATTGTTGCACTACCACTTTAAGACCAGTTACTTGATATTGCCTTGGACTAATTTCATTGTATAGCTGTGTCAATAACTTGAGTATATTTTTTAGTATTTTTAAAGGTATTGAATAAGCTGTGCTACCCAGAAGCATATTGTAGCTCTGAATTTCCAAGCAAACTTTGCATGTAGAATACAGTCAAATGCCATGCCAGAGACAGGAGCAGGAAGAGAGGGGAAACATGAGGAACTGATAACAATGGTTCAAGTCGAAAGCAAATATTATAAGAATAATGAGGACAGCAAATGTAAAAATGTGCTTGACATAAAATGGGCAGAACTACGGATTGTGATAATAGTTTCATGAGCCCCCCAAAAAAGGATTAAAATAATAATAAAAATAAATTAATTAACTTTAAAGATACTCAGATAAGGGATCAGCTGACTTGGAACCACTTTTACAAATGATAAACTTGTTCTTTATTCTACCCCCCCCCTAGTTTGATAAGGAAGAAAAACATTTAGAATCCCATTCATGTTTTAGCTGTGATTTCTCTGACTACCCATAGCATGGAAAGAAGCCACTATCACAAAGTCAATGGTTCTCCTCCCTCATGTGAAATGACTGTGGCAATAAAAAGGATGTTTCCTTGAAAAAAAAAAAGAGAGAGAACGCAAGAACAAAATGGAAGACTTGAGTTTCAAGGTTGAAAGGTTCTATGAGCGAACTATTGAATGCATCAAAAGAAAATGGAAAGAATATATAAAGTCACTGTACAAAAAATAACTAGATGACATTTCACCATTTCAAGAGATACCATCTGCAAGATAACAAGAACTATCAGTGCTGAAGGAAGACGTTCAGACTGAACTGAAAGCATTATCTAAAAACAAGTCTCTTAAGAGGTGATAGAATACCAACTGAAATGTTTCAGCAAGCTGATAAATAGTGGAAGCACAAAATCATCTATGCCAGGAAATTTCTAAGCCAGCTACCTGGTCAATTGACTGGATCACCTTGAGAAGAATGGGCATTCTAGAACACTTTGTGGTACTCATGCAGACCCTCAACATGTATCAACAGGCAGTTGTGAAAAAGGAAAAAGGGAATCAGGAATGGTATAAAATTAGGAAAGTTTTGAGACAGAGTTGTATCCTCTCACCATTTATTTCCATCTGTATGCTGATAAAATCATCAGAGAAGCGGGGGTATATGAAGAGGAATGTGGCATCACATTCTTGTGGAGGAAGGCATATTAACACCCTGAGATATGAAGATGATACAATCTTGCTTGCTGGAAGCAAGTCGGATTTGAAGCACTTGCGGATGAAGTCTAGGATTGCCCTCTTCAGTAAAGCACACAAAAATCCTCACAAGTGGACCAAAAAGTAACATCATGATAAATGAAGAAAATATTGAACTTTTCAAGGCTTTAGACTTTCTTGAATCCATAATCCATGTTCATAGATGCAGCAGCCAAGAGATAAAAAGATTTGTTGCAATAGGTAAATTTCTTGCACAAGACATCTAAAGAGTATTGAAAAGCAAAGATGCTACTTTGAGTTCAGGTGAACCTGATCCAATGCATAGTATTTTCAGTGGCTTCCTAGGTGTGTGAAAGTTGTAACGAAAATTGAAGAAGAATGGAGGCCTTTGCATCGTAGGCTGGCAAAGTCTATTGAAAGAAGCACAGGGTTCCAAAAGGACAAATAAATCTGTCTTAGAAGAAGTACAGCCAGATTGCTCCTCAGACGAAAGGATATCAGGACTCTATCTTACATGCATGGCATGTTTCCAGAGAAGAGGAATCACTGGAGAAGGACATCATAAAATAGAGGAGCTGCAAGACAGAGGAGGACCCTGTGTTTGTACAGGCTGACTTGAGAAACAAATCCAGAGGCACTCTAACGTGTACAAGAGCCTTATTGAACAAGAGCAGTTGAATATTGAGAAAACATCCCATACCAGCCCAGATCAAGTCTCTAAATCTGATATAGCCCATATGCCCAGTACTAATCTGTTAAGTCCTCTTCAGACTCATGAAACACATCCAATGATACCAAATCCAGGAAGCTCACAGGCAAAGTCTTGGCTCCAGTGGTGGAAGAAGAATCTCAGGGCTGGCCGGTCTCCACGTTGCTCCTCCAGTTCCCAGAGCATAGGATCTATCAGCAGAGTGCCATGTGTCTTGCCTGTAGAGCGTTTCTTAGGGAGTGAACAGTAGAGAGGGTGTATTTTCCACCTTAAAAAGGTAATACAGGGATTCCCAGTCTCCTCAAAGGAAGGCCATGCCCACACAGAGACCTCATTGGCTGTACGGTGATTGGCAGGCTAGACGCCTCATCTTCACTTGTAATTCTGTAAAATTGACAACAGATTATAAAACTTCCACAGGTCTTCAAGGCGAAAGATTGACATAATGGCTGCAACAGTGTGCCCAAGCAATTGTGAAGATGCCGCAGGACAAGACAATGTTTCCTTCTACCCTGTGCATAGGGTAGCCATCGTTTGAAGTCACCTATGAGAAACAATCATAATTGGCTCACAAAATTTGAAATATTTCCTGGTGGTTTCTTATAGAAAAACTGTCCTATAAGGGTCACTATGAATTAGCATCAGCTTGATGACAGTGAGTGTGTTTTGTTTTGTTTCTGGTCAATTCAGTGACATTCACTATGTTTTTTAAGTTGTGCAACTTTTTTAGCCTCCTTTCTGAATTTGACTTCCATTACTAAACATTTTGATTATATATTCCAAATAAAAATACTAATCAATAGCGTGGGGCGTATAGAATAAAATTTAAATTTTTCATGGATTCTAGACTTCATAGAACTGTTGAAGTTAGATGAGCCTCCAAAATGATTTCCCTGAAGTAAACTTTAAAATGTAAAGCAGATATATCCCCTACAGTTGTCTTTAAATTAAATAATAATTTGGGTTAATTAATAAGTGATACCTTGATTGAGCTTTGTGCTCTTTAAATATCTATCTGTGATCAAATTAACAGCAACTCGGAATGTTAGAACAGATGTTAGGGGACAATGACATTATGTTAATTTGGGTGAGGCAATTCAGAGTAGAATTTTTCTATTGTGCTTCCAAGGCTGCAAATCTTCATGGAATTAAATTGCCTAATCTTTTTTCTGATTAATGTCTAACCCTTGTACTATCATATCCTCTGTCAAATTTATGTGTATTCATGGCTACAGTCTCATTCTTTTGTCTAGAGACCAGGACAAATGTATGACTGAGATAACTAGTCTGTGGCTATCTACTCATCACAGAAACTTATTTTTGATACATGTTTTCTTTTCAACAAGACTATGCATTTATAGACTGGAATCCAAGTAGTACTACTTCTTTGTTTACATTCATACTCGGTTTATTTGTCAATCTAGGCATTCACGCTTACTGAGAGATTATTGTTATTGCAGGGTTGTAAGTGTAACAGTACTTATGTCTGTTCTCTTATACTGCTTGTTCTATTACCCTTTGTGATTATGGCATAAGTGACTAGTTGGCAATATGAAAATTATTGATGCAATTAATAGGTAGAACTGAAAATTTTGTCAGTCAGGACAGACAATACTGCCTTATCCTTTGGATTTCTGAAAGAAGAGTCCTCCTTAGGAGTCTTGTAGTAAGTACATTAATAGAAGAGCAAGTCTGATTGGTGTCTCATGATTAAAAAAAGATTTAGAATAGCTATCTTTAGTGTGAGTCCCAGTCACAAATCTTGATTTCTTTGCTGCCATCCTAAAGAGTTTCTGTATTGGGAGTCTCCTGAGTATGGTATTATCAGGGCTTGACAGTGGAGTGGTTACGCATTGGTCTATGATCTGCATAGTTGAACATTGAAAACCACCAGCAGCTTCACAGGAGAAAGAACAGGGTTTTCTACTCTTGTGAAGAGTTTCAGTTGGGGGCTGAACCCCGATGGCGTAAGTGGTTGAGTGCGGGACTGCGGCCAGTGGGCTTGGCGGTTCAAATCCAGCAGCAGCTTTCAGGAGCAGCACTGGGTAGCTCCCACGACCACCAGAGGGCAGTGTTGCCCCCTGCCCCCCAAAAAAGAGTTTCAGTCTTGGAAATCCATAGTGGGTCTCTGAATCAGCATTGACTTAATGGCAGTGAATTTTGAGGGATTTTTTGGTTTGTTTGTTTGCTTTTGGAAATAGCAAGAAAGTAAGAAATAAACAGAGACATTTGAAAAATAACTAGCTAGTGTATTTAATTGAAACAAAATAGTTAATTTAAGGGAACAGAATTCCATTTGGATGGATTTTAGAAATACTTCCTGTGCGAAACTTTGGACATCAGAACTTTCCTGGCACCTCAATTAGAATGTATTTAACCCCTAGAGGATTTGGAGAGATGGTAAAAGAAGATAGTGCATTTTCATGAGTATCACATTAAGAAACTATGTATTTTAAAATGGCATTAAAATAATTATTTTGCTTCTTTTGTCTTTTTATGTTGATTGACAGTATCAGACTATGCTTATGTTCTCTTTTTATTCGTTTTTCTATTTTTACTTCTCTGTCTTTTGTTTAATCTGTTTGCAACATATACACACAAAGACATCCACAGGTATTACCCTATCCTATGCTAGCTCTTCAGACATTCACTTACCTTCCCTGTGCCTGAATTTTCTCATATGCTAAACAGAACTATCATTTGCTGCCTCATGGTTGAAAATTAAATAAATTAATATACAAGTAAGTATAAGTAAAATAGTAGTGTTTTTTGGGTTTCCATTCATACATCCACCATTTTATTAATAATAAAACACATTTCAATGTGCGTTTGTGATCAGATGTTGCTGTTGTGCTGTTAGTTGCCTTGAGTCAGGTCTAAGCCACAATGACCTTATCTGCAACGGAAGGGAGCACTGCCTTATCCTGAACATCCTCACAACTGTTCATGATCTTCATGTTGCAGACATAGGACTGCTTCGTATCCTTCAGAGTCTATCTCTTTTGCACTGTCCCTCAACATTACCGAAATGATTTCCATCTCCAGAGACTGGTCTCTCCTGACAATATGTCTAAAGTATGTAAGATGAAATCTCACCATCCTGTGTCCAGGGAGCACTTTTGATGTACTTCTTCCAAGACAGATTAGTTTGTCCTATTAGCAGTTCATGGTTCTTTCCACATTATTCTGCAGCACCACAACTCAAGTGCACTGATTCTTCTTCTGTCTTCCTTATTCATTGTCAAACTTTTACTTGCGTTTCTTGGGTCTAGCCTGATGGGTGTATTCCATCAGTGGATGAGCAGAATTTAATTTAATGATAATGAGTTTCTGGAACGAGTCATCACTAGGGCGAGTCTTGAATTTACCAGGGTGATGATCCTCATTAGTCCAATCAAAATATTGACTCCCATGGAGCTCTGCTGTGCCAGTAAAATTCAAGTACGAGAGGGCAATTTAGAAGGCTTTGACTGTTTTTGAGGATTCCAAAGACATACTCATAATAGATTTTCTCTAAGGCTGTAGCTTGATTACAGGAACCTAGTAACATATTTTTTGGTATCACTGCCCTCTGGTGGTCGTGGGAGCTACCCAGCGCTGCTCCTGAGAGCCGCCTCTGGATTTGAACCACCAAGCCCGCAGGGCCACAGTCCCGCACTCGACCACTTACGCCACCGGGGCTCAGCCCCCCTAATCACATATTTTAAGAAAATTATAAAGTGCATTGATGAGAAAAGCCTAGAAAAATAGGGCCTGATAATTTTTTTTCGCATCAAGACAGTGCACATGCTCATATATCAAGGGTAGCCAGGGGCATACGATGAGAACTTTTGTTTTGAAACCATACCACATTCATATTACAGACTTTATCTTGTTCACTCAGATTTTTTTATTCCAAAAATTCAAAGACTATTTAAAAGGAACATGACTTGAGTTCATTGAGGATGGTAAAACTGTCTTTTTTTTTTTTGACATGGTGTAAATTGAAAAGCACAGCATTCTTTGAAGTGTTGGAGAGATGGAAACACTACCATCAGAAATTCATAGACTTTCATAGAGAATGAATTGGTAAACAATAGCTTCCTGTTTACATTTTTGTTTAAAAAGTTTTCTATGTTTTCTGGTAATACTTATTGACTTACCCTTGTGAGCCTCTTAAAACAATACTTGTTATAGTGAAGTGATATAGCATGTAAGTTGCTTCTTATTTATGATAATGTCTCTTGAAGTATCTTGGCCAATTTATTCTGACAAAACCCTCGATAATCCCTTTGAATTTATGATCCCTACAAGGCTGGAGTATTTAAAGGTATTGATAATATTTTATTTATCTTTTTTTTCTTGGTACTTTCAATAATATTTGGACATCACAATCCAGTTAATTCAATCTATCAAATGCCATTATTAAGACTACAAACTTAAAATTCAACAAATATGCTATAAAATGTTATTTATAAATATATGCATATAGTATATATGTGCTTCAGAAGTTTTATTTCTGGAGATTTACTCTTGATTTAATCTTCAAGAGTATATGAGTCAGTGTTATTTTCTTTCTTTGTTTAATGGTTGCCTCAAATAATGTATGTGATTTTATGCATTCTATCTTTCTTGTTGCTAACTGCTTTCTCATATGTGATACATTGTAGAAATTCAGTAGATATTTGTTGAATTAATGCTTAATGAGCTACTTAAATATATATTCTGTAGTGTGAGTAGCGATGAAAACTGGAATTAAATATGTTGTCAACAGAGACCAGTTTGTAGAGACAGGCGTCACGCTTGGTTAAGTAGAAGGACAAAGAAAGAGTGAAGAAGATCCTAGCTGAGATGGATTGACACAGTGAGGTGCAACAATGGACTTAATCATAGGAAGTTTTGAGAATGGCACAGGACTGGGCAGTGTTTCATTCTGTTGTGTGTAAGATGGCTTTGGGGCTGGAGTCATCTTGATGGCACCAGCTACCACCCCCAGTTTCTTATCTGACCCATGAACCTGGTTTCCTTTATGGTTGTGAATTCTGTTTGACATTTTCCTCCTACTCTATCCAGGCCCTGCTAATGTGATCCTTCTCAGAGCAATTTTTAGGGTAGCTAGGCCCAATGTAGTTCTTCGGCTCTCAGGGTTATGGAGACTGATATTTGCACAAAGTATTTCCACAGTGACCCTTGATGGTATAATGGGTTACACGTGAGATTGATGGCCACAAGGTCAGCTGTTCGAAACCACCAGCTGCTCTGTGGAGAAAGACGAGACTTCTACTTCATAAAGTTTCCGAGTCTGGGAAACCCACAGGTGGAGTACTGTTTTGCCCGATTGGGTCATGTGTTACAGGCTTGCTCTGAGTAAGGCTTGCCTTGCTGGCCGTGAGGATATTTTTTATTTTCACCATTCTTTTTACTTTCAGATGAGGAGAGACTAATAGTTGCACCTTGGTTGTCTGCTCATGAATTTTTAAGAGCTCAGTCATTACTCATCAGCAATGTTGTGTATTGTCTTTGTCAACTATGTTATGCCAGGTGGCCTTGATGTCTCCTGAGACTTTGTTCCTAAATTCTTAGAACAATTCCTTTAAATTGTTTTGTTATATCTAAGTAGTTTTCACAACTCTGTTACCGGTATGTTCCACCACATTTGTATAGATATTTGCAACAAAAGGTGATTATATAAATATAAATATTTTCTTCAAACTTATATATATTTTCATGGGTATATTGCCACTCTTCCTCTTATACCTGCTCAGCCAGAGAGTTTATCCAAGGATAATAGGACACAACTATTGTAGGATTGGGTATATAACAGCGTTTACCTCTGTTGCCTTTATTTCATGTACTTCTTCCAGTGTCTTCCCTGGCTACCATCTTTTTTTTGGCTTGCAAACCTCTTTATTGTATAGACTTTTCATCTTCTTCAAGGATAACAAGGTCTCTTCTCTTGCCAATACATTATTCTCCCTTCCCCTTTTACCATCAAATAATCTTTCTTTCAACACAAAAAAACATTTCTTAGCTTATTAAGATGGTTTCATAAATATCTGGTCTTCTGTGATTGATGGATTCCATTCAGCATAATGCCCACTGAAATTTCTGTGTGATGAGATGTTTCACAGATCCCTTGCTGTCCTTTAGCATTGCATGGTATTTCATTGTGTGTGTGCATCAGACTTTCTTTATCCATTTTTCCATTTTTTGGCATTTAGGTTGTTACTGTTTGCTATTGTTGCTTTAAGTCAGATTCTTGCCTGTTACACTCTCTGATCTCTATCAATTTCAACACTAGGAGTATAGGGGTGGAGTCTAGCCTGTCAATCTGGAGATAACCAATGAGGCCTCTATGTGGGCATGACTTTCTCCTGAGAATTCTGGGAAGTCTCGTGGTATTTCCCAATTGGAGGTGAGAGACTTGACTCAGTTCCTGGGAGATGCTCTGTGGATAAGACAAGATGGCAGCATAGTCCTAGGAACTGGAAGAGCCAGAGGAGATGCCCCACAGGTTTACTCTGATGGAACCAGACCTCTGAAGCCGGAAATGCCACAGAGAGACGCCTACCAGCACTGAAATGATTCTACTGCCAATGGATACTGATGATGGACCCTGAGCCCTGGAAATGAGGAGACATGGGGAGACCCCTGCCAGCACTGGCATGCTTTTACTGCCACGGGATGCACAAGACTCTGCCCGCACTGGCCTGTGATTGCCCTGGTGTCATTGCATGTGCCTCGTGAGTCAGGAGAAGTCTACAGACTGATCCCAGACATATGGGCTAATATCGGACTTATGACCTTGGATTCGACCGGGTTGGGATGTCTGCCTGGGCTAACACATTGTCTTCCCAGGAGAAAGATTATCTCTTGCAAGGCATAGGGCATCAGAAAGTATTTTATTTAGAGACTCTTAGCAAGAAGAAAGCTTTAACATTCAGCATGGCCATCCTCCGTATTTTTCACTCCTACATGTGTGGCAAGCATTTTCAAAGGTTTCCAAGCATGGAAAAACTTTGAGATACTCTTGAACTTCCAACTGGCTGAAAGGAGTCCTGGGAAATGCAGTACCATGATATTGTGGTCTTCACATATATATTGTACAATTTTTACCTTTCCTCCCTTATCCCTTCTCATTATCGCAAACAGTGCTGGGATGAACTTGAGAGTGTACAGTGAAATGAAATTACTTGGTAAGGGTCTTCTTTTCAGGAACTTTTAATTGATTGGGTGTGGCTATGCACATAGGATTTTTGAAACTCTGATACAGGGGATTGGCCATTTTTACCATTCCGTTGAGTATAAGGGAACCAGGATCAGATAGCCCTAAGATGGGCAGGAAGGATGAGACGGCAGCGAAGTGTGCCTCCAAAGCCTGCATGAGAAGACAGCAGGGATGCCGTGTGAGGTGGAGTGGTGAGGAAGAGGAGCATACTTGACTAGCTAGCCAGGTGGGGTCATCTTTGGGAATTTATTAACAGCAAAAGAGCAGGACCAAGATCCAGGGACCACGTGAAAAAGAGACCAAAGGCTAGACAGATTTATGAATGCCAGCATGGCTGAAAGGGATACTATGTATCCTTTCCATTTTGTAATCTGTTGTTCTTAGGTGTCATAAAGTCAGTTGCGACCCACAGCGACCTGAGGCTTCACAGAGCAAAGCACTGCCCAGGCCGGTGCCATGCTCACAAAGGTTCCTATGATTGCATCCATCTCCCCGAGGCCCTCCCCCTTTTTTTCTGCTTCTCTACATTACCAAATATGATGTCCTTGTCCAGGGATTGTTTTCTCCTGACGACCTGTCCAAAGAATATAAGAAAAGTCTTATAAGGCTGTCTCTTGTAGATAGCATATTGATGCTTCCCTTCAATTCCTCCCTCACCACAATTTAAATGCCCTCAAATATTAAGCTTGTTCTTAACTATAGTGATCATTTAATTAACAATAACAATTTTAAAACATGAGCAAATAATTAGATTTATGTTTCATAAAGACATTGATTGCTAATCATTTTTTAGGTCATGCTTCATTATGCATTATTTCAAAAAATATTTAAAAGCTCATCACTACAATAAATGAAGACAAATATACAATTAAATCTAAATCAAATCAATTATTTGTTGATAAAATTATATCATGTGGTAATATAAAACAATGTCGTAATATAAATGACTTAAACATTCAAAAGACAATAAATAACCTCAATTTCTTTTTTAAATACTTTTATTAAAAATATTTTATTGTTTAGCCCCGGTGGCCTAGTGATTGTGCACAGGACTGCAGCCCACTGGGTTGGAAGTTCAAATCCAGCAGCAAGACTGGGCCTCCTAATCCCACCACCAGAGGGCAGTGATGCCCAAAAAAAAAAAACCTCTAGCTGAGCCCTGGTGGTGTAGCAGCTGTGCGCCGGACTGTGGTCCACTGAGATTCCAGCTCACAGGAGCAAAGGCTGGGCCTACTACTCCCACCACCAGAGGGCAGTGATGCCTAAAAAAGTATTTTATTAATACAAATATCTCTTCTTCTCACAATCCATATATTCCTCCAAAGTGTCATGAATCTTTGCATATATGCCTTCATCATCATTGTCAAAGCATTCTCTTCCACTTGAGCCCCAGATATAAGCTCCCTCTTTTTCCTCCCCCCCACCTGCCCATCCCTCACTAATCCTTGAAAAGTTAGATTTTATTTTTTTCCATGTCTTACGTTGTCCTCCATTGTCCCTCAACCACTTTTATATGATTCATACCCCTGAAAGGGGGTTCTAGGTTGATCCTTGTGACCTATTCCTCCTTTCTTCCCCCACCATCCCCTGGATATAATCAAATGATGAAAGCCAGATAAACAATTTCAGTTTGGAAAGTTCTCATTAGTTTTTCTAGGGTAGATGGCAAAGCATAAATATTTTAAAGCCCTCTCCCTCAAATTCTCAAGTATGGGAAGATTTGCATTATATAGCTATACATTAATAATATGTTGTTTTTAAAGTTTATTTGATTTAATAGGTAGTGTATAGTGCTTGATGAGCTTAAAGAAAATGTTTCCTGAGCTTATCCTAGCTAGTTTTCAAATATAGTTGAGCATGCTTAGAGAAGGAAGAAAGGCAGCTCTTGTTATGTAACTTCATATTTTTTCTATAAACTTGTCATGCTAATGCAATTAAATGTCTTTTAAAGTGAATAGGGATCAATTAAAACTTGAAAGTGAAAAGATTTTGAAATGAGTTGTTCTTAACAAGCAATAAAAAACTTTCTTTAATGAGAGGGGAAAGAGTTCTCTTATTTGCTTATGCTGGAATCAGATAGAAGTAAAGACAACTCATTAAAGGGAGATGATGGTGACCGCTCCTGGTAGTTTCTCAGGGAATATGAGTGTGCCTACAGTTATTGAAAATAGCATCTTAAATGGTAAGATGTTTTTTTACTCCATATATTAGCAGAATTTCATTACAGCCATTAAATGCTCAGAAAATACTGAGATGTGAATTTGCACTTCTGTTTTAGATCCAGAAGCTTGCACTTTATTCACTGAAGTAAGCCTAACTTAAAACCCTTAACCATGTGATACTAAATTTCATTATTTTACATTAATAAGCTTTTCTATTCATGGATGATGTGAACATTATGGATTTATCATAACCATATCTTTAAAATGCATTCTATTCCAGTATTAAGCTTACCAAAATGTACCTACAAGTGGCTTTCTTTAGTGATTCTAATTGTAATTGTCGCCTTGTTCAAAACAGAGATGATGGTCCATCTCTGTTCACTGTAGTCCTTATTCCAATTACAGCATCTTATTTTTGCCCCAAGTAACAACTATCCTCAATCTTATGGTGAATATTGTTTGTCCTTCTTTATCACCCACATCTGACTATATACTCAGATTCTGAAGTTTAGTCTTGACCATATTATTTTCATTTTTTCCCCAATGATTTCACTGGGGGTTCTTACAGCTCTTATAACATTTCACACATCATTTGTATCAAACATATTTGTATACATGTTGCCATCTTCATTTTCAAATATTTTCTACTTGAGCGCTTTGCATAAGCTCCTCTTTCCTACTTTAAAAAAAATCATTTTATTGGGGGCTCATACAATTCCCATCACAATCAATACATATGTCAATTGTATGGAGACCACATTTGAACACTTGTTGCCATCATCACTCTCGAAACATCCTCCTTCCACTTAGGCCCCCACTACCAGCTCCCTATATTTCCCTTCCCTCCCCACTTCCCTTCCTCCATAAACCCTTAATAATTTACAAATTGTTATTACTTTTTCATATCGTACACTGTCTGATGTGTCCTTTTACTCACTTCCCTGTTGTCCTACACCAAAGGTTAAGAGGTTATATGCAGGAGGAGGTTATATGCAGATCCCAGCAATTGGTTCCCCCTTTCTACTCCACCCTTCCTCCACCTCTCAGTATCTCCACTCCTGCCACTGGTCCTGAAGGGATCATCTATCCTGAATCCCCCATGTTTCTGGTTCCAGTGTACATCCCCTGGTCTAGTTGGACTTGTCAGGTAGAATTGGGACAATGCTATTGGATGAGAGAAAGCATTTGAGAACTCGAGGAAAATTAAAGTCTCTTATAATCTATAAATTTCTGCCCCGTCCCTTTCTTTTCCTAAGTTACTTGACCTCTGCAATTTCCCCCAGTGCAGGATTTGCTGAATGCAAGTCCATGGTAAAAATCAACTTTCATCCCATCATCTAAATGTTCGATCCCAAGGTTTTATCAAGCCATGCGTATTCCTTTTGAGAAGACTGTAGGTAGTAGTTCCTCTTTCATCAGGAGGAACATAATGATTATTGTTTCTTTTACAAAGTGAGCAACTTTTGACCATGTATGCCTGATATATTAAGGTAATAGGAATTACAAAGTGACAATATTTTAACTTTCTCTCTTTAATGGAAAATTCATAATTATTTTTGAAAATAGACCATTTCTCCAATTTATTTCAGTGTACAATGGACCAGTTACGATAGAAGAGGCAAGAGGTTATATTTTTCTCCCTTTTTTAAACTTACCAAAATGATAATTTAATTTATCTCACCCTCCAAAAATAATCGATTCATTTAAAATATCTTCCATGCAGTAACCATTTCTTTAAGGAAATTTAACACGAGACTTGTCTCATGAATATAGAGGTTAAATAGATGCCAAATATTTCACCTTTCCAAAGTACTTTACCACTCCATCACCTCTGACATCAACCATCATCTCCTCCTCTTTGCATATCCCCTCTTGCCCCAGGGATCGTCAGGGTGCTGCAATGACCACTCAAAGCACACATTCTAAAGCGAAGTGGTTTATATCTTGTGATTTAAATCCCAAAGCAAAATTCAGATGTCTGCCTGAAGAAGCCTCCTCTGTGGAAGCTGATGAAATCAAGTCAGGTCACTGACTTGCAACTAAATCAGTTACTGTATATGTAAATATCATCAAAAGAATTATACAGGAGTTAAATCAGTTAAATTTTGTGTAAAACGATGAAAGGGAAGCTGTATTTATTGGTCAAGACAAACCCATGGACTAGATATGGAATAGACCATATAATATACATATGCAAGATCAAGTTAAAGCTGAAGGAAAAAAAAAACATGTCGAGGAGAAGCTAACACAACCTTGCATAGAAATTGCCTCCCAAATAGATTCGAGCTGAGGAGTTGTGGGATGACAGCATGGACTTCATATATGTAGGTTGTAAGAAGTTGCTAACAAGAAAATAAAGAAAAGACCAAACAGGCATACAAAAATATTCTTTAATTTGTTCTCAAAGCAGAGTATCTAAAGCACACAAGAGAAATAAATAAAATAACTGAAGAATTCTTAAGGGACAATTTAAATAGACAAGTTCAAACATTATGATGACATGTGAAAAGCTAAAGGAAAATTGAAGAACATGATTCATATTTTTCAAGTGGAAACAATTTAACATTAAACTGTTGAGTTGCATTATTGAAGGCTTCTGTGAATCAAGTAATGATTTGGGCTTCATTATTTAAAAGCCATGGATCACACAGGCTGCTGTGCTTCTTTTATGTGGAACTAGTGGATGCCTCATTTAGTTGACTGCTTGTTGGAAGATAAGTGGGCCCCTCTAGTTTTTCACCACACTGCACCCGTATCTTCAGCAATCTCTATGAAGGTGTCAAGCAGGACCACATTATCAATGAAAAAGATTTATATTAAGTATATTCAGTGATCATCATTGAGTGAAGCTAGACATCAGCAACAAAAAGAAAAATCTGAGAAAATACCAGAATATATAGAAATTTAACATTATCCCACTTCCAAGAGCTCAAGGAAGAAATCAAAAGAGAAATTATTAATGCCTTAGAGTCAAAATAAAATGAAAGAAGAACTTAGTTCTTCTTAAATATTGTTTGAACAAACTGAAGTGTCCTAAAATTTGAGGAAGAATTTTAAGAATACCTTCCTAATTTTTCACAGAATGGACATACTATTTTGAATAAAGTCCACTAAATCTGCACACTTTGAAAGTGTTCCTGCCTACCAATATTAAGTGCTTCTATCCATGAATATGGAGTTGTTTTATATCTTTATTATCTCTCAGTAATATTTTATAGTTCTCATAGTAAATGACTTATAATTTTTCTGTTTTGTTGTTTGGTAAATTTACTTGTATTTTTTTTTTGAAATTGGACTTCAAAATTCCATTTAGTAAATGGAATTAAAATATTTTCAATTTGTTATTTTGAAATGTCTTATATACTTGCATATGCGTCAAGTTTTCAGCATATTTTCAATGCAGTTTTTGTGGTAAAATTAGGTGCCCTGGCTGATGGTCATGTCAGCTCATACTCAAGTATCTATGGTATATAGCATAGTTTCCCGACATGGGCACCATTGCCGCCCGGTGGTGTGTGGAATGATCTAAGGGCATTGTAAGAGAAGAGACCTACAATTTATCCTGGATTCTGGGCTGGAGTACAAAGGGTTTTCATTGCTAGAGAGGTTTAGAGGAATTTTTTTTAAGACCATATAAGTTGGGAACCATATAAGTTTGGGAACCTCTGGATAGAAATACAGTTGGTTTTTGTGTCTTTATATTGAATTATTTTGCTTTAATGAAAAGGTTTTGACATTTTCTTCATCAATTTTCATTGTTCTATCTTCTTTACCACCATTGTAGGCCTGTTTTTATCCCTACAGTTTTACTTTTCTCACAGTGTCATTTATCTTTTTTTTTTTTTTTTTTTTTTGGCATCACTGCCTCTGGTGGTCATGGGCGCTACCCAGTGCTGCTCCTGAGATCCACTGCTGGATTTGAACCACCAAGCCCGCGGGCTGCAGTCCCGCACTCAAGCACGTATGCCACCAGGGATCAGCCCCACAGTGTCATTTAAATGCTTGCTGTATTGTAACCACAGCCTGTCTGAGTGGGGACATTGTTGTTATGCTGGAAAAGGTTCAGTGCAGTTCCAGACTAAGATGGACTAGGAAGAATGTCTTGGCATCTACTTCTTTCCCTCCCTGCCCCAGATGGCTAATGAAAACACTATGGATCATAAGTGTCTGTAAGGTTAAATGAGTAAATGTGAGTCCAAAATCAATTCTTTGGAAATGTATCACAAAATCAGCATGCAGAATGTACCTTTTGATACTGATTTTTTTCAGATAGCAATGTGTTTATGATTCACTAATTTTGCTGTGTGTACAGTTAGGTAATTTTTAAAAGTACTGTATAGTATTATTTTGGATGCACTAATTTATTCATTAATTCAATTATTGAAATGTATTTGAGCTGCTTCTAGCTATTATGAATAAAGTTGCTCTAAATGTTCATGTGGTGTTTTTTAAATGTGAAAATGTATTTTTATTTCACTTGGGAAATGACTACAATGAGGATGAGACTTTTGAATGGTATGTGTTTAGCGTTATAAAAAGCTGTCAAACTTTAAAAAAATCATTATATCATTTTGCATTTTTTCTACCAATGTAGAAAATATTGTATTAGACTATACCTCTGTGGTCACATTGTGTTGCTGGTGTTTGATTTTTTTCCAGCTGTTTTTGAGGACTAAGATATGTGTGAGTCATGCCATTGTCTCATATAAATATGAATAAGAAAGACCATAGAAGGTTTAGGGCCTTTTAATTATTGGGATAGTGAAGAAATAAACATTGCATGGATTGCCAGATAAACAAACAAATCTATATTAGAAGAAGAATAGTCAGAATGCTCTTTAAAACATGAATGGTGGGCTGAGCCCCGGTAGCGTAGTGGTTGAGTGTGGGACTGCGGCCTACTGGTTTGGCAGTTCAAATCCAGCAGCAGCAAGGCTGGGCCTCCCACTCCTACCAGAGGGCAGTGATGCCTAAAGTTTAAAAAAAAAAAATATGAATGGTGAAACTTTGTCTGATGGTTTTTGGAAATATTATAAGGAGATCCAGTTCCTAGAGAAGGTTATCGTATTTGGTAACGTAGAGGGTCAAATAAAAGAGACAGACCCTCAACAAGATGAACTGATACACTGGCTATAGCAATAGGCTCGCCCATGGCACTGGCTGTGATGATAGCTCTAGACATGGAAGTGTTTCCTTTGACAGCTACAATTAGTGCACAGAGAATATTATTTATTCTAATACCACCTAATCGACAGTGACAAGTATAAAAAAACACCATGTCTTGGTAACAGCAAGACATTTCAGTGCACATTAGAAAACAAAAAATGGTATCACACACAAGTGGCTTATCCAGAGATCCTGAAGAAATTTTTTCCCTAAAGAATATTAAATTTAGACCTTCCCAAGAAAACTGCTTTAAATGGTTGGAGAAAACATTTGAAAGAGTTACAGAAAATGTAGAAGAGTCGATAGAAAAGATTAGGAAAACACCAAAAGAATATTCTGACCAAATAAATGAAAAATTGGGAATAATTCAAGAACTTCACATAGAAATCCAGAAGACAAGCTCTAAGATATTAGAACTATACAGCACTCTGAGAACAAAAAAGTAGAATTGAAGCAGTAGAAGTGCAAATCAGTGAATTCAAGGATAAATCTCTCAAGTTTAAGAGTTCAAAGGACCCAATAAGAAGGACCCAAACACGCGGGGGCCAAACACTAAGGGCATGCAACAGAACAGCAAGGGGAGCACAGTGATGAAATCCCTGGGGATACCAAAAATAGGCTTTGGAGGCAGAGTGTGGCACCCTGTCAGACTTGACTGGAAACCACTTCCAAATGCCAACAGTCCTTGAACTATTTAGAGGTTTTTAAATTTTTGTCAGTGGCTTTCTTTTTTGTTTGTTATTTTTTTTTGTTGGTTTTGACTTCCTTTTTTGTTTTATTTGGCTTTGCCTGGTTTTTGCACTTTGTCATGTGTCTGTATGTCTCTCTAGATAAATAGGCAGGATAAATAATTTGGAGATGAAAAGAATGGGACCAATGGTTCTAGGTGGGGGGGATATGGGAGAAGGGGAGGTGGGTAAAGGGAAGTGGGGGTATGTGGAGAAGCAATCCCAGGGACAATACAAAGAAGGGTGTAGGATGCCTGGTGGGACTTACTTAAGAGCTATATAGCAGCAAGAAATTACTAAACCCAAAGAAGGTTATACATGACGGTGGGACAATAGGAGGCTAAAAGGAAATAGAGGAAAGAACCAGGATGTCTAAATATGGGCATGTACACATTTAAGTATATATATGTGTGTGTGTATGTATGTATGTGTGTGTGTATATATATATATATATATATATATATATATATCCAGAGGGGAAAAGAACTATGTACTCATCTGCATCATAAAAATTAAGGTTGCAGTTGGACATTGGACCTTTACCCAAATACTCCCTCAACGAAAGAACACTTTGCTTTAACAATCTGGCATTTTATGAAGTTCACCTTCCTGATACGATTGCTGAAGACAAAAATGGGTGCATAAGCAAATGGGGTAAAGAAAGCTGATGGTTCCTGGCATCAAAAGATATAGTGTCTGGGGTCTTAAAGACTTGAAGATAAACAAACTACTATTCTGAACTACTAGTTCAGAAGCAACAAAGTCCACACAGAAGCACGCCAGTCTGTGTGATCATGAGGCATCGATGGGATCAGAAATCAGGCATCTAAGACTCAGAACAAAACCATACCCAAGGTAAATTGGGGTGGGAGTATGGAGTGCAGATCCAATGCCCCTCTGTAGATAATTGGACATACCCTCACAGAAAGGTCACAGGGAAGAGATGAGCCAGTCAGGGTACAGTATAGTACTAATGAAACACACAACTTTCCTTTTGTTCTTTGGTGCTTCCTTCCTTCCATTATCATGACCTCAGTTCTACGTTACAAATAGGATTAGACCAGAACATGGTCCCGCAACACAGGAAATCCAGGATAGATATATACCTCAGGGCCACCAATGAGAGTAGAGATACCAGGAGGATTAGGGGAGGGTGGCATGGGAAAGGGACTAATAATCACAAGGATCAACCTATATCCCTCTCTCAGGGGTACAAATAATGGAGTTGTGGGTAAGGGGTGATGGAGGATGATATAAGATATGAAAATAATAATCTGTAACTTATCAAGGACTTGTAAGGGAGGGCAGGTGGGTAAAGAGTGGGAAAATGGGGAACTGAAGTGGGAAGAAAAAGGGGCTCAAGTGGGAAGAGAATGCTTTGAAAATGATGATGGTGGCATATGTACAAGTATGCTTGACACAGTGGCTGAATGTATGGATTGTGTAAGAGCTGTAAGAGCCCTCAATAAAAGGATGGGAGAAATGGGTAAGAAAAACAAACAAACAAAGAAGCTGGAGAAAAAAAATAATTGGAGAAAAATCTATGAATTCTATGATATATTATTGAAAGTATCAATTTATGTCTCATAGACATACTGGAATACAAAGGAAAAAAATCCAGAGAAAATAGTCCAAGCAATATTGGTAGGAAATGTCTCTAACATATCATAAAATAGAAAATAACCACTCAGGAAGCCGAAAGATTGATAAATAGAATAAATAGATAAGAAATACATAGATAAGAAATCAACACACAGCACACATAATCACCTTTTAACATCAAAGAGCATCATGGGAAGTATGAAAAATCACCTATAGAGTTGACCTAATAAGAGTAACCTTGTATTTTTCCATGGAAATCCTGCAGACTGCAGGCAATGCACAGTAGCTGTCACATGGATAGATAACTGACATCTCAAAGGCATATAACTGGCAGACATTGGACATTGTTTTGGATCTCTTGTCTCGAAGGTGCTTAATGAATGGTAGCTGGAATTACCATATACCGTATATCCTTGTGTATAAGCTGGCTTTTATCAGCATATTTTTTTGTTTGTTTGTGGCCATCACTGCTCTGGTGGGAGCAGGAGGCCTAGCCTTGCTCCTGGAGAGCTGCTGCTGGATTTGAACCACCAACCCTGTGGGTCGTAGTCCTGCACGCAACCACTATGCTACTGGGGCTCAGCCTATCAGCACATTTTTAATGCATTTTTGGGGGTAAAATCCAGTGCCTTGGCTGATACTCAGGTTGGCTTATTCTTGAGTATGATGGCACCTATTAATGCCATTCTTGCTTTATTATGACATGCATTAATCTGGTAGGTGTGACTCTGCTATTGTGAATGAATATTATTGAAAGTTTTTCCATATCCCTAACCTCCATTTTTTTTGTGTGTTTAAATAGTGTCCAGTCACTTACTAGTTTCATCTGTACAAGTCAATAGTTTACTGCTGGTCCTAGTTAGCTTATATATGTGTGATTTCCTTTTTTCAATCATGTCTCAAATTCTCTTTCATTGACTAAATTAAAGACACTATGAATAGAATTACCTTCCGTCACAGAGGGTGATAATGTTCTCTAACAAAATGACAATGGTGATTCTTAGGTGAGTCAAAGACATGTATAAACTGTAAACATATGAATACATTTGGGGGCTTACACTTAATTCTAGCCTCAAACTAAGAATAATTAGTGCTTATGACATGACCTGGCTTAATGCTCACCCTCATAAATAGATCATTGAAAAAATGCAAAGAAACTACATGTGGCAAAGAAACTAGATGATGCCCAGCCATTGGACGGAATAGCTTCTGGGGCCTTAAAGTCTTTCCTTTAAAACAAACAAACATCTGATTTGAGATATCAGCTTAGTACACAACAGGTTCTATGATCCAAGGTTGGTAAATAAGAAAACCCAAATCTGAAGGAATAGAACCAGATCTTAAATTTGGAACACTTTGTTTTTTAGAAGACTATAGATAACAGTGGAAGCCCAACATCCATTTTCAGGGTGCACACATGGATTAGGTCTTCATTGAATCCCCTCTGACCATAGTTCAGGGATGTGAATAGCTTTGTATTAGGGACACCATTGGGATTAGTGGTTTCTTTGGAAGTATGGAAAGTTGAGGTGGGGGCAATAGGGACCTAATATTGATGAATTTTACAAGAATATAGAAGTTCTAAAGTTGAATTTGGTGGTGATTGTACAACTCTTCTTAATATGGTTGAACTATCAAATTGTATGATTTGAGAATTATATGTCAGTGAATCTGATTTTTTAAAAGAAATACTATATGATGCAGAAATATCTTTGTTGGGCATGGACCCCTTAGGAATAAGAGATAGAACATTAATGGCTGCCTGCTCTTCGATGTTCCTGAAAGCACAGTTCACAATAGCAAGAAGCTGGAACAGTTCAAATGCCCATGAGTGAAAGGGCTGACAAAGGAACCAAGGGGCATACACATTGGAATAGGGTCTGTACCTAAAGGAAGTTGTGAAACACATCATGACATGGATGAGCCTGGACATTGCTATGTTGAGTGAAGTTAGCCAGTGACAAAAACACAACCATTGTTTGAGGCCAATACTATAAGGGTATACACTAAGAAGAAGGCAACAACTGCTCATGAATCATATATCATCCTCTTTATATGTACATTTAAAAAAGCACTTTGACAGTGGAGACCTTACCTCAACTGGGGTCAGTTATTGAAGATGGGGAATAGGGAGAAGGCAAGTTACTGACATAAACATTGTGCTAAGGTCACTCCAAATCAGTAGTCATGCTCCAAGACCTGCAAGAGTGATAAGTAAATCTTATTGCAAATTCAAGTTAATAGGGGGCAGGGAAGCATGTGTTTCTTGGAGAAGGCGATTACAATACTGTTATTGGGTAAACTGGAAGGAGCAACCTCCCATTGGGGAAAGCAACAAGAACAACAAATCAACTAACAATACTTACATACAATCCCAGGGGAGAATATTTCCACAACTTTGTTCCTAATTGAAGACTTTTATCTGTTTTATATTCAAACTGGTAATTTGCTGTAGACTATTGGAACTTTAGATTCTATCCTTTGGAGTCATGCAATGGCCGTCATCAGTCACCCCAGAAGGATTCAATGTGGAAATTGAACTGGGCTTTGCTTCAAACTTGCCTGCAACATATTTGTGCAATTGACACATTCTTCTGGACTGAAAGTGAAGACACACTTGTTTAGTAGAAACAGATGACTGCCCTTCCAAGGCTATAGATAGAATTGGCTGTAGATGGACTTTGGTTCAGATCGTGTGTAATGTAATAGCTGATCAGTAAGATGAGTGCCCACACTGGCTGCATCAATGGGCTGAAAACATGGCAGCAAACGTGGGGATGTGGCAAGACAGAGTCGTGTTTCGTCCTGTTACACAGAGGATAGCTGTGAGTCAGAGGAGACGGAACAGAGCCTAACAAGGACCACGAATGAGAATGAGCATCTTTTCATGTGTTTGCTAACAATTTGCACATCATCTTTGGTATAATGTCTGTTTATGCCCTTTGAGGAGGATTCTGGTCCTTTCTTTTCATTTGTTTTTAAGTTGAAGGTTTTATTGTTATATGCTGGATACTCGACCCCAATGTTGTGAAATTGATCTTTTCTTTATTCAGTGCTTTGTTGCCATAAACTTTTGTACAATTTCTGGGTTTCCTACTAAGTTTTGCTTATTTTTTGAGGGGCGGGGAAAGTTCTAACAAGAACTGGAAGATCCTTTTTGTACTACCTTGCTCTGGCCTTCATCACCATTTCATTTTTCTTTTTCATCATTACATTTTAAAGAATAATTTATATAAGTGATATTCTAATTCATCAGCAAATGCTATCATTGTACTTTTTAAGAAAGGCAATGAGGTTCTCAAGGGTTATTTCTTTATTGTTCTAAGTTACATTTAAAGTTTTGGGATTATATGTGGTTTTTTTTTACCTTTGCTATTTCTCTAAGTGAAATTCGTTTGGTTAGTGAGTCTTATGAGTGATGTTTTCACATTTTCTTTCATATAGAATATTTTTATAGCTGTATTTATGTGTTCATAGTTTTCTCTTTTTGTGACATAGTATATCATTTCTTTTTTACAATGCATTAAACAAAAAACTCGCCCTGACAGTCAATGTATTTGTGTCACTTGTTGTCTAAATACTTCTACTCATTTTTTAAAAACACGGACTAAAATGGATTTGATCAGAGAAAACCTGTGGCACCTCGTTAGAGGATCCCTTCAAGGATACGTGTCAGGGGAAGAGTTTTAAGAGAAATGACACTTAATTAGTACTTGTGGTACATATCTTACCCAATTTAATTTCTCCATGTTGCAAAGAACCTTAGAAAGAATAAGTAACTGTCAATTTCATAAAGTCTTTAGCACAGAATTCAAACCCTGGGTGATCACAGAGACTCTTATAATTCTGAGCCATGATATTATTTAGGTTTCCATTATGAGAATTTTTAAGCTGTCTTTCTGATATTTTTTCTAGAAAGGGTGGCAAATTGGGACTTGCATTTGGTTTGTCCCTCCAATCTTTCTCTAAATATCTTCACCCTCCTCTGTGCTCTCAGAGCTAGTCTATATGGGCTGCATAAATGAGTACTTCTACTTCTGGTACCTCATTAGTTTGAGCCAGCTGTACATACTGATAGGAGTAATGAGTGGGTGGGAGGAGAGTGAGTCTCATGTATTTATTTTCTAGCTGAAGACTGGATCTCTGATGAGAGGGTGCAGCTTAGCTTGGGACACACACAGGCTATCTCAGAGAAGGTGCTGAGACCAAAACCAAAGGACTTTTACGAAGAGGATCACTATACTGCTGGCCCTTTGTCTATCCAATCTGATCAAGCTGCACACATGAAATGCTCACAAAATTTTGGCAAATGAAAAGTGTTTGATTGCTTATAAAAACCAGACAGTAAACAACAGCAACAATTCCATGGTGAGTGGTCCTCCCTGGTTCAAAAGTTGTCAGGGTGGAGATGAAGATGCTTCTATTCATGCCCCCACTTTACACTGTAGGGGAAGTTCCAGGAATTCAACTCTCTCCCAGGTTTATACTCCAGGGACTAACGATGCTTGGGTGTGCTGCAGGTGTGTTAGACAGGGTTCTCTAGAAAAACAAGGCCAGAGCTCTAGTAATTCTCTTTATATATTTAGATAGATAGAAGGATATATATGAATAAGAAATAAACAGTTAACTAATCTATAAAGCAGTCCAAGTGGCTCAGTGCAACTCACTTACGTGAGGCAGCTAGTAGACTGACAGTCCTTCGAGTCTTGAGGGCCACTGAATAGTCCTCTGTAGAGCAATTCAGGCTATCCGGCCCCAAGCAGCAAACAGCAAAACAGGTCACCAACAGTCATCCAGAGTCCAACAGTCCCCACCTCAGGAAATGTATATTCCAGGAGCATGGTGAAGCAGGGCTTGAAGGGACCTCAACTCACAGCAATCCAGTCCACCAATTAGGTGTCGCGTGGGTAGTGTCGTTTGGAGATTGAGGAACAGGATGAACAAGGTAACTGACTCCTCCGAAGATCCAAGAGCAAGATGAGGAAGTGCAGGGATCTCTGAGCCATTTCTATCTCTGCCCTTCAATTGATCTCGTGTGTGTTCTTTGGCCATGTTGTCACAACAGACCTATCTATCTTCTGTGGCCATGTGGGCACAACAAGCTTACCTGTCACAGCAGCTAAGGAACTCGTTTGC
Organism: Nesogale talazaci; assembly: GCA_004026705.1. Lineage (NCBI taxonomy): Eukaryota > Metazoa > Chordata > Mammalia > Afrosoricida > Tenrecidae > Nesogale > Nesogale talazaci. Next base: position 212,180 of record PVJH01000683.1, read on the forward strand.
TAGCCTCAAAGCCAGAGGTTAGACCCACCAGTTGCTTTGAGGGAGTAAGAAGAGGCTCTGCTCTCTTAAACATCTACAGTCTTTGAAACCACCCCCAGGGTCACTGAGTCAAATTCGATGAGATGGCAGTGGGTTGTTGACTCAATACATGGAGCACAATATTGACTTTCTCTCCTTGGTGGTTGAACAGCTGGGTGCCAAGTGGAGTTTCATCAAGATACAGTTAGTTACTGCTTATTTGCGCTTATCAGATCTTAGAGGGAGATGTCATTTTCCTAGAAACCTAATGGAAACAAGAGGTGGGCAAGGGGTGGGTGGGAATGGGCTGCCTAAGAAAGAGAAATTGCTGACTATAATTCCAAGGGACTGTCTCCTCTGACATTTCTTAAGGCCACTTTCTCCATGTAGTCTATCCGACTCCAGCTGCTAGGAGCCTTCTGTTCCCTTTCAGGTGAAAGGTAGTTCTAGTACTAAACCCAGGGTATTGTACCATCTGTTTTATGTATGTGGATTCCCCCCTCACATTACTGACCAGACCTTTATACATACGTTTTTTGGGGGAGTTTGGTATCAAACTCTCCTCAAATTATCTAGATGGTATCAGCCGTGGCTATTGCACATTGACTGTTGCATAGTGCTTTCCTCCTATGGTGAATAAAAATGCTAAGGTAATTGTGACATAACAAGATATCCACCCCACCGTATTTCTGGAAACATGAAAATACTACATTTTAATTGAAAGTATAAATTCCTAGCACAATGTGCCTAGAATTGACCAGTTTTGCATAGCTCTGTGAATTTGGGTAGGAGCCATAGTACCTTTAGTTTCTGTAGCTTCTGAATGATATTTAGAATTTCCTGGAATTATCAATGCAGTCAACAATGCACTGCATAGTTAATAACACTGAAGCCTTATTTCCAGGGGGGATTTTATGCGCCATTAATGTTTTGCATTATCTGTAAATACTTTTCACGCTCCTCACTGTTTTAAAATGAGTGTCGTTATTGTGAATTTTTTTATCCTGTCAACTAAATACCAACTGATCGAGGCTGTTGTGTAGGACAGGACAGAACTGGCCCCCATGGTTTCCCAGGCAGTCAGGCATCCTTACAGAGACACACAGCACCAGGTCTGCTCTCCTCTAGCTAGCTAGCGGACTCCAACTGCTCACTTTTCTGCCAGCAATAAAGAAGCTCTTCATTACGGTGTCCCAAGGGCTTCTTGTCATTTACCTCTGAACTAAATTATTTAAAAGAATGTGTTAGGACATAAGCACTGTACTTTAGGATAATTTTTTTGTTTGTATTTATTTTATGATAACTTTGAAAACATTATTTGGAGACATGACCATAACCTAATTGGACTCCACAAGCCATTTGTGGTCAGCCCCAATGACATATTACATGCCATCGTCTAGTCACCAAGCTTTTTAATACATAATAGCAGAAAGTGTGCATAGAGGTACCCATCCTTTGCAGTCATGACTAGGTGTGTGTTTCCTCTATTAATTTAACCAAAGTATTTGAATGCATGTACTATGTGCCAAATGCCCAGCTAGATGTTGTAGACACCGTGATTCGAGCTGAGGATGAGTGGATGGCAGTGCCTGGTACTTATTGTTCACTGGTGTGTCACTCCGGGTAGACTAGAGGAACAAATTTCATAGACACACTTATGGATATAAGGAAAAGATATATATATATATATATATATATATATATATATATATATGGAACAGGACATTGAGCCCAGTCCAGTTCAAAGTCATAAGTCCAATATTAACCCATATGCCCGAAATCAGTCTATAAAATCTCCTTCCAACTCACGAAGTCACAGGTCAGTGGGTACACAATCTCGGTGCTGGCAGGGATCTCCCCATGGCTCCTCGCTTCCAGGGCTCAGGATCCATCAACAGCAGAAGCAACTCATCACTGGCAGAGGTCTCCATGTGCCACCCCAGCTTCAGAGGTCTGGCTCCATCAGGGCAAAGCCGTGTGGTCTCTCCGCTGGCTCCTCCAGCCTCTCAGATGCTGCCATCTTGTCTTGTCTGTGATTCATTGTCTCTCTAAGACTAACTCCCAACCACTGGGGAAGACAACTTCTCATCTTCATGAGGGAGCTATTGCAAGATTTCCCAGAAGTCTCAGGAGAAAGCCGTGCCCACATAGAGGCCTCATTGGCTATTCAATGGCTATCTCCAGATTAACAGGCTAGACTCCATCCCTACATTTCAATCATAAAATTAGCATGAGCACATGTCGGCCACAATTGGATAACTGGTGCTTCTGGTACAGATTTTCTCTTAGTCTTTATTAACACACTGAGGTGTCGTTTTTGTCAGATCAGCTGGCTTTCTCAGGGTCACTCAGCTAGTCAGTCGATGAGCTAGCGTCCAAGCTCTTCACTGTTCTGCTAACGCCTAATGATAAACCCCAAACATATGTAATTTCACTTACAATCTCAGTACTTTGCTTTATAGTGCAGTAGATTTTATCCCTCAATGTATGCATGCCGAGAGTCTGAAAGTGTACTCACTGGCCACTAAATTAATAGCGTTGGAGCTCATTTAATAGCATGCAGGTAAATGTGATTTGGTAGGCACAGTAAACTTTACTGTCTCTCTCATACTCTCATGTACCCCCTCTTGAACACACTTTTCTTTGTTTTTACTGCTTATACTCTGAGGATTTTAGGGTCTGGGATTTAGCACCAATGTGTGTGCTTATAACATCAATGTTTTATACCCATTCTTTTGTCATCTAACAGGAATGAAGACACGAATAGTTAATTCAATTAATTATATCACCATGATAATTTCTCTTTTGACTGTTGATCCGATACACATCTAATGAATTATTAGCTTGATTCTACGGAAGACTCTGGATAATTTTCATCACTCTCCTGTCATCATAATCAATTATCTGATTGTGATGAATAAGCAAATCATAATCTTTCAGCCTCTTAAACTTTAATATAAATTGCAGGATTTGTACAGGCTATATTGCCTAACATCATGATAGTATCTTTTCTGCTTCCACATTTTTGTAAAGGATAAAATTATCAACCCCCAAAGCTGCATGGATTAATGTGTTCTCACATATCTTTGTTAGGAAGACCAAATATCATAATTTGATAGTGATTATTAAGCTTCCTTAGCGTAAGCCCACTGCTGATTTACAAAATTGTTTTACTTAAACTTGTCTGTGCTAATTTTAATTGTGGATCATCTGTTGATTTATTCAATCATTTGCATGACAGATATTTATCATTTGGATCCATTTTCTTACTTAATCATTTCCCAACATGTGTTTGTAAAATTCACTGATTAGTTACCATATTCTCATCACTGTGATACTGGATATTAGATATTAAGGGTGAGAGATGGCATGATGCTTAATGATATTTATGGAAATAGGAATAATAATGGCACATTAAAATTGAAAATATTTTAAGTGTTATAATAAAAAAGGTTGAGTGTTTATAATACATGACTGTTAAATTTTAAGTTATGTTGTATATTAAAATTTATTCAGCAGTGATTCAAAGGACTCAGCATTTAGTCATACTCATGAATAATACTTATTACAGAAAAAAGGATACAAAACAAAATTAGCCTAGCAAAAAGAGTCATGGGATATAGAAGAAACTAAGTATGCTTCCAAGAGTCCTCTCCTAATGGAGTCCCATAGGATGCCCTTATTTATGCCAGCATCAAATTGTGGCAATGCATGCAAAAATTTAAGCTATCAGAGAAACTTGCCTGAGTCCAGCAGTTCAAGATTTTTATAAGAGCTGGTCATATAGATACCCTCTGCCTAGCATGTAGCAAAATCCAAGAGTCACAGCAGGAAAGCAGGTGTTCAGCATAGATCAAACTGTTTGTCCTGGCAATTTCAGCAAAGTAAACCACTGTTCTCAGTTAGCCAACAGTGGCAACAATCCGGAAATCCATTTTTCCCAGGCAACAGAAAAGGACCAACCTTGAAAGCAGTCCTCTTTTAGGATAGCAGACACAGATCTACCCTTTTAGCACTGTTCTGTGCCATTTTTAATCTAATTTTAATTAGTTAAACATATTTTTGTCATTCTAGGATTTCATAAGAATTTATTATGTTTTAGTATCTTGGTTCCAAATTGTGGGGTTGCAATAACATATAGACATCTGTGGCCATCACCTAATCTGGTGTTAATTTGAAGATTAAGAGTGTAGGGGCGGAGTCTAGCCTGTCAATCTGGAGATTGTCAATGAGACCTCTGTGTGGGTGTGACCTTCTCCTAAGAATTCTGGGAAATGTGATCATTTCTGCTTGGAGGCGAGACACCATCTCTCTTGATTTACTTTCTTGGAGATGAGACCTCCCTTAGCAGAAGACACATGAAATTACTCTAGTGCCCTGAGCCAGATAAGCCGCATGGATTCATTCAACCAGACCTCTGAAGCCGGAAAATCTAGAGAGACCCTTGCCAGCACTGAGATGTTTCTACCACCACTGACTTTGCACCCACAAGCCTGTGATCTTGCTGTATTCAGCATCATTGCATCTGTTTCCTGAGTCTGGGGAGAACTTTCTAGATTACTGTCAGACTTATCAGATAATATCAGATAATATCAGACTTATGACCTTGGACTGAGACGTGTTGGGATGTTTTCTTAATTTACAGTTGCTCTTGTATCTAAACATCTTTCTTACAAACATATGCATTTGTATGCATTTGTTTCTGTAGTATACCCAGACTAACACTGCATCTCTCAGTCTGAATTTATGCTCTCCATCCAAAATTCTCCAGGAACACCAGAGTTTGTTGTTCAACAGAGTTGGGCTTAATAGTTTGTTGCAATGATAGGTCATTAGGAACATAAGGAACCAAAGAAAGAAGGTGTTAGATAAGACTTGCTATAGTTTTAGTCTTTTGTTGGGTGACTTTAGAGAGATAATTAGAGGCAACACAATTGTACAGTCAAACGCAGGTGTAGAACTACACTATGATAAATGTGTCTTAATATTTTCTCTAAAGGATGAAGAAATAACAACATAGCAATTGATAAAATCAGCAGTCATTCATATTAGCAAGGGAACAGGATTGTTTGGTGATCAAGTGGTCTAGTACTGTGGTAGAGAATTCTCCTTAATTAAACTGAACCTAATGACATTAAGGAGTGGTCTTGCTCTGTCGTGGCCACAGAACAACCTTGTATCATGTGGTATTCTGTGAAATAATTTATATTCACCATGAGAGCCAAGCCAGCCCAAGTGGATAGCAGTCAGAAGCTACTATTACTATTCTCACTAAATAACTCTCATGTATTCCTGTGCTGGAAACAACAGACAAGGTTTATAAGGAAGGTGAAATGAGTTTGTTCTTGTAGTGTCAATTTGCTGATGTTTTCCATAGAATTGAAGAGTTTAAATAATAAATTTGTAAAATATAAAAGTAATATGTAGTAGAAGAAAATAACTATACCAGCACCTAGCAACCACTTCTAATAGCTTGGGCTAACTTCTTTAGAGACAAAAAACCAATGAAACTTTTATATATAAAGAGAGGCTGCTGAGAATGAAATGGCTTACACAGTTATAGAGGTGAGAAAAACCTGTATTAGTGACCCATTTAAAATTTAGACAATTAGAGTTTAATGGAAAGCACTTTCCTTGAACAACTAGTACATGGCAAAGCTTAGCTTAGAATGTATGCTTCTAACTTTAAGTCTTAGTAAATTTTTCAATAACAAGACTATTCATTAGCTAACCTACTATAACCTGACTATTCTTGTTGAAGAATGTTTTGTTGAATATGTAACTCTTGTGATATAGTTGGCACCAGGTCATATGACTACTTTTAGTGAAGAGTATTGAAAACAGTATGGAAGTAGTCTTAACTATCTAGAATTTCTTGTGTTTCATTCTGGCGTATTATACTTACTCTTAGTTATTCAACTAGCAAGCGTGATGACGATTCATCAAAATCCTATTTAGGTTGGGTGCAAGTGTGCAAAGCATGTTTCATATGTAGAAGATGTATAAGCATAAATATGATAAAAAGGGAATTTAAATATCTTCTCATAATGTTAATATATTTATAATTTTGAAGTTTTGCCTGTTTGGAGCTCTTTAGGGTTAATCTTGATTAAAACAGATAAAAATGTTAATCGTTTAACACTAAAAGATTAAAACAGATAAAAATTATGTACAAACATTTACATAATGGATTAAAGGAACAATTCCAAGAAATATAATTATTTATGAAATGTTGGCATGTGGTGTACCTTGCTGCTCCAGATTGTGTAATGGTTTCCAGGAGTTTTCATTATTCCTGTAGTAGCACACTATCAACAACATTTCAAGTGTGACCTTTGTCATGCAATCGTTCACACAGATTGGTTAGATTAGAATGGTGCAGGGTGTTTGGAGCTGACTTCTCAGGTTTTGCAGAAAAATCACTTTAATTACCAGTAATTTGTTGCTGCTGCCAGCACTTTACTGATATTATCAAATGGCATATACACTTGCCTGTTTGGAGCGGATTAAAAATAAAGACTTTCCTAAACTTCAAAATAATCTTCAATATGCTCAATTTTATATATGACCTTGGCTTTTTCATTCTAATGACATAAAATATCTTTTGCCATGAAGTATATTGCTTCACAGTGGTTGTGGTGAAACTATAAGTGATTCATATTTATGAGGACATCCTTTAAACTTCTGGTTGAGCATCTGTTTAGTGATTTTCATGCACTTTCTAATTTTTTTTGCAGTCCTTCTGGTCTTATATTTAAGTCAATTACTCTTTTACTCATTTAGGATAGTATAAGTGTGATAAAAATTCATTAATTTCTCCATTGATTGCACAAATATTTGCCTTATATATGTTAGGCATGCTTCTGAACTTTAGAGATATAGAAGGTAGTCCGTGTTTACAATCCAGTTAGAAATCTAATAAGCTGGGGCTGAGCCCTGGTGACGTAGTGGTTGTGTGCAGGACTGCGGCCCACTGGGTTGGAGGTTCAAATCCAGCAGCAAGGCTGGACCTCCTACTCCCACCACCAGAGGGCAGTGAGGCCCAAAAAACAAACAAACAAAAAGAAATCTAGTAAGCTATGACATAAGTTAATAGTAATGTTTATGAACAAAATATAAAGTCAGAAAAGGGGAATTGAGAGTGATTGCTTTATTTCTTTAAATTTTAACCTTGTTCTGATATTTTATTTATATATTTTAAGAGCCTGACATAAAATCAGCATACCACCCAATTCAATGGTTTAATCCTATTAAAAAGAGTTGTGCAATCACCACCACAATCAATTTCAGAGCATTTTCTTTTTTATTTTATTCATTATTATTATTATTATTAATTCCCTATTTCATCCCAAACTCGCCTGCCAGAACCCTATGAAACTATTAATGCATTTACTGACTCTTTGGATTTATTTGTCTTATATTTCATATACAGAAAAATATAAAAAAACAAAAACAAAATAACTGAACAATCGTGACAAAATAAAATAAAGACCTCAATAGAGAAGAATGCAGGAAATTTTAAAAACTAGAACATAAGGTAAAAATATATCTGCATTATGCCACCTTCCATTTGCACTCTGATAGCTAAACTAGTCACATCTGTGGTCGATAGTCAGAAGGATTCACTGGAGGTTTAACCTAAGTGGGGAACCTACAAGTAGATTTGGGACTTTCCCTATCATCTCTGTCCTTTTACAAATTGGGTGCTCGTAATTTAAGCTTTAATACCTTTTTCTCCTCTAGTCTTGAATTTTACTGTTTATAGTCCTGGATCACGCAGGCTGGTTTGTTTCTTCTGTATTGACTTAGCTGACAGGACAGTTAGATGACTGGCTGTTTTAAGACAAAACTTTAAGCTCTGAGACATTATTCTCAATAATTAATTAATTAATCAATTATTTAAATTATTTTATTGGGGGCTTATACAGCTCTTATCACAATTCATACATGCATCTATTGTGTCGAGCATATTTGTACATTTGTTGCCATCATCGTTTTGAAACATTTTATTTCTACTTGAGCCTTGGTATCAGCTCTTCGTTTTTTCCCCTCCCTCTTCCCCCCTCCTTCCCTCATGAACATTTGATAATTTACAATTTTTTTCATGTCTTACACTGACCTCTGTCTCCCTTCACCCATTTTTCTGTTGCTCTTCCCCCTGGGAGGGCTTTTTATGTAGACCATTGTGATCAGTTCCCCCTTTCTACTCCCACCTGCCCCTTCCCCTTCCCCTTCTCAGTATTGGTTCTCCGGGGTTATCTGTCCTGAATTCCCTGTCTTTCCAATTCTTATCTGTACCTGAGTACATGCTACCTGATTTGTAAGGTAGAATTGGAGTCATGATAGTGGCGGGGGATGGGGGGGGGAGATAGAGGGGAGGAAGCATTAAACAACTAGAGTAAAGTTGTATCTTTCATCTGGTCTATACTGCACCCTGATTGGCTCGTCTCTTCCTTGTGATACTTCTGTAACGGGATATCCAATTGTCTACAGATGAGTTTTGGGACTCTACTCTGTACTCCTCTCATTCACATCGATATGATTTTTCCTTCTGTGTCTTTGACGCCAGATGCAGGATCCCATTGACCTTATAGTCACACAGGTTGAGGTGCTTCTTCCATGTGTACTTTGTTGCTTCTCTGTTTGATGGCCACTGATTTATCTTCAAGCTTTTAAAACCCCAGATGCTGTATCCTTTGCTAGCCATGGACAATCAACTTTCTTCACCACATTTGCTTAAGCATTCATGTTGTTTTCAGTGATTGTGTGAGGAAGGTGAACATCACAGAATGCCGGATTATTAGAACAAAGTGTTCTTGTGTTGAGGAACTACACAAGTATAAGATTGTTCTTGTGTAGATGCCCAATGTCTGTGTACTCCCTTAATACTTAACATAGAAATATATACATAGATTTATTTCCCTATCATTATATAGAAATATATTTAGATGGGTACATGCCTGTTTTTAGACCTCTATAAATGCCCTTTACTTCCTACTTCTTTCCTCTATTTCCCTTTACTTTCTTCTTATTCCACTATCATATATGGCCTTCATTCTGGCTCCAGTAATCCATGGTGGTTACATTTCTCTTGATCAAGCCCTACCACGCATCTTATACCCTCCTTGATTTTAGATAACTTGTTGTTCCCTTATCTCTGGGTTTGTTAACATCCATTTCCTTTCCACCATCTTCTAATTTCCCGTCACCCTGGAAGCATCGTTCTCATTTTTTCTCCTCTGGATTGTTTATCCCGGAGACAATACTGTGCAGAAATACAAGACAGAGTAAAGCAAAACACCGAAAGAAAAGAAAACAACAACAAAAACAACAGCAACAACAACAAAACCCCTATAAATAGTTCCAGGTCTGTTTGTTAACCATTAGGAAAGTTTCCAGTCAAGTCTGATCAGGTGCCATGCCCTGGCCCCAATGCCTATTTTTGGTATTCTCTGGGACTTTATTGCTTTGCTTCCCTTGTTGTTCTGTTGCATGTCCTTAGCATTGAGGGCATTGTGTTGTGGTCAGATCAGACACAATTCCCACAGTATGCCTCTAGTGCTGTCCCTCAGAGTGCTATGGATCAGCGAGGGACAATGTATCTCATAGTGAGACTTGCCCTATTGTCCTCTCTGTGCATTGATTGCTCGTAGTGGGAATATTTTCCTCCTGGCTTGGTGTGCCAGAAGGGGTCCACTCTTTCTCCTTCCCTCTTTATTTGCTCCCGTGTGCTCTGAGCAGTCACACCCTTCTCCCTGAGCTTCTGATGGGTGGGCATCATAGGATTTTTAACCATACTTGACTAAAGCACCCCTATTTTCAGTGCTTTCTTCATAAGAGTATCAGGTAGGACTATGTCAAAGTCACAGATTTTTCTTATTAGGGATCTAAGTGTGAAGTCAAAATCCATTTACACATCTATAATTCATATATGTCCCTGGTTCACTTTAGAGTCATCCTTATCATTTTAGTGGGGAACACTATGCATCATCCTTATGAGGCATACTCATGGCAATTCCATTGATAGTATCATTAATTTAGCCAGTGATATAAAATATCAAATGTTGTTGAAACAAGGCTACTATAAGATGGCACTTTAGATGAAAGTACATGGGTTGTTGGCTTTGACAAATTAAAAATTTAGGTGACTGGACAAAATTTGTAATACCCTATTGCCAAAACAAGCAAAGAAAGAATAATATATTGATTAAATGATGGTCTGATGTGGCATTATCAGGTATCCATAAAAGGTGATGATTTTAGAGGAGAGTCCCTTTTTGGAGGTGACATTTGATGGAAGATGTACATAAGTTGAAGATGAAGCCTGTTTACTCTATGGTGAGAGGATGGGTATTACAGACAGGTGGAATGACAAGTGCAAAAGCCCAGGGTGAGACCAGTGTTTGAAGTGACTGGTGAACAATTAGCGCAAAGGGAGTAAGGAGACTAGAGTGAAAGGAAATGGGATGAGGTAGATTAACAAAGACCAGATGGTTTAGGGCATTCTATCAATTGTAAAGACTTGACTCATGCTCTCACGATGACTGGCAGTAATTGGAGGGCTTTGAACAAATGAGATGTTATGTATTTTGCCTTTTGGGGAGTATTATTTCACTAGCTTCTACAGATATTAGATGGTCTCAACATGATTCAGGGGCCAGGAAGGAACCTGTGCTATAATATAATCCAGGAGATGGTATGTTTAGTGGAAGAGGTGGAGAAACATATCGGATTATGGATATATTGGCTGTGGAAGTGAAGATTCAAAAATGATTGAGAAACTAGTTCCTTGGAGCTGGGTTACTATAGGTTTCATTTACTGAAATTATTTTGTCAGCTTCATGTATCTCCAGACATTTCCTTAACTAATGTTGCCCATACCAGGGTATACTGTTACTTTTCATGTCTCTTTGACTTTGCATATATTATATATGTTCTAAAGTAAGTGATGGCTCGCCACATTTTCACCTGGACATATGCTTCTGGTTTTATAAAGTTTCAGGCAAAATCTCCTCTTAATAAATGTTCCCAGATTCTATTGACCACCACCTCCTTCCTGATTGTACGATTATTATCTATTGGTTTAGCTGTCTTAGAACATCTGTTTTAAACACGTATTTCTCTCTCCCCACATATGTCAGTTTCTGGAAGTAGGGATTTCCTCCACGTGTGTAGATTCCAAAGTGCCTAACAGAAAATTGATAATTAGTTAACTGAAATAGAGAATTAGTGGTTGAGAAACTTTATTAGCAACAAAGTCAAGATGGTGTTTTTTCTAAGTTTGTCTTAAAGTTTTATCTGAATCAAATAATTTAGAAAACATTCATCAACCTATGTATATATATATATTTTTGTGTGTGTGTTTTTGTGGGCATCACTGCCTCTGATGGTCGTGGGCGCTATGCAGTGCTGCTTCTTAGTGCTGCCACTGCATTTGAACCGCCAAGCTCATGGGCTGCAGTCCTGCACCCAACCACTTATGCCACCGGGGCTCAGCCCTATGTATAATTTTAAAGTAAAGAAAGACAAACTATTTTAAATTTTATTTTAAAATATTTCAAGTACACACTTTAGAGTAGGCAATAAATGTAACGCTCAGCTCTGCATCTGCTCACTTACTTTCTCAAGTCTTAACATAATACCAACCATTTACCTTTCCTTTTCTATGAAATAAAATGGATGATCCATGTATACTTTCTTCAACTCCATTGCTATTTTCTCTTCTCAAAACTACTCTCTATCATAACTATTTTTAATTATCATACATGATTTTACACAGGTGATGTTTTTGCATCCATAAATAATATGTAGATTCTGGGCAGATGCTTCCAGGTGGAAGTTTATTCATAGGAATGGGAATGCAGTTTGTTTTAGTGCTTATTTTAACTTCTATATAGTATTGTACTGTGCAAAAAATGACTGTTTATTTTTTTCACAGGTTGATGGTATTTAGGTTACTTGAAGAGTTTTCACTATTATAAGCAATAATATACCAACCCATTTCTACCTGTCTCCTTTGGTAAAAGAAGAGTATTTTCCAAAGTATGATGTCCTAATTAGCAATATGAGTTTCAGTATCACAGGTCTCACCCTGGAACTAAGGTCCTAGACACTCTGTTGTTGAGGGCCAGCATTCTGTATTGCAGTAAGCAGGTAGATGATTTTGGTCTCTGTTAACATTTGAGATGTAATCAAAGGTACATATTGTATAATGTAAGTTTTGAGTTGTCAGATGAAAGAATCTCCAACTTAAATTTTTAGTTTCATACTCAATATGTTTGTGCATCTTTTTATCAGTACATCTATATTTCTTTCAACAATTTCATCCTCTTTTAGCAATTGCTACTATCTGTAGTAGACTGTATACTTTTTTTGTTTCTTCACACATTCTTGATCACTAAAAACATAGCATATGTGTTGGAAGCAAAGGCTATTTGCATTGTATTCTTAGATAATTGTGTCTTTATACCCTATATTCTATTTTTTCTGTGTAGTTTTGTTTAATTTACAGGTATTCTTTATATATTTTTTTTTGATTTGGAGTCTTCATAAGCTAGAAATTGTTTTATGATGGATTCTGTTTCTTTTGCCATTAATATTTAGATTTTAGTTTTAGTTCAATTTAGAATCTGTTCATTGTTAATTTTAAATAATAGTTTGATTTGAAATTCCTTACCTAACTCAACAATATGCCTATTGTTCTCTTCTAAATGTTTTGAAGTTTACCTGTGAATCTTACCCATGTAGTTTATCCAAAAATGATCTATTGGTTATGAGTTGAGAGAGAAATCTTTTAATTTATTTTTCAATATGGATAATAAAGTATTAAGTGTTTCAATCCAATTTATTTATGGCCCATCAATTTCTTATCAGCCTACAGTATATCTCTGTTACATACCAAACTTCTGCATAAGAATTAATCTGTCCCTAAGGTGCATTATTTTATTGGTCTATTTATATGACTTCATGGCAGTGTGCCATTTCCTTCTCTTAACTATTATAAGCTTAAATAGGATAAGTGGTCATGTAAATCTTCCCTTTCTGATCAAAATTTTAAAAATGAATTATCCTACACCTTTTACTTTTATGCATGAATATTGCTTAACAACGTTTCATAAAACTATTGGGATATTTCATTAAATTCAATTTGAATTTATAGAATAATTAGCAGAAAACTTAGATCTACAATAGAAGGAACTCATAGATTACAACGGAGTTCAGTTACTAAATCTGTATTGTAAAGCTGAATTTGCATGTAAGTTGAAAGTTTTAGGTACAGTTTGTATCAAGCATCAATCAAATGCCATTCTTCCCCCCCCCCAACAGTTTTATTGGCACATAATTTACATATCATACAATTAATAGTTCCATTGTTCAATCATATCAGGGAATATGGTGCTGTCACCACCATATCAATCTTAGAATGTCCCCCTCCCTCTGTGGTTAAATGGTCTTTAAAATAAGTTGTGCAATCACAATCAGTTCTAGTGCCCACCCTCCTACCTTCATTATTTACTGCCTAAATTCCTTTTCCCTCTTATCATCCACCCCCTACTCCCACATATCCTATAACCCCTTGTCTCAGTGATGTTCGTTATACCTCCACTCCTCCCTCCTGTGCTTCACAGCTGAGAAAACCAACAAAAAAACAATGCAGAACAAGATCAAAATAAGGTGGTAGGGATAAAATAATAATAGTATAGAGACAAAATAGGAATACTGAGAGAAGAAAAAGACCCCCATCCACATTCGAAAAACTAGGCAGGAAATTTCTATCAAGGAATAAGTAAGAGATACAAATTCAGGTGGTGTCTATAGATTGGGTCAACTGACCAAGTATCAAGTTAGATATACAGCACAGAGAGCTACAAAGCTGGCTGCAATCAGTCAGACTGATCCACCTCCCTGGAAGTGTGGGCGTTGCTGAGAGCAGGTTGGGGGAGGGGCCAGCATGCTACACCCACATGGAGGCAGGCCAGGAGGGAGGAAGAGAAAGAGAGTCAGACTGGACCCATGCCCGCACAAGATGCTCAGGGGATGACATCCCTGTGAGGAGGTAATAGGACACAGAGGAGACTGCAGATGACAACAACACTTGCCACGCTGCCACGGCTCTGAAGCAGAACTGCAACAGCGGACATTTCTGGGGTCACGTGGTGGGGAAGCAGCACGGTCTGAATCTCCCAAAATGGAGAAAATCAAGAAGGGAGCATACCTGAGTAAACAATCTGGAGGAGAAAACAATGGGACCGACAGTTCTGGGGCGACTTGCTAGAGGGGGAAGTGGGGGAAGGAAGGGGTGCAAGTAAACTCATAGACAAGGGAACAACAAATGATCCAAAGTCAGTGGCAAGGAGGGTATAAGAGGCCTGGTGGGGTTTCAGTGAGGGTATGTAACAGAGGAAATACTGAAGTCCGTATGAAGGCTGAGCATGACAGTGTGACAGGAGGAAAGTAAAAGGAAATAGAGGAAAGAACTAGGAGGTACAGGGCATTTACAGAGGTCTAAATACAGACATGTACATATGTAAACCCAAGGGTTTCCTGTATCGTATTTTCCATAGTACAAACATAAATCAGTGTATTTTTCCAGTTATTCCTGTTTGTGTGTTTTTCGCACATTCTAGACAACTATTTGCTATTTCTTTCATTTAGGTTTTTTGTTTTTTGTTTTTTGTTTTTTTTTAGTTTTTTAGTTTTTTGGGGCATCACTGCTCTCCGGTGGTGGGAGTAGGAGGCCCAGCCCCACTGCTGGAATTGAACCTCCGTCCCAGGGGGCCGCAGTCCCGCACACAACCACTATGCCACCAGGGCTCAGCCCCTCATTTAGGTTTTGTATCTCCTAGGTTAGATTTAGACTTAGGGAAAAAGCTAATTGTTTTATCTCTTATTGTGAATGAGACTGTTTTCTCCTTGTCTCTTCTGAGTGGCTCTTTTTCTCGTACAAGCACACTATTGAGCTTTTACTTATTTGAAGTCCAGCAATATCGGTAACTCTCTTACTTTGTCAGTAGATTCTCTTCGTGTTCCATAGAGCTTCCTCTACTATCTGCAAACAAAATGCTTTATCTACCCATTTCCTGCTTTTTGCAGCGAGGGTATGGATGCTGTAGCCTGTTAATTTTATTAGTTTTTGCTGTGTGGAAGGTTTTCTTTCTTAGGCTTAATTAGTACATAGAAACTTGAGAGGAAATATTTGGCCATCTACTCTCATTTATACTGATGTGATCAAAGATATGACTTTAGATTTCTTCACCCTGATGAAGTCAGCATTACAACCAAAGTAATCTTTTGATAGGAAGAGAAGTTAATGAAGATTTGTCAGTCTATTTGAATCTTTTAGGCAACTCTTAGAGTTTTGAATTTTAAATACTGTGTCATATTGTATTGTCACAGTTGAACTGTTCTCATTGGGTTTTTAATGACTGGTGCTTTAGAAGTAGTTCTTCAGGCCAGTCTTGGAGGTGGACTGGAACTCAAACCTTTCAGTTAGCAACCATTATATATTTTCTCACTATTGTGTAAGGACTTTAAAGACTGAGTGAGCACCTATATTTTTTGTGTCCATAACTCCCAGATTAGTTCTGATGCAGGACAGGTATTATTCAATAATACATGGGCTGAAAACTAATAAACTTTTATTTTTAACAGTAACTTTGCAAGCTTCTTAGTAGTAAATGAAATATAAAATTACAAACAAGCTTGTAAATCATTTAGAAATTTACAAGGAATGTGTTTGACAATTGAATTATAGCATTACATTATTAAAATTATTCAAATAACCAATTATTTAATTTATTTCATTGTTAAATTTAATTAGTATTTAAACAACCTGATTAGCATGTTACTTATTGTGTCTTCAAAGAGATGTCACAATGCTTATTTGTAGTTTATATCATTTAAGTAGTAGGTATCTCATTTCCAAATAGTGAACACTGGAATGCTTTTGCTAAGAGTTTACTCTCTGATAACTCACATGCCATTTAATTCTTCAAATAGAGTAGATGGCTTTCTTTGAAATCATTAGGAAATTATTTAAAAGACAGCAATATTTGAATAGCACTATTAACAACATTGCAGATTAATAGACTTTTGAAAGCAATTTCAAACTTTTTTATCCATACTTTCTGCATCACTCCTATTAGTCATCTGAAACATACACAGAAAGAGTGGTTCTTCTGTTACATCTAAATAATTGAATTCAAATAAAGTAAAACATCATCTGAATACTGTTTGAACTGTAGACTTGTATGATATATCAATACCAGTGGAGAGGGATTGGAAATGATTCAGAACTAGCTAACTGAACATTTCCACCTACAATTAGAGCAGAAACATGGTGTCTAAAAGCACTAAGTAATGGGTTGGGAAAAAACCTGGACCTAAGCAAAGTCAAGGCATCAACTAAAGGCTGAGTCAGCAGATATTTCCACCCAGAGGGGATTATTATGTCCTACGTCTCCTGGTTCTAGATGTCTTGGAGAGAGCACTGAAAAGCGAATCAGAAGTATTAGACTCTAATTTCATTGCAAGAGTAGCTGAGGTCATAAGCTTTATTTTTCTTAGCCTCCATTTCTTCATCTGTAACAGAACCTTAGATGATCTCTATAGTTGCTTCTGCTTAAATTTTTTTGAGTCACTCATAGAATTGATTTGAACTTAAGCCTGTTTCTTGAAATGGTGATCGTCCTAGTTCCCAGAAGTATGCCTTTAAATGGGGACATGTGTTGATATAAACTTATAAATGGGTATTTGATATTTTATTGTTTTAAAATTTTATTTATTAACATATAAAATTGAGTGATAAAATTGAGAAAAATATGTCAAAGTATTTTCTCCAATATTGCAATCATAGGAATCATGTGGATATCAGATTCAGTACATTTATGCCTCTAAAAATCTATGTATTAAGACTTCTGACACATTGCAGCAATATACTTAAAATTTTGCTTATAAATTGTTAACACTCACTTGAATTTATGAATTCTGTGAGAATATCTGAAGATTTTTTATGTCATTTTCTTTTTCATAATTGAGAAAGCTAAAATACAACACAAAATTAAATGAGCTAATTCATTGAGGTAGAAAGCAGCACAGGTTTTAAAAGTTACCAGGTTTCTGGATGTCCTGTGTGTGGATTCCATACACCTTCCCCCACCTAATATGACTCAGAGTTCAGAATTTTCTTAGCAGGACTGTCATTGTTTTCTCTTTAACTTCAGTGATGCAACTTAAATGTAACATTGTATCACAGAGGAATTTCCTTATGTAACAGAAATCTATTAAAACCCCAATATTTAAAACTTGGTCACTTTTGAAGAGCTATCTTTAGCTCTCATTTCAGTAGAAACAGATATAATGTCTTACTATGTTATACCATTGGAAAATTATACATATCTCTCGGAAATATAAACTCAATATTCGGGAATGACTTTGGCCAGAAAAAATATCTGAGGGTTGATCCACTGGTTTGCCAGGGGAGACTCTTGTTTGTTAAGATATTTTAATTTAATAATGTATTTTGAGTTACTTTTTTTTCAGTTTTTTTTAGGCATCACTGCCCTCTGGTGGTGGGAGTAGGAGGCCCAGCCTTTGCTCCCGAGGAGCTGGAATTGAACCTCCATCCCAGTGGGCCGCAGTTCCGCGCACAACCACTATGCCACCAGGGCTCAGCCCCGAGTTACTTTTAAGTAAAGGAGTATTTTTCCTTTTTCTTAAGAGTCGGGAGCTAAAAATGTAGGGTTCAAATATGGCAGTAAACATTGTTACTCTCAATAATCATCTTATAATAACAAAATCAGAAGTGCTTTTTGTATTTTGAAAATCCCTGGGACCGGGATATGAGACCTATTGTTGTTGGCCAGGATCCTGCAATCACAGTTATGATTATTTTTAAAAGAAGTATTTTTTTTAAGTTTTAAAATTTACTTTGAGCAAAAATTAGTTGTCAATTTTCTTGTCATTTATGATAAAACCAAATCATATATTTTTTAAAAATAGCACTTTTTCTGGTTGCAGAGTGGTTAAAGCTCTTGGTTGCTAACAGAAGGGTCAGCAAGACTGTCTGTGGGACACAAAAAAGGAACAGTGTGTCTTTGTCAAAACCACAGCTCTGAAAGCCATTTGGGCAATTCACCTGTGCCACACCGGGTTCCTGTAAGGCAAAATTGACATGCAGACAGCAGATGTTCATTTTTCTCCTGTGGTTTTTAAATTATATTTTATTTTTAATATGAGACAATTTTGAATGGATTAGAACCCAACGTAAACTTGTTGAATATATGATTTTTTAACATAGGGTTTTTTCTCATATTTGTATATGATCAGTTTTAAACATTCAGTTAACAGGTGAGAATTCCCTTGATATAAAATTTTACATGCAACAGAAAGACTCCACTTAAAGCATTAATTGAATGGAGCTAGTGCTGCCATGCTACCTTTTGCCCTCAATTAATGTGAGGCCTTTAAGACCTCTGCCTCAGCTATATTGGTGTATGGAAAGTGTCTTTAACATATCTTTTGGTTGTCCCTATTGGAGTTCAGTTAATACAAAATGACACAGAGGAGAGTGATTATCTCTTCTAAATGCTGAGCTCAGAATATAAGCCTAATGCTTTTATATTAGCTTCTGGCTGTTAAGATTGATTTTAAAATTGTACTTTAAAGTTAGACTTTCTGAAACTTGTCTTGATTTGTAGTTATCAGTTCTCCTTTCAAACTCCTATTACACTTTATGCTTTTCTCTGTGTTGATCAGATTCTCTAATATGCCTAAGGCCAAGTTTACTTTGGATGCCATTGTGTGAGTGCCACAATCAATAATTCTCCATCTGACTTTTCATCCTTTACCTCCCAAATTACTTACCTCTCTCCAGTGAATGCTTTTATACTATTGACTTGTTAGGAAAGATAAAGTTTATGGCTAAATACAGTTCTAAGAGCATGGTAACAGCTTATTGGTCTTAACAATGTGCTCTTCTTTATATAAAGCTGTTGTTAATCCATTTATACATACATCTCTCACCCACTTTGCCCACAGCAGAAAAAAAAAACTTTACTAATATTTTCACATACTCAATTGATTTCTCAGACTTATACCAGGGTGTTCCCTCAAAAACAGCCCATGTCTATAGTAAGGTATAATGATCTAATTTTCTTACTTAAAATACCAATACCTTTTTTTTAACCTAATCTATTAAATCTACATAGACATATTAAAGAAAATATGTAGTAAGACATAATGCACACATGACTGTGTGTCATAGTTACATTCTGAAGATCAGGTAATGTTATTCAAGAATCAGTGGAATTTGAAAGTGGTTCAAAAAATGGACAAAGACTATATCATCACACATCTTCTGAATGCCATCACTACATAAGCCCAAACTCTGGGAACCATGGACCAACCAAGTACACATAACTTTAATCATCACAGTTAGCATCATTCTTGCCTCATACTTTGGCATTATTTATTGCCAGACAGAGGTCATAAATGTGTCAAAGAATTGGACAGTAGATTTTTAACTATTATTTGAAGTGCAAAATATGGGAAATTAAGCTAGTGGACAAGTGAAGAGTAGACATCCTTTAATCTTATTACTCTTATTGACTTGTTTTTATTTTTACATATATGTTCATTCAAGTTAACTATAGAAACAAATCCAGAAGATACTCATATGTCAGAGAGATTTATATGGAAGGATAATTACATATTGAGAAACTATCTCAGATCAGTGCAGATGAATTCCATAAGTCTGATGTTAGCCCATATGTGTAATGGGCTAACAATCTATATAGTTCTCTTCAGACTCACAAAACACACGCAATGACCCCAAATGCAGGATGCTTTTGTGGCTCCAGTGGTATTGTAAACATCTCAGGACTGGCACGGGTCTCCACCTGACCCCTCCAGCTCCAAGACTCTACTAGCTCCATGTGTCTTGTCAACAGGTATGTCTCACAGCCAGTAAGTGTTGCTTTGCCTCCAGCAAGCTAGTTATTGCAGTGCCTTCAAATGAGATCATCAAGCTATACTGATTGACAGGCTAAAGTCTCAAATTGACAACAGATTATATAACTATCACATCATATGTCTGATAATAATCCAGAAATTTCATTTCAGACTCAATTAGCACATGCAATGATGCTGAATGTAGGAAGATCACAGGTTGGCGGGTGGGAAGTCTGTGGCTGTATGGGGGGTGGAATCATCTCATGGAACGGTTCTCCTTGTGACTCTGCCAGCTCTCTGAGTGTGATTCTCAACCAGAAGCGGAAAGAGAATTTGGCCTACCTCCAGGGAGAAGGAGATGAATTTCCCAGACTCATCATGTGGTCACTCCATAAGGAGGTACCATCATATGTCCTGATTGATAGACTGGGCTCCACCCCTACACTTATTTAACAAGTTGACATAAAATTGTGTAACTACCACATACTACCCCAGGTCAACTTAACACCTTTACACAAGTCTTTAGCTATAAATAATTTTAAGGTCTGTGCCCGGGTAGCGTAGTGGTTGAGTGCGGGACAACGGCTGACTGGCTTGGCAGTTCAAATCCAGCAGCAAAAAGGCTGGACCTCCCTCTCCCACCAGAGGTCAGTGATGCCTAAAAATAATAATAAAAATAATAATAATATTTTAAAAAACAAGCACACTAGTAAAATCATATTTGTGCCTAACAGGATAAAACTAAAATGCATACAACTGAAAATATAAAAGCCCCATTTGAACATTATATTATATAAGCAAACAAAATAAAAACTATACTTAACAACTACAGATAGGTGAGCACATATCATAATCATATAATTCTGCAAAACATTTCCCCATCTATGAAATTTTGTAAGCCAACAAGTCATTACTTTCTCCTCTCAATTTTGTGTATCCAATTTTTAACCTATCCACTTATATCACTCCAGGGATATAAGAAGAAAAGCAGGCTCTTTGACATGAAGAATCTTCATTCCCGCTTGAATCTTGTGAGTCCACATCCACAAACAAAGTCAGGCCATCCATAAAATCAACAGCAATATGCACCAGTTCACAGGCTTAAATATTTTCTCCTCATCTGGTCGGATTCTGATCAACTCAATGTGGGGCACTGCCTCAGCCTCATCCATTGCCCACCATGCCCTTCAACAATGGGCCCCTCCACAAATTCTCAACAACCCTACCGTCCTTGGATTAGGTCATGTTTTGCGCAATGCTTTAAACTCTAGAGGAGCCAATCCACTCTTGTCTTCTCCTCAGAACTTGTGAACCAGGTCCATGGGTGTCAGTGGCAAGACTCATCCTGTCTCTTTCTTGCTGGATTTCTCCCACTTCGACTCAACAAATGGATTTAGGTGGTCACCTGGCAAATACTTCAGACTCACTTTAATCTTCAGTCTTCTAGAGGCAAGTTTTTTCAGGGCTCCACATTTTTCCAGTGTCAGGCACAGGCAGCATTCAAAAAGGTCAAATGCCTTTTTTCCTTCAGTTCAACAGCAAGCCTTGCCACTTAACAAGTCTTTTTGAATTCAAATATACTGAGAACTCAAGCCATTGGTGTGGCTTATTGACAGGATTTCCTGCACCCATTTAAAGATCCAATTTTAATGGCAGTGGGCTTGCAAACTCTCTATTTTCAGACTTCTCAATGATCATTTCTACCACAATTATAACAATAATAGTGGCTAGAAGAAATCTAAGTATCATCCAAGTACAGCCAGATCCTAAACACATTCTTAAAAGTCAAATTCAATCCCATTATCATAACAATCCCATTCATATACAGAATGTAGTCTTAGGTCTCTGGCTGCATCAAGCTAGGGCAGGGTCTTCTGTCAGCCATTTTTACCTTCTGTCAACTATTTTGACTTAAGAGCATGGTCTCAGAGAAGTTCAAAGGGCATTCATTCCTCCTGAGCTCAAAATAAATATTTATCACATTCATGTTCATTTTTCAGAGTGATTAACCAAAGAGAACCCTATGAATCCATACCTTCCCATGTCATTTCTGGAAAACAACTGAGTAAATAGTGTGGCCTTATCTGACCTCTGGTTAGCCAAAGACAAACTACAGTAAGGCAGAGATCAAACAAGTATCCACTCTCCATCTTCATGATTTGTTTCTCTAGGACCCCACTCCCAAGATGCCATAATGTGTTAGGCCCAGTTGACTAGAAAAAAAATCCACAGGACATTCATATGTGTGTAAGAGATAGATTTATATGGAAGAATAATTGTATATTGAGAAAACATCCCAGATCAGGACAGATCAAGAAGTCCGATATTAGGTAATATACCATATATTAGTTCATAAATTCCTCTTCAGACTCATGCAGCAATGTTGCTGAATGTAGGAAGATCACAGGTTGGTGGGTGAAAAATCTTGGGGATCCAATGACAGTGGAAGCATCTCAGTGCTGGCATGGACTTCCATGTGACTCGCCCAGCTTTCTGAATAAGGCGCCTCAACCCAAAGGTGAAGCAGAAAGAAAGTGTGGCCCACCTCCCGGGAGAGAGAGAGAGAGAGAGAGAGAGAGAGAGAGAGAGAGATTCCAGACTCCTCATGAGAAGGCATGCCCACAAGGAGTCATTATCAAGCTGTGACTCCACCATTATCAAGGTTAGACTCCACCTCTACACTTATTTGTCAAATTGACATGAAATCAGGTAGCTACCACAAAATAGAAGATAAACCAGGTATGGGAAGTACTTTGAGCATGACATACGTTAATTGAACAGTCAGCTGCTAACCCAAAGATTGGGGGCTGGAACCCATGAACTGTTCCCCAGGAGAGAGAAATGGACAGCAGTCTGCTTCCATAAAGATTGACAGCCTTAGAAATAAAATAAGACAATTCTATTCTGTCTCCCAGGGTCTCTGTGGGCTAAGTTGTCCTAAATTGTCTACACTTAGTAGAGTCATTTTGGGTCTTACCCCTTACTTAGAACCACGAGTCTTAATCACTGCTGAACCACTCTCATTTTATATATTCTTTCAGTGTGCCCTGGTGGCAGCGTGGTAATGCACTGGGCTGCTAACTGCAACGTCAGCCGTTCGAAACTGCCAACCCCTCCAAGTGAAAAAGATTGGGTTTTCTACTCCCTTAGAATTGCAGTCTCAGAAATTTACTGAGGCAGTTCTACCCTGTCTATTTATAGGCATTGACTCAATCATGGTAGTGATAGAGGTTTTTTTTAATGTATCTTTTATTGTTGTTGTTTTCATTAGGTCTCTACTTTGATTAAGAAGTAAAGTACCTGTAGATCCATAAGAAATATATTGACATAAAATGAAATATCTTAATCCTTTTATGAAATATCCATGAAAATGCATATTGTGACAAGGATCCATGAATATGGAACAGGCATGTGATTTTTTAGCTTCAGATTGAGCATTGCTTAGACTTAGCCTTGAATCAATTTTGCCTCAAGAGAAGGAAGATTTGTCACAACCGAAATAATTTAAATTGTTATAGCATTTTTGAAGATGATTTTAAAGCAGAATTCCAGAAATGTTTAACACATGTCAAGTCACTGTGGATTATTGGTCTATTCTACCAAAGTATATAATACCCTGAAGGAAATCCCTTATATAGATTTTGATTCAGGACCACTGTCTTACATCAATACTTCAGGCAAATAGTATGATACTCTTCTCAGTGGGACATATTTTTTTTAGTATGATGGATCTGAATCACTACTGAACTTCCCTAATTTTATTTATTTTTTCTTTCAGTGTGCTCTGGTGGCAGAGTGGTAATGTACGGGGCTTCAAAGTCAGCAGTTCAAAACTGCCAGCCCCTCCAAGTAATAAAAGAATGAGCTTTCTCCTCCCTTATGTTGCAGTCTCTGAAGCTCACAGTTCTACCCCGTCTTCCTATCACTAGGAGTAGAGACTGACTCAATCACAATGAGGTTGATATTAAGAATTCCCAGGATAAAAAATATAAATAAAACAAAACCAAAAAATATATATGAACTGGAAAATAGAAATGTCACCAGTCTTGAAGGGATGGTGAAACAGAGGGTCTGCTAGTTTTTAGTGGTTTTATCTGCTGATCAATTTGATTTAACACAAGAAAAATGACCAAAAAATTGGTAAAAGGAAAATTTCTTTCTTAGCAAAGATTTTGCCACTTGACTTATTTGGTCATGTTTCAGACAGGAAAGAACATGACATTTATCTCTGTCACCTGACTGAATACAAACTCTGAACACATAGGACAATGTGTTGCCCATCCTTTCTTCGCGTTCAGCCTCAACCAGTCTCTCTGTTAGTAGCACTTTTTTTTTTCTTTTAAAACCTTTAACTTTTACTCCACCCATGTGGCACCTTATCATTTACAGGTTTTTGTTATTTTGAGCCAATTTATTTGTTTTCCTTTTTGTTTTTATGAATACTTTCAAAGAAGAGTTTTTTTTTTAAATGGGATTTAAATTCAGTAATTAAACCAAAAAGAAATCTGATACTGGTTTGTTCCCCTAACTTTTCTTCTTCTTCTTCTTTTTTTTTTTAGGCATCACTGCCCTCAGGTGGTGGGAGTAGGAGGCCCAGCCTTTCTTTGCTCCTGGGAGCCAGAATTGAACCTCCATCCCAGTGGGCCGCAGTCCCGCGCACAACCACTACACCACCGGGGTTCAGCCCCTAAGTTTTCTTCTTGATGTTAGAATACAAGCAGGTGATTAACTGTGTTAACAGTGATCATCCTGTATTAAAACCAGCTCACATTTCTCCCACAGAAGTGATCTCATCCCTTATACCACTCTGTGACTCACCTGCTCTTCTTGTACTTGTTTTTCTGTACTTTCTCTCTTTTAGCAAAAGAAAATTGAGTCTACATTTGTATTGTGAGAATTTGAATTTACAATAATTAGAATAGATATTTCTAATTTTGCTCAGTGCAAACTGATAACCATTCATTGTTAATCACTAAAAAACAAAGAAACAAACAAATCTTGAGCCGAGCCTTTTAAAAATGACCTCAAGACCTCCAGGCATATTGTCAGGCTTGTGACTGGATCAACATAGTAAGAAAAATAAGACTCCTTTCCCTTACTAATGAATATGTACAAACTGTTTTGAATCATACTTTGGAACATTTAGGGACTAAGAACTGGTCAGGAGAGAACCTCGTGATATTTTGAAAAGGATTGTGCCCTGAATCTAGGGCACATTATCTGGATACAGTGGCATATAATAAACGATTGAGATAGGCTTCCAATGGGAATCTCAGTAGGTGGGACGTGTTTTGAACAGCATGACTCTGCTACTGGAAAGGGAACTAATCAAGGACTACAGAATGAGGTTATTGGTGGTTTCTTTAGGAAAGCAAGAGAGCTTAAAAACTAGTTGGGGAAGATGTAACGATTAATTTGGGGGAGGGACTTTCAATTTTAATATCTAAACATGGGTCCTTTTTGATTCTTCAGTAAACACTTGACCACTTTGTTACCTTTAGATACATTGCTGCAATGTTTTTCTTTCGCTTCTGGAATGGTACTTACTCTTGAATTTTCTCCTTTTATGGATATTTCTTTGCTTTTTTCCTAAAATGTGGATATTTTTCTAAGTTTTATAATCCCTTATTTCTCATTTGACAATTGTCTCCTGAACTGTCATTTACTTTTATAACAATAGTTATACCTCCATGCAGATGATGCCTGTGAATTTATGTTGCTAATTCTGATTTTTCTTGCAGTGCCTCGGTGAGCAAGGGATTAGGAGAGGGAAATGGTTTCTGCCATAGGAATTTGGTACTTGGAATTATCTTTCCTTATTTGTTTACATTTGGCAGAACACTGAGATATATCAGTATCATATTTTTCTTTGAAAACCATTTTATGGGGAACTATTACAGATATCATATAATTCTATCATTCACTTCCATCGAGCAGTATTATATAATTGCTTCCACAATCAGTTTCAAAATATTTTCTCCTTCCATTTGTAGACATAGTGATTCATTCTTAATATAATGAGACTTTGAATACAATCCTGTATTAAAATAACTCATATTGTTAACATGTTACAATCTTCACTTCTAAGCCAGTAAACCCATGAATACCAAATAGATGTTTAATTAATTGAACATTTGATAAGTTCTAACATAGCATATTTCTTTAAGATCTAACAATTGAGATAGTGATTCAACTGTTCCCATCTCCACTATTAATAACTGCTTGTATTATGTTTGTGAAAGTATTTCCTCTGCAGTAAAAGTAAAAAAAGGAACAGTAATGAAGATGTAGTACAGAAAGATAATCCATGCCCCATCCCAGCATGCTTCTTTTAAAGATAAACATGTTTAACATCCCAGTTTATATTTCAATTGAAATCTTTGTCAAGTTTAGAAAAAAAATTGAAAATTCAGATTTGCTACTGCTGGTTTAAACGGAGAATTGAAATACCAATTGAAATGTTTCAGCAGGCTGATTTGGTACTGAAAGCACTCACTTGTCTGCAAGGAAATTTGGAAAACAGCTACTTGGCCAACTTATTGGAAGAGATCCATATTTGTACCCATTCCAAAGAAAGGTAGCCCAACATATTTCTGGTAGTTACACAATCTGGTGTCAATTTAAGGATAAAGAGTGTAGAGGTGGAGTCTACCTGTCATTTGGGATATAACCAGTGAAGTCTCTGGGTGGACTTGGCCTTTTCCTGAGAATTCTGAGAATTTCTGGATTTCCTCCTTGGAGACAAGAGACACTTCTCTCTCACTACTCATTCCCTGGGAGACTTTGTATCTGACAAAGACAGATGGGACTGCACTAGTGATCTGAGCTGCAGAAGCCACACAGAAACCTCTGTCAGCACTGAGATGCTTATGCCACCCCTGGATCCAGTGCCAACCCACTGGACTGTGATCTTCCTGCACTTGGCATCATTGTATGTGTTTCCTGAGTCTGACGGGACTTTTATAGATTAGTACTGGGCATATGGGCTAACATCAGACTTAGGGATGGATTGAACTGGGTTTGGATGCTTTCTTAATGTATTATAACCCTTTATATCAGTAGTTCTGAACCTGTGGGTTGCAATCCCATTAGGAGAGCAGGAGTTACCCGATTCCTAACAGTAGTAAAATTACAGGTATGAAGTAGCAATGAAAATAATTTTATGGTTGGGGTCACCACAACATGAGGAACTGTATTAATGGGTCACAGCAATAGAAAGGTTGAGAACTACTGCTTTTTATAAAACTCTTTCCTATACACATATGTATGTCCATGAATATGTATCTCTAGTCTACCTGGATGAGCACAATAATTCTCATATTATAGAAGAATATAATTAATATCACATGCAAGTAAAATTTTGTTAAAGATTATGCAACAAACGTTTTAGCAGTACATTTATAGGGAGCTGACAGAGGGTCAGGCCGGATTCTGAAAAGGTTCATGGAACAAGGGATAGCATTGCAAATGTCAGATGAATCTAGATCGAACGTAGAGACTATGAGAAGGATAATTACTTGTGTTCTATTGCTTATGCAAGACTTTCAACTACGTGAATAAAAAGAAACGATAGGCATCCTTGAGAAGAATGGGAACATCAAAAAACTGGTTTGTCTTCATAAGAACCTGTGTATGGATCAGGGGGCAGTTGTGCAAACAGAATAAGATAAAACTGCATGGTTTAAAATCAGGTGTGGATTAAGGGTTTATATTTTCACTATACTTCTGACTAAATCATCAGAGAGGCTGGAGTATGTGAAGAAGCACGTGGCATCAGCTTGGAAGCAGGAGTCTTAATAACAGCCTGTGACAGTCAGATGCCGTAAACTTGCGTGTGAAAATGAAGATCCTGCACTTGAAGCACTCTCTTCCGCCTTCAGTGTGGCTAACAACTCAGTGTAGAGCTGCTCTGAATCTTATTACTCGTAAGTCTTAGAGAGCCCTCGGACGGGCATTCTGGCCAAAGGCCAAGAGATTTTCCAGTGTCCTTACTTAAGGCCAATGTTGATTGGATTATATGTTTAGAAGTTTGATTGCTTTAATGGAATTACATCAATCCTTTTCATTTACATCAATCCTCCATGTTGGGCACATGAAGTATTGTGCAGTTTGGATTTGGCCAGTTTGCTTATCAAGACTCAACAAAAAGTCTAGGATAAGCCCTAGCTTCTGCTTGAAGAATTTTTAGCTCTTCTAGCAGGAATTTGCAAAAGCAAGTTAATTAAATCCTAACCTTTGAGGAAACAGTCTTTCTGATGTTTTAACATTCACCACAATGACGTGATCTTCTGGAGGAGCACAAGTACATTTGAATGTTTGGAGAGGAACCAATCAGCAAGACCTGTGGTTTTCTCTTTTATTGTTCACCTCCCTCACATAGGGGTTTATGGCCCAATTTTAGTTTATCTCATGAAGGCAATTTTCGGCCACCAAGAATAATCTACGCCTTGCTTTGAAGACTCTTGCTCTTTGATATGAAACCCTGTGTTACCCCGACTTCAGCAGTTCACTTCTAAGGAGGCAAGGTCACAGGGCTAGTTATTTCATTGACTTTTTGCTAACAGAAAAATGGAATCTTTGATTTCCATCAATAAATGCTTCCTTGATGTCAAACATATTTGTACATATATTGCCATATTCATTTCCACTTGAGCCCTTGGCCTAAGCTCCTCTTTCCCCTCTCCTCCCCATTTTTAAAGAATCATTTTATTGGGGGATCATACAATTCCCATCACGATCTATACATCCATCAATTGTATGCAGGCCATATTTGCACACTTGTGCCATCTTGATATAAATGATATATTTCATAAGAGCTATAAGAACCCCCAATAAAATCACTGGGGAAAAAAAGAGACAAGGAGATGGGTAGAAAAGAAAAAAAAGGAAATAACTTGTGAGCAGGGACCACGGCTTAACACATCTCGCCTGGGAGAGCTACACATGCTCTTATAAGCAGTCAATCAATATTGACCGGCTAAAGTGTTACAATCACTTGGCTTATATTAAAATGGAAAAAAAATGCTTTCTCCTCAATTTGTTATTTTGTGACTTGGTAAAATTCCAAGAATAGGTTTATTTTGTAACTGACTTCTTCTCTCTCTATCTTAAAGAGATTCCTGTCAGAGATAATCGTGTAGCTGTATAGGTGATAAATGTTGTCATAGAGCTGGTTTTCACTCAGCAATGCTATAAGTTGATTCCGACTCAGCAATGCTACAGGATAGAGGAGTTTTGCCCATGAATATTTCCAAGGAAGCAGACTGTCACGTCTCTCTCCCATGGACCAGCCTCTCTCTCAGGTAACAGCCAAGCACTTGAGCACTGCTCCATCAAGGCTTCACTGTCACTTAAGGCTGATTACACAAAGTCAATCCATCTTTACATGAGGTCTCCTTGCTACTCTGGGTCTTTGGTCAATTGCTTCTCCATTCTCTCTCTCTCTCCTCATGGAATTTTATATCTTAATAGTCCTCTGTATTCAGTTTACTTGCACATAGAACAAATTTTGTTGGAAAACTTTCCTGATCTTTTTGCCTAACTTCTGCCTGATATGAACTTGTGTTTCCTTTTGAAACGTGTCTTTCATGTTCATGATTCCATTGCTTTACGGTTCTTCTTCAAATGCTAATAAATAGGCCTTTATTAGGACACAGCCCAGACGTTATCCAGTTCAGTCATATCAAGAACTGTTGTAGTCACCACCACAATCAGTTTTAGAACATTTTCTTCTTTTTTGTACCCCTCTTATTGGCTCTTCATTTCTCCCCAACCTTCCTTGCCACACCCCAAGGAATCCTTAGTCCAGTTATTATTTGTATAGATTCACCCATCCTGTGTTTCTTATATTGAAAAATAGAAAATACATAACAGAGAGTCAAGGAGAATACCAACAATAACAAAATATAGCAGACAAAAACCCCAGCTTGAAGGAAAAAATGTTAAAAACTAAAGCAAACTTAAAAATGTGACAAAAGGGAGATTGCATGAGGTATTAGATTTTAACCTGCTTATATCTGTGATATTCCACTTTCTAAGGTGCTCTGTTGACTACCAAGACCCTTCACCTCCCTGGTTTATGTTCGGAGATAATTTGCCGAAGGCCTCATTTCATATATAGTTTCCCTTCCCACTGTCCCCCTTTAAAAATAACTGTTAGGGGCTGAGCCCCGGTGGAGTAGTGGTTGTGCACGGGACTGCGGCCCACTGGGACGGAGGTTCAATTCTAGCAGTGGGGCTGGGCCTCCTACTCCCACCACTGGAGAGTAGTGATGCCCCCCCCCCCCCAAAAAAAAATAACTGTTAGTGCGTTTGGATGTATCACAAAAGGATCAAATCAAATGTTACATTTTAGACATTCAAGTCAGATAATACATTTTAATCATTCTAATCAGATGTTTATTTTAATCTACTATAATCATCTCTAGAATATCTTTAGTCTTATAACCAGACTATTCTTATCCATATAATAAACCTCTGATGATTTTCATCTTTTTTTCTTTAGATCCCAGACCATTAGCTTTTTTCATTCTCTTCACCTTTTAAAAATATTTTGACCTTTTAAAAATATTTGATTGTGACGGGAGTTGTATGGGCCCCCAATAAAATGATTCATTAAAAAAAGGGGGGGAGGGGAAAGAGGAGTTTTGTTTTTTTTTAAAGAACTTGTACAAAGAGCTCAAGTGGAAAATGTTTGGAAATGTATGTGGCAACATGTGTGCAAATGTGCTTGATACAAATGATGTACTGAATGTTGTAGTAGCTGTAAGAGCCCCCAATAAAATTATTAAAAAAATATTTTGACCATATTATTTCAACACTTTCTCAATTGATTTTATGCTGCTTCCTAGTTACAGCTCCATCTATTCAAATATCTTAGCCTACAGAGTCATTTTTTTTAAAAAAAGGCACATCTGTTTCTGCTTGTATAAGAGATCAATAGGGTACTAATCAGGGTCACAGACAAATGATTCTGTTATCTTGTGAATGAATAGAAGTAATGGTCAAACTCTGCCTATTGTTATTTTCTGTGATGTCTCCTACTGAATCATTAACATCACTGAGGTGTAATTTGCTCTGAGACATTCTTGCAAATGGCTTAGGGTTCTCTTCCTGAACTCTCTGAACTGTAAACTTGAACAGCATGCTCCATGCTAATTTGTGACTGGTTGTACCACTTTTATCTCCAGGATCTGCAAATTAGCTGACACTTACTTAATAGGTTCTCAGTAGCAGTTCAATCAGTGAATAAGATTTGCTTACATTTTACAAAGTGAAAGTGATATTTACAGAAACTTGTAAAAAAAGTTGCATGAACTGTGACCTATGATATACATGTAATGATCCTATGTTTCTTTTTAAAACAATCCAGGATAGATTTATGATTTCAAATGAGGAGGTTTACTTTTCAAAAAATTAATAGACAAACTTTATTTAAGCTGTAAAACTCTCAAAGAGTAACAGATTGAACCTATACCTGTAATATGCCCCACAGTTTACTAAGATATATTTGCCCCTACAGTTTGCCTGGGTGTAGGATATTTTATCAAAGCACATGGTTTCTCTTGTTTTTTCAGGCTGTTTTGTATTGGAAATGAAAGTGTTTGTTAGGCAATTTTATAAATCAACAGAAATAAATGAAAAAGGGCATATTTTCCCTCATCCTCCTCTTTGTACAATAAAACTCTTTCTTATGTGACCATGTATACCTGCTGTTAGGTGGCATCCAGTGGGTACACACACAGAATGAAGCACTGTCCTATAATGCACCCTCCTCACAAATGTTATGTTTTAACCATTCGTACTTCCCATTGTGCCTTCAGGTGAGGGCAGATGGGTGAGGATGGGATAATGAGCTGTCACCTTTAGTATTAATAAACCACTCCTCTGTGAGCTCCCCAGTTCCAGTCAGATCAAGATTTTAGTCCTTTAGGGGTTTCCATAGTGATGGACACTTGCATATTGATTAACCAAGTTTGTGGCATTTAGTCTTTGAATACTGCTTCCTAACATGCACAATGATGCCTTTAATTTCAGCACAGCCGTCATTTCAATCTTTCAGACTCCTTTTCGTCCAACTAGATTATGGTATGAGTTCCTCTGTAGCATAGTGGTTACACACTGGACTGCCCGCCACAGGGTCAACAGGACAAGAACACAAGCTACTCCCCAGGAGAAAAGTGAGTCTGTTTACTACCATAACAGGTTATAGTCTCAGAGCTCTCATCTGTCCTATAGGGCTGCTATGAATCAGAATTGACTTGATGGAAGTGCATTATTACATAATCTGCATATTCTATAGCATATATGCCATTTTTTATATCAGAAACTGGAGCCCTTCCTCGTAAACAGGAGAGGCAAAATTTGATTGGAGTTAAAGTTGTGACTGTGTCTCTGCTATAGCTGTTTCACTGCTACCCTACCCTGTAGACTAGTAAAAGACATTGGAGGAAGCACTGTCCCTGCCATGGAGATTCCTTTTAGTATCGAATCAGTTTACAGTTCCTTCAGTCTCTTGCCTCCAGTTCACAGGTCTCTTAAGGCGGAGTATAGATAGCTGATGGATTTTCTTCTTGTTTTTGTATAGACTATCTGAATCTTAGACTTGTTCCTGCTGTCACTCTTCCCAAATCCTTGCCCATCTCTTTTTATTGATAACATTCTTTCATCTGCATAAAAATTGTGAAAGTTAATGAAAAGGATATTCCCCATCTCTAGTATCATTGAATTTATTCATTTATAGGTATTTGAATTATTCTTTTGCTTTTACTTTTAGTGTACTAGGCACTCTATAACATTTAAAAGTGAAATGTGGATAGCTCTGAAACACATGCTACTTGCTTTTTGTTTTGCTTTATGCATTCTCGGTCTTGAATTTTGATGCCAGTAGATTGGTAGTTTCTCTTCCTCCATTCCTGTGTATGTTACTGTTAAGTGCACTTGAAATAGTTCCTACTCATAGTCACCCTATATACAACAGAATAAAAAAACCCAGCCCGGTCCTGTACCATCCTTACAATCTTGCTTATGTTAGAGCTCATCCTTGCAGCCCTGTGACAGTCCTTGTTGGAAGCATTCCTCTTCCGACTGCCCTTCCACTTTGATGAGCATGATGTCCTTCTCCAAGGACTGATGTGTCTTGACAATATGTTCACATTATGCAAGATGAGGTCTCACCATCCTTGCCTCTAAGGGTCATTCTGGCTGTACTTCCAAGATAGATCTGGGCATTCCTTTGGGTGTGCATGTACTCTCAACATTCTTTGCCAACATCGTAGTTCAGGTGCATTTCTCTTTCTCCCATTTTGTTTATTGAATGCTCAGCTTTCACATGCATGTGAGGAAATTGAAAATACCATGGCTTTTCTGGGTCAGATTCACTTTAGCTCTCAAATAACATCTTTGCTTTTCAACACTCTAAAGAGTCTTGTATAGTTTGTATAGTTTGTTGACAGAGTTGAATGCCTTTTCAGTAGCCATCTTTCTGTTAGTCACTGTTTTCAGCCAAGATCCATTTGGCATCTATGTTCTGTTCTGAATTTAGCCTGAACTTCTGGTTTTAACATGGGGATTAGGGCTAGGAAAAACTAACATTTTTGAAGGGCATATCTTTGCCTCTCAGATTAACATTTGTCATATTAATGCAAGGATAGCATTAAGATATTAGGTATCTGGTGCTTCTGGACTCCTTATTTTTATTGGATGTCCACTAAGCTAGGGTCCCACCCGAGGCCCAATGGCCATCATTTTCTCAGTCTTGGGAGAGGGGGGAGTATCCTTTGCTTTCTTTTTTCATCAGGGAGTTTCATTCCTAAGTCCAAACGCTACAGGTAATCTCAACTTAGAGCCCAGTTGATTCAGTTGGACTTACATGTTGAATTATGCTGGTGTCATCTTTGGGGTAAACTATATTCTCTATGAGAGGCCAGTGTCCAATATCATCCTAGTGCTTCATCCATGTCTTGGTTCAGTGAGGGTTGTTGGATCAATACTTGCTCAAAGTGTCTACCCAGGAACATAGAGCTAGTTTTATTCTCTGCTTATGCTCCCTCAAATTATTGTTTGACATAATTTTAAACTTTGTTTAAACATGTTAAACACCTACCGATGTGTGGTTGCTCCTCCATATTCATTCACCATAACCATCCATAGAAATATAGGTGCCTCATTTTTAATGTAGGTGTTCCCCTTCCTTAGTTTTAACTTGATTTTCCTTTTCCTCATTACTGAGTGACCCAAACCAATTTGAGATCTCTTCTTTTGAAGTGGTTCTAGGCATTTCTGCCTCTTTGTTTGGGAATTGGTCTCTAAGATTTGCTTAATTCTCCTTATAGTATTGTACTTATGCAATAGTTTTCCTTTTGTGATTGACTAACTTCACTCCTAACCATGGGTTCCAGGTCCTTCCATGTAATGTGGTGTTTCATCACATTTTGGGGGATACATCGTATTCCATTTTGTGTATGTACTATAGTTTCTTTTTTTGTGTGTATGTGCCTCACTGCCCTCTGGTGGTCATGGGAGCCACCCAGTGTCGCTCCTGAGAGCCGCCACTGGATTTGAACCACCAAGCCTGCGGGCCACTGTCCCGCACTCAACCACTTATGCCACCAGGGCTCTGCCCCGTACTGTAGTTTCTTTATACATTCTTCCACATATGGGCATTTGGACTGCCTCCAGTCTCTTGCTATTGTCATCTGTGCTGTTAAATCATGGGAGAGCACACATCCTATTGGGTTGTGTCTCTTCTCTCTTTGGGGGTCGTGTCTAATAGTGGTATTGCTGGATCATATAAGATTTCAATTCCCAGTTGCTTTTTTTGGGGGGGGGGGGAATCACTGCTCTCTGGAGTAGGAGGCCCAGCCTTTGCTCCATGGAGCTAGAATAAAATTTCCCAGTTGCTTTAAATATCACCATATCATTTTC
This sequence comes from Nesogale talazaci, assembly GCA_004026705.1. Classification (NCBI taxonomy): domain Eukaryota; kingdom Metazoa; phylum Chordata; class Mammalia; order Afrosoricida; family Tenrecidae; genus Nesogale; species Nesogale talazaci. The sequence goes on from PVJH01000683.1 coordinate 247,073, forward strand.
CATAGTGGTTGTATGCATTTTCCATAGGGTTGTATGCAAGTCTACCCTCACTATATATGAATTACAATTTACAATTTCTGGACTCTTGGTTTGTGGGTGTGATCCCATTTTGGAGGTCGCTCTCTGCTCTGATGTTGGGCAGGACTAAGGGGAATTTGTTCTAGGCTTTGGTAGAGAGTTTGTACCAAGTCCCCCCTTTGTCTCCTTGTCGCATGGTCTGCTGGAAGATGAGCTATGCAGAAAAGCCAGTCCACGGTGTATAAGAGTCACTTTGGAAGCAGATGGAAACCCCATGACTCACAGGGACAGTTTCATGATCTCTGCCTGAAGTCATGAGACTGACGCAAGAGGCATGAGGGGAGTATGGGTTTATTAGAGAATATGTGAGAGAGCTGAGGGTCTAGGCTGAGACAATAGGGTGAGGCAAGATGGTTCTGAGTTGGAAGTGATTTGATGGTGGTGAGTTTGGTGTGTTTTTAAATCTTTGTCACTGCTTTAATAATTGGCACTAAGAGACTCTGAAAATATTGTAAAATATTTTATATTCTAATCTAGTTTATGTGGTTTAATATTGTTAATCTTAGTTTTTATAAAATAATGATCTTCGAAATGTTTAAGGAGCTTTCTAAATTTCCATTCAACCGAGAAATCAAAGACTGAGTTGTCTATAGATTTAGGTTATAAGCATTACATTATTTTTACCTTACTTTAGTGCGTAGAATGACTCATGCAACCGTGAAAAGATAAAAGCTACAGTACAATAGCCCTAAACTGCCAAAATGAGAAAGGACAGCTATTACATGCAAAGGGCATGACAATCAAGGTTTCCTCAATGGTAAAATATGATTTCTACAGGCTCTCAATCAATAGTGAATTCATAGTAATTATTATGTAATAACCAATATCTACTATAATAAAATAGATTATTATATATGATGAGACTGGCAATCAACTTTTTTGTCAATGGTGAAAATATAACTGCTGCTAAGACCACAATTAGAGAGTAATTCTCCCTACACAAAAGGCACATACCTGAATCTACCTTATCAACAGGCATACACTGAACACAAAATCAGTGGATTTAATAAAACTGAACACACAGTAAAGAAGATGAAGGAAATTTTGCTTTGATCTTTGGGAGTAAAAAACACTTCTGCCCACTTAATTTTCCTCACTATGACCCAATCAGGCAGAGTATAATGCTCCATAGAGTTCCAGTCTTTAAGAAAGAGGTCTGTGTCATTTTTCTCCCATAGATTGCCCGATGGGTTCAAACTATCAAGTTTTTGGTTAGTAGTCCAATGCTGAGCTTACTGAGTCACCAGGTTTCTCAGCATCAGGAACAAATCTTATCAATCATTTGATCAAAATTAATAAAATTCAATTTATGGCATTCACTTTTTAATGAATATTTATATACAGATTGATGTAGATGCAGTCATAAAATAATGTGTGGTGATTAGATTTTATGTCAAACTGTACCTGCATGAAAATAAGAATGGAGTCTAACCTATAAATGGGGTCACAGCCTGGTGATGGTGCTTTGAAAAATTGATATTTTAAAAAAGAGAGACATTTGAAAAATCCTCTTTGAGGTCTCTTCACTTTCTTGCTTGCTTGGATTTTGTGTCTAGCTCTGGAAATGGCTGATGTGGCCTGCCACAGCCAGGAGCTGTTGACATCCTGTCATGTTCCTAGGGACCTTGAATCCAAGCAGATTTGCACCCACTGACCTGTTGTTTCTCAGCGCCCCACTTCTGTCTTGCTCCAGCAGCTGCTGTGTGAGTCTGAGTCTCTAGCCAAGATCTCACCAATGGACTTGGGTTGAGCAGGGAGTATTTCTTAATATAATTTTTTTTCATATATAAGGATCTTTCTTCTACATGTATTCATGTCGCTGGTTTTGTTTCCTTAGAAAATTCAACCTCATGCAATCCAACACTCAAATGCTAAAAATTAAGAAGTTAAAACGCTATCAATCACAGAAGAAAAGATAAGAAATATTTGGATCACTAAAGTAAAGCGTTAAAGTAGAAGGGGGGAACTGATGATAGCCTATGGGGTATGGAAAACAGGGCAGTGGGTGAAGGGAGACATCATACAGTGTACAACATGACTAATAGTTTATAAATTATCAAGGGGTCATGAGGTAAGGAGGATCGGGGAGGGGAAAATGAGCCAATACCAAGAGCTTAAGTAGAAAGAAAATGTTTTGAGAATGATAATGGCAACAAATGTACTAATGTGCTTTGCATACAATGGATGTATGTATGAATTTTGATGAGTTGTATGAACACCCAATAAAATGATTAAAAAATAAAGAGTTAAAAAAGACTAAATGACAAACAGTTAAAAATAGTTTCTATTAGTTGTCCGGTAAATAGCTCCCTGAATTCAATAAAAATCCCACTGGATCTCATTTTCTGTCTGCCACATATGATAGTACTTACGTATGTAATGACTGTGAGCAAAAATGGTGGTGTGGCTTTTAGTGATCACAGGTGACCTCCACTGGCTACCCTACTGCCTGTAGACAGAAGCCGGACATTTCTCCAGCATCTAGCTTTCTTTACTTCTTCTGAGACCACCATTCTCGCCCCCTCCCTGCCCCTCCAAATCTACTTCTGGTTTGGCAATGGGCACACAGAACTCATGGAAAATGTTCACAATTCTGTGGGTTTATTAGGGAAGTTAATAAGTTACAATTCACAATGAGGAAACAGTAAGAATACAGTCGTTGACCCAAAGGGAATCCTCTCCCCTGCTGGCAGCTCTCTGGTCCTTTCCCCCTCAGCTTAGTGGTGCATCGGGCCCTGATTTTGTGACTTATGAAGTCCACCTGCCACTTGGCTTCACAGGACAGAACTGCCCCTGTGGTTTTCAAAACCTACAAATCTTTTTCTCCTTTTAAACAGTTTCATTGGCACATAATTTACATATCATATAATTCTGTCATTCAGTCGTGTCTAGGGGAATTGTACCATCATGATCACATCAATTTTAGAGCACCCTCCAGCGCCTCCTTGATTAAATCACCTTTAAAATGAGTTGTGCTATCCTATTGCTCCACCCCCCTCCCACATTCATTTTTTTATTCCTCAAATTCTCTTTCCCTCCCTATCACCCACTCCCTACCCCAAATCCCCTATCAATCCTGTATCAGACCTATCACTGCATCCACTCCTCCTGTGTATAACCAACTAGGAAACCCAACAGAAACGATGAAAACCAAAATAGAAATAAGGTGGTAAAGATTAAATAGCACTAATATGAAGACCAAAGTATAAATAATGAGTGAGAAAGAAAAGACCCTCATGCACATTCCAAAAGCTAGGCAAGAAATTTCTGCCATGGAACAAGTAAGAGATACTTGCACCCAAAACCAACTCAAACTGGGTCTATAGGGAGGCCACCTGGCCAAGTATCAAGTTTGATCCAGCATAATCAAGATTATAATGGTCTCTGGCTAATAGTAAGGCTGTTTGACATACTTGCCTGTGGCTAGAGGGGATCTGTCATTGGCTTAAAATGCTACTCCGCAGATGGTTTTGGGGTTCCCAATGCCCCCCTATGGCCACCTACAAATTAGGTGTTAATAATTTAGACTCTAATACTTTTCCCTTTATCGTATGTGAGCTTAGTTATTGTCCTTTTTGGATCACACAAGCTGATGTGTTTCTTCGGTGTAGACTTAGTTGACTCCTTACTTAGGGGGCTGCTTTTTGGAATACAAACTTTTAAAACCCACAACCCTATTCTGCCTGATGGCCAGGTGCAATCCACTTTCTTCACCCCACTTTGCTCTGCCACCCCTATTTTCCGTGATCCTTTCAGGAAGGGGCGTATAGAGCACAGCTTTAGGATCAGAACTGACTGTTCTTGGCTTGGGACTAGCATTAAGTAGGAACTCAGACTCCATCTGCTTGTCAGGGCTTTGCACGTCTCACGTTTACTTTGGCAGTCAGGACGTCAAAAAAAATCACAACCCTTTAAGATAAAGTGACCAGATTTTTAGTGGGACACCAATGACTGGGGATGGGTGGGGGGAGATTCTTGATTAAATTTTTTGTCTATATGGAGCAATAAAAAAATTTCATAGAATGCAAAAATAGTATTGTAATAAATTTATTTTAATTTACGGGATGTTGTTAAATTGTTAAAAAGCGGGATGTCTGATTGCCTTACATTAAGACCAGCTGCATCAATAACACTCATAAGTCAACCAGCAACCAAACAGACAGACAGACACGCACACACACACCCAAAAGAAAATAGAAAAAGCAAAGAAGAAGACGATGAAGAAAGAAAAACAAAGACAAAAAACTAAGCTATAAGTAGGACAGCAAAATCCCATATAAGCAAAGAAGTACAGCAGTGTCAGTTACCAGCCTAGGGTATGAGTCGACAATTTCATCAACAATTTATCATCAACAATTTTCCCAGTGATCCAGACACTCTCAGTATGAGAAGTCTGTGTGAACAAATTTTCACCTTGAGCCACAGACCAGGAGTTTTGCCTACGCAGTTCAATCTCTCATTAGATTGGGGTCTAAGTCTGGGAATTGATGCCAGTGGGGGACTTCCTTGGTCAATTCTTCTAAGTGTAGATCCCTGCTCAATGGAATCCAGTAGGTTGTGTCACTGCAGGGTGAGCATTGAGTGATCCTGGGTTTCTTCCCATTGGACACTTACTGAGACAGGGGTACCTAGGACTGCCATTTCCACAATCTTGGAGTGGCCACTTTCTGGTTCCTCTTCTCTCCAAGTACCTCAGTATCTCGGTCCAAGGGTACAGGCACCTGTCACCTAGGATTCCCTTCAGTGAGCAGGGACTCTCTATTCAGTCCTTCTGGTGTACTGTGTGTGCTGTACCCTGCTGCCTGCCAGGTCAGACTCTGTGATCCTCCTCATGCTTGCTTATTCAATGGTGTGGTTCACTGAAAACTGAGTAAAAACGAATTTGTAGCATTTACCCAGGTACCTAAAAATCTGACCCATTTCCCTTGATTCCTCCACGCATTGGTTAGCACCCCCCACCATTCTCACCAACAGCATCTCCTCTACAGTGTAGGTGGCCCCCTCTTATAGTAACAGCTTAAATTTCGGGAGAGCTTCTCTTTCCATTTCTGTGGTGAGGCCCATTGATTTGCTCCAGCCTTGCTTCGATATTATATAGCCTATATGGATGGTCACCTCCTCGTTTGCCCATATTGAAGGAGTGGCCCCAGACAATGGGGGTCTCCTCCGTCATGTGTGTACTTGTGAAGTGTGCACAAGAGGGGTGATGTATAGGTCATGGGCGGTGGTGGGTAGCCTTCTTTTCTTTTGTTTGGGGATTGCTTCCTAAGGTTTGCTAAGTTGGTGTTTTTTTCTTATAGTAGTGCACTCATGCAATACTTGTTCCTTCTGTGATTGACTTACTTCACTCATCCAGGGCCTGAGTGGCAGGGAGCCGAGTCTACTGGGGGGGGGGGGGTCTCCAGCAGGGAGCCATGAGAAAGGACCACTGGAAGCTAGCCTCACCTTGCAGACCGCTGGCAGCCAGCTTTGGGCAGTGAGTGCATGCAGATATGGCTGGGCCCCCCAGTTACATCCGCAGATACTGGGCTGAGGTGGGGGTGGGGGGTAGGGCAGATCAGTGTTGGCAAGAAAGTTGAACCACCTGCCAGAGCAGACCCCTGTGATTCTGCTAGACCCAACTGCAGTTCCAGGACCTCCCTCTTAGCCGCCCAAACTCCAAAACCAGCAATCGCCCAGGGAGCCCCAAATACAGTCACTTCAGCCTTGGCACCCTTTCCCCAGAACTGTTCTTTTTGTTTCAAGCCCACTGTGGCTGTGTTGAGATTTTGACCTACAAGGAGCCTGGAGGACAGAGCAGTACTGCTCCTCAGGATTCCTGTGGCTGCACGTCTTTGTAGAGCAAACTGGCATGTCTTCCTTCCCTAGGAAAGCTGGTAGGTTTGAACCTCAAACGTTTCGAGCGTTAATGTTCTAATTAACCACTGGACCCCCGTACCTCCTCCATATTTCTTCCCTGCAAATCTGGAGGTCCTTAACCATTTCCATTCACCTTAGGTCTACCCTCCTCTTGTCACACCTTGACAGGATGGGCGCTAGGTTATTGTTCTGCCATCCTTACGTCCAGTAGGCGCTTTAAAAGTAGTCAGTGGATGAATGACTGAAACACCTCTTGCAAGAGATGTGTAAAGGAATAAATAGGATGCAATTATTGTCCTCAGAGAGGTTTCAGTAACTGTAGATACACTCTATGGCATTGCTGGTAGGCAATGAAGTCTACAAAATAAAAGCAACAAAAACAGACATGGAATGAAAAATTCAATTCAAAGAGAAAGCTTTATTTAAAGTGTTTTTGAAAAGAAAAATTGCTCTGTTTCACTAGCTAGAAGAGTGGGAAAGTTACTGGATAGGCTTGAGAAACAGCAAATGTTCAAAAGGTAAGACTGTGTGAAAAATGGACGCACAGTCATTAATCAGAGGCACGCATGAAAGGAAAAGCAGTCACTTCCTTTTCAGATTTCTTTCTGTTCTCAGGAGTTAGGAGTGCCCCTCCACTTTACTAAGCATGATATCTTTGCAATGGGCAATGCAGAAAAACATCATTCACCGACTGTAAGTCAATTCTGACTCGTAGTCATGCTATAGGACAGGCTAGTACTGCCCCTGGGGTTTTTTGGGGACTGTAACTCTTTATGGTAGAACAAAGCCCCATTTCTCTCTTCTTGATCAGCTGGTGGTTTCAAACTACTGACCCTGCAGCTCAGCATATAACCCACTCTACCATCATGGACTGTACATCTAAAACTTAGGCTATTTGTGTGTCAGAGAGCATTTATCTCTGTGTGTGTGTGTGTGTGTGTGTGTGTGATGATGGAAATGCTCTCTACTTTTACATTGTTTTATGTGTGCATACGTGATGAAAAAGAAAGTTACTGTCAGTTATTTTGTTACTTTTTATTAATTATTTCAAATAATTAAGTACTGTGCTTAAAGTACCATAATATGCTTCAGATTAATGGACCCCCCCCCCAATTCAATCCTTCATTGTACTCAATTGTTAAATTAATGAACTTTTTAGAGTACAGATGCCTAATACAGGTTTAGTTAAGTATTTGAGCTAGTGTCAGTCCATTTTGCCTCATCTGTGATACGCAAAGAACAGTCTATTATAGAAATGAGAGCTCTGACTTGGCAAAATCAAGCTTTAATCAGCAGTGAAAGGGGGGGCAAAGGCCAATGTCTTTGACTTAGTTTACAATTGGTAAAGGCACATGTCCGTGGAGGAAATCTCACGTTGTATCTATGTACATGTTTAGAATTGAGATCTATTAAATATTTGCTTCTTCTTAAAGGAATGCATGAATAACCAAGACTTGTGAATAAGTCTTCCAACTCTTCACGTCCTTTTTTCCCATGTGTAAAGTGACTAGCTTTGACAAAAGGTAACCTCTGGACATTCAAATTTCAATACTCTCTATTCAATAGAAAGGAAGGAAAGCACCATGGAACAATCCTGACAAATTGTTTCATGCATTTTAACTAAGGCAAGATGATCGATTAAAATGAGCATGAGCTTGTGATTTATCTCAGTTATATATGGTTTGTGTACTCAAATTTTACAACACCGTAAATAAATTTAATTAAATAGATGAAGAAATTATGCATGTCTGTCAAAAGGGGTGGGGGTGAGGGGGAGAGGATGGTAGAGGCCAGGCACTGCCAGAGAAAAGGATTTAAGTGAAGGCCATTCACCTGGACTTGGATGAATAAGTCCCTTGGGAGGGGCCAGCTGAAGTTTCCTCTTTCTGTATCACTGAGTAGGTGTGACTCTAGGAGAACCTTTGGGAGGGAAGTCTTTTGGGTGGAGGCCTTCATTTCCTAGAGCTGCCATAGTAAAATACTATAAAGCTTTAAAGATAAGAACTTCATTTTCTTATGGTTCACGGGAATGGAAGTTCATGTTTGAGGTCATGACTGTGTCAATCACATGGCCACCATTTTTCCACTCTGTGCTTCTTATTGTCTGCTTTCTCTGACAAGGTGTCAGTAAAAAAGGGTTAGTAAGGTCTTTCATGCACTCAAAATGTGACAGCTGGAGAGCTGTCTTCTCAAAGCAAAGTTGACCAAAATGACATAGATGGAGTAAAAACTTGTGGCAGTAAAGCCTTTGAACCTTCTATCATGGTGGGATATGAATCAAAATGAGGAGAAACCGCTGAAAACATCAATTGGTTATTAAAATAAGGAATGTACAAAGTCTGAATATATAGGAAAATTGAAAGTCAACACAATGAAGATCAATATCCTAGGCATTAATGTGCTGAAATGGACCGATATAGGCCATTTCAAATGAGAAAATCATATGATTTATTATGCTGGGGATGAACAAGCAACAATAGCAAGATCATATTCATCATCAAAAAGGATATTTCAAGATTTCTCTTGAAGCACAATACTGTCTGTGAAAGGATCGTGTGTATCTGCATATGAGGATATTCAGCTGATACAACTATTATTATCATTTATGGTTCAATATCTGAAGGTAGTTATGCAGAAGTTGAAGAATTCTTCCAATGTCTTCAGCATGAAATTGGTCAGGCATACAATCAAGATGTAGTGTATTTTAGTCTGGGTAGACTAGAGAAACAAAATTCAAAAGCATGCATGTGTATATAAGAGAGAGGTTTATATACAAAAGCAACTGAACATTAAGAAAGCATCCCAACCCAGTCCAGATCAAGTCCATAAATCTGATATTAGCCCATATGTTCAACAGCAGCATATGTTCAACAAAGTCCTCTTCATAGTCACAAGGCACACACAATGACATCAAATGGAGGACAATAATAGGTCAGTGGGTATATAGGAATCTCCATGTGCCTCTTCTGGCTTCAGAGGTCTGGTTCCATCAAGGGAGGTCCATGTGACTTCTCCAGGATGTCTCACAGGGAGTCAACCTAGACAGCTGAGTGTCTCCAAGGAAGTGAATGAGAGATTGTGACTCGCCTCTAAAAAGGATCTACCACATTTCTCAGAATTCTCAAAAGGCCATGCCCACACAGAGATCTCATTGATTATCTCCAGATCGACAGTCTAGACTCCACCCCTATACTCTTAATCCTCAAATTGACACCAGATTAGGTGACTGACACATATTGATAATTACTGATGATTGGAATGTAAAAGTTCAAATCAGAGGAAGGAACTACTGTTGGAACATATGATAGAAATTAAGCTGGAGATTGCATGATATAATTTTGCAATATCAATGATTGTTCATAGCAAATGCTTTTTGTCACCAACACAAAAGACAACTATACACATGGACTTCTTCAGGGGAATAAACAGATAACAAATTGAATACATTTGTGGAAAGAGATTCTGGAGAAGCTCAATATCGGCACCTAAAACCAGACCAGGGGCTGATTGTGGAAACAGCAAATGAATCAAGAGGGGGTTGTTTGAACAGAACATGGGCATGTTGCATGGTTTTAAATTAGGAAAGTTGTGTGTCAGTACTATGTATTCTCATCTTACTTATCCAATCTGCTGAGAAAAGTCATCAGATAAATTGAATTAAACAAAGAAAAATGTTTCAGGTTTGAAGGAAGGCTTACTAACAACCAATGATATGCAAATAACACAACCTTCCTTGCTTAAAGTGAGGAGGGCTTGAGGCACTTTCTGATAAACATGAGAGATTTCAGTCTCCAGCATGGATTACAACACACTGCAAAGAAGATCAAAAATCCTCAAAACAATACCAATCTGTGGCATCAGATAAATGGGAAAAAGATTGTGTTGTCAAGGATTTTGTCTTGCTTGGATCCTATATCAATGTCCATGGAAGCATCAGTTGAGAGAAATTGCAACATTACACTGGGTAAATCTTCTGGATAAATCTCTTTAAAGCACTTATAAGCAAGGATGTTTTTTTTTGAAGACTAAGACTTGCCTGATCCAAGTCATAATACTTTGAATCTTCTCATATATGTGTGAAAAGTGGACACTGCGTAAGGGAGACCAAAGCCATGTGGATGCATTTGTACTGTGGTCTGTTGATGAAGTATATTGAAGTGCCAAGGACCAAAAGAACAAACAAATCTATCTTGGAAGAAATATAGCCAGAATACTCCTTACAACCAGGGATAACAAGATTTAATATTATGTACTTTGATTGTGTTATAAGGAGAGACCAATCCCTGCAGAAAAGCATCAAACTTGCTGATATTCAAAGTTAGCAAAAAAGAGGAGACCTCCTTCTGAGATGGATCTACCTCGGCAGTGCCCCTTTGTGTTCTTGTGATTTTAAGTTCCCCACAGGAAGGCTCAGCTGGATTTTTATTTCATGAAGCAACTGATATATTTGAAGTGCTGATCTATCTATCTATCTATCTATCTATCTATCTATCTATCTATCTATCTATCTATCTATCTATCTATCATCTATCTATCCGTCTATCATCATCATCTATCATCATCATCTATCTATCTACCATCTATCTATCTATCACCATCATTTATCTATCTATCACTGCTTAACCCACTATACCACCAGGATTCCTTATCTAACCAGTAGGCTTCTGAAAATTAGTCTTCTATCAATACCATGGTTTTTATCATCAAAACCAGTCACTGCTATTGAATCAATCATGAATCACAATGACCTTATCAGACGGGATAAACTCCCCCTGTTTGTTTCCAAGACTATAGTTCCTTAACGAGTAGAAAACCTCATCTTTCTTCCTTGTAGCAGTTGGTGGTTCTGATCTTGAGGTTGGCAACCCAACGTGTAACCACACCACTAGGACTCATGCTATTTGCCTGTATTTTTAGTCACTGTCATCCTGACACGCAGTGGGATTGCATTTCCCAATTGTTGGAAATGGTGAGTGTCACTTTTGGAAAAGAGTTTTTGAAAACTAATAGGTCATTCTTGCCTTTTGTCATCATCGGTTTTCTTTAGAAATGGAACCAGTGAGATGGGTGTGTGTAATTTACTTTAAGTGACTGTCTTGTTTGAGGGAACTGACAAACCTAAAACATGTAGGCCAGGTCAAGGGCTAGAGACTCCTGCTAGATCATATGATTATGGAAGCCAGGTAGGTGCAACAGAGGGAATTGTGCAGAATGGAAAGGGAATGGAAGTGCTGCAAAAATGTATGTTCATAGTTTGAGAGCAGATCACCAAAGAAATTAGCTTTCAAATGATTGATTTTCTAATTGGCTAGGTAACACAGAAAATGAAAGCATTATCTTGCACTAGATTTTCATAAGGAACAACATATTTTAGTGCATGGAAAATTACGGAGACACATTTGACACATAAAGTTACCCTAAGGTCTCCCCTCTTCCATGGCTACTAGAAAGATTTTAGATGGTAGAAAATTGGCCAGTGTGGGTTCCCGAGTATAGAAAAAGTAGAGCATATCTTCCCCAATTTGAGATGGTGTGTTAGTCTGGGTAAACTAGAGAAACAAATTTCATAGACATGTATATGGATATAAGGAAAGGGTTTATATACTAGAGGAATGGGACATGGAGAAAGCATCCCAGCCCAGTCCAGTTCAAAGTCATAAGTCCGGTATTAGCTCATATGCCCAATATCAGTCTATAAAGTCTCCTTCTGACTCATGAAGTCACAGGCCAGTGTGTGCAGAGTTTCAGCACTGACAGGAGTCTCCCCAGGCCTCCTCACTTCCAGGGCTCAGGGTCCACCAACCACATCCCATGGTGGTAGAAGCAACTCAGCACTGGTGGGGCTCCACGTGGCTTCTGCAGCTTCAGAGGTCTGGTTCCATCAGGGCAAAGCCGTGTGGCTCCTCTTCCAGCTCATCCAGCTCCTTGGACACTGCCATCTTGTCTTGTCCATAGTTCCTTCTCTCTGACACTAACTCCCAGAAACAGGGGAGGTAGCTTCTCATCTCCATTAGGGAAATATCAGAAGATTTCCCAGAAGTCTCAGGAGAAAGCCATGCCCACATGGAGGCCTTATTGACTACTCAATGACTATCTCCAGATTAACAGACTAGATTCCACCCCAACATCTCAGTCATGAAATTAACATAAACATGTGACGGCCACAGATGGCCACACAGAGTAGGTAGAAGTTACACTCTGTGGTTTGCAGCCAACGCTAATTGGTCAGTTCATTATATTGTGGTGAGGTTACTGATGCTGGAGGTATGCCACTGATTTTTCAAATGCCAGTGGGGTCACTCATGGTGGATCAATTTCAGCAGGACTTCAAATTTAAGACACAATAGGAAGAAGGACCTGGTGATATACTTCTGAAGAAACAGTGGCCAGCGGGAAGCTGATGAAGAGCTCCAGAACCCTGTCTGATATAGTGCAGGAAAATGAGCTTCTCCAGTTGAGGGCACTCAAAATACAACTGGGTGAGTTTCCCCATCTATAAAGGGTTGCAGCATTTTAAATCTTCACTTGTGTGCCAAGAGGCCTGTAAGCCTACTAACTGCTGAATGCAAGAGATCCATATTTGTGCCTATTTTAGTGTAAAATGATATGATATATACTATTGAAAACTATCATTGAGAGCATATTTTGTGAGTAAAATTTTGGTGAAGGTGCATTTAAAATGGTTGCAGCAGCACATACACCAGGGAGTTTCAGAATTTCAACCCATACTTAGAAGACGTCTAGTGAGGCGGCTCATTGTTGATGTCAGATTTTCATGGCTGAAAACAGGGAATACCAGAAAGATGCTTACTTGTGTTTTTATTGACCGTGCCAAAGCATTCTACTGTGCATATGGTGACAAATTATAGAAAATGCTGGGAAGAATAGGAATTTCAGAGTATTATAATTGTGCTTCTGTGGAACTCTTACATGGCCTCTGAAGCGGTCATTTTAACAGTACGTGGGGATACTGTGTAATTTAAAAATAGGGACTGTGTGCCAGGATTGTATCCCTTCGCCATATTTATTCAATCTGTATGCTAAGCTAATATAAGTAGCTGGACTAGTTGGAGAAGAATGTGGCATAAGGATTGGAGGAAGATTAGTGTAACAACCTGGGCTAGGACCTTTCTTTCTGGATGTTATCATAACTTGAAGCACTCACTATTTGAAGCCTACAGCCTTTTCTATGTGTTCCATCTTAAAACAAAGAAATCACAAATTATCAAAACCTGGTTAATGGAAAATATAACTATAAATAGAGAAAACAATGAAATTGTCAAGAATGCTATTTTATGTGAATCCACAACTAATACCCATTGAGTTAGTCCGGATAGACTAGAGGAAAAAATTTCAGAGACACCCATATAGGTTTAAGGAAAAGGTTTATGTACAAAAGGAATGGGACATGGAGAAAGCATCCCAGCCCAGTCCAGTTCAAAGTCGTAAGTTCGGTATTAACCCATATGCCCGAAATCAGTCTACAAAGTCTGCTTCCGACTCAGGAAGTCACAGGTCAGTGGGTGCAGAATTCTGGCGCTGGCAGGAGTCTCCCCACGGCTCCTCGTTTCCAGGGCTCAGGTCCATCAACAGCATGCCGCTCCAGCTTCAGAGGTCTGTCTTCATCAGGGCAAAGACTGTGGTCTCTCTGCTGGCTCATCCAGCTTCTCGGAGGCTGCATCTCCTGTTGCCTGTGATTAGTCATCTCTGAAACTAACTCCCAACAACTGGGGAAGATAGCTTCTCATCTTCACGAGGGAAATAACGCGAGATTTCCCAGGAGTCTCAGGTGAAAGCCATGCCCACACAGAGGCCTCATCAGCTACTCAATGGCTTTCTCCTGATTAACAGGCCAGACTCCACCCCTGCATTTCAATTATAAAATTAACATAAGCACATGACTACCACACCCATGGACATTGCAGCCACAAAAAACAAAAGACATATAACATCAGGGCAAACCTGTGGCGAAGATCACTGTGAAGTGATGAAAAGCAACAATAGCACTTTGTGGACTAAGGAAGGTCTGAAATAAGGCACAGAGCAGAAAAGCCTAAGAGTTGCTGCGATGGATGGCTGTGTTTGGGAAGAGTGGTAATGTGAGGGTGTCAAGGAAAGCCAGAAGAATGAGCAAACTGTCCCGCAATAAGTACAGCCAGCGTATTCCTTAGGCTGGCGAGATGTCATCTGGTGTAATTTAGTCGTGTTTCCAGGGTGAGAAGGTGGCAGTCCCCAGAGAAGGACATCGTGCTTGGTAAAACAGAAAGTCAAGAAGACAAGCAAGACCATCAAAAGAATGGATCAACACAGGCTGCACTGATGGGCTCCACTGAACCGTGACTGAGAGGAAGGTCTAGGACCAGGCAGTGTCTGAATCCACTACTCATTGGGTCTATATCAGAGGAGTCTCAATAGCACCCAACAACATGACACAGAAAAACAAACAAACAAGTCTTTGGGGGTTTTCTTTCAAAGGCATTTTAACTTTGACAAATGCAATTCTGAGCAGCATTTGTTTTTAGGAATTTAATGCTCTATATTTAGCCAAAATTAGTTTATTTTATGGTTGATATGTGTGCTTTTTGAGGTTAGAAATGCTTGCATTTAGTTCTTCCTTTACCACTTGCTTGCTGTTCTCCGTTTAGAATGATTTCTCATTTTCACTCCATTCACGTCTTTATTTTTAAAATGGGTGAAAAGAGGAATTGCTATAAATTGTTGCAAATATTAAATCATACAATGGAAGTAAAAGTTAATGAATATTCTTAAAAGTGCATGTTCTTCCTATACTCTATAATGATGAGTAATTGCAATACCATTTTATTTGTGTAATGTCTCTGGTGTTGCTGTTATACAATATACCCCAAGAAAAGAAATTCACTTTTTTCCCTCACAGTTCAGGAGGCTGGATATCTGAATTCTGTTCTTGGTTGTAGGTATGGTTGTATTAAGGACTAAGTGTCTGGGAAGCCCTCAAACTGTTTTTCATAGAATATCTCACAATGTAATTTAAGATTATAGGAGAGTGAGAGAAGGGAGACTAGTTAGGACCCTTTGAACTAATCGATGAAAAAGATGAAATGACTTGGGCTAGGGTAGTGGTGATGGGGGAGAAATAGTCAGCTCCGGAGTATATTTAAAGGATTTTCTGATTTGGTATGATGGAGTGGATGCAGATTTTTTTGGGGGGCGGGGGCATCACTGCTCTCCGGTGGTGGGAGTAGGAGGCCCAGCCCCACTGCTGAAATTGAACCTCCGTCTCAGTGGGCCGCAGTCCCACGCACAACCACTATGCCACCGGGGCTCAGCCCGTGGATGCAGATTTTAAAGATGAATCAAATATCTCTTTTATCCAGAATGGTATTAATAATGCCATTTACTGAGATAGGGTAACACTGGAGGAGAAAAAGCTGATGGGGATGTTATCTGTTTGTTTGGTCCATGTGCAATTTAGATATACAAGTTGTTACAATGACTCAGCAACTGGATAGACAATTCAAAATTCCAGGAGAGAAAAAGAACTGAAGTGAAAAATTTAAGAATAATCAGGAGACAGGTGGATTTAGTACCAGGGGCTCAGTTGAGATTACCTAAGAGATAAATGTAGATAAGGACCAGATCAGGAGACTATGTCCAACATTTAGAGCCTAGGGAAAAGAAGAAGATTCAGCAGGGGAGGCTGTAAGACAGCAGTCAGTGGGGAAGAAGGAAAGCTTAGAAGCCAAGTGAAAAATATTGTTTCAAAAAAGAAAGAGAGAAACTGCTCTTGAGAAGTGAAGAAAGCTGTGAATGGAGTATTGACTGTTAAGTTTTTCAAATGGGAAAGTTCTTTGGTGATAATGAAAAAGAGTAGTGATAGCGGAATCCTGGTAAGGACAGTCTCAGTTGTTTTGTTCAGGAACTTAACAGAGAGGATTGTAATGAGAGAGGGCATGCTTGGAGTAAGTGATTTCATTCATGACTTTGAATGTTGGATATGTTTTAATTTTCATAGAATCTAGAAGTTATAATTTTCACAAGAATTGTGATATTCAAAGGCCCAGAAACAATATTGAAACACCAAAGGTTTTCTTTCCTTGCTTGTAGTGAATCCTCTGAAGCAGTCAAAACATCCCCGCATTCAAGAGAATTAGGTATAAATAGTGATGCTAAATGATCAATAACCTTAGTAATCTTATCCTTTTCAATGATCTGTAAAACTGAAATTAGAAATTATGTTGGTTCTCATGAATTGCTATGGCTTTTCCAGGCTGCTTATAGGAATTCACATTCTTAATTAGTTTTAACTATGTCAATCACTAGTCACTGAAATTTAGAAGAACAATTTGAGCACTAAAGTTTTGAAAAGAGCCAGTATGAACTCATTAAGAAACAATTCCTGCTATTTTTAAACCCAGATAAATGTTCTGTAAAATTAAGTTAAATGGTCCCTTTTATAAAAATGGAAGTTGGTTGCAACTTTTCTTGATCATTTTCCATTGGAAAAGCTATAAGAATTTTTGGAAAAAGTAAATGTTGTTTTCCCTCTTGGACTTCCTAATATGCATATCTACATAGCCTTCCCAGTGCAGCAACATAGAGAGAGTTCCATTTGTTAAGTTAGGAATAAAATTATTGGCATCTCAGTGAGGCACAACCTTCAAAGTCAAGCTATTTTGAGAGTGATAGTTGTTTTAGAGTTAACTTTCACCTCACAGCAACCTCAGTTACAGTGGAATGAAACACTGTCTTGTTTCTCATAAGACATGGCTTATACCAAGGTATTGCAAATGTCATTGTTTTGAGAACAGTCAGATTATTAGCAAAGGGGACCTGGTAACACAATCAGGTAAGCATCTGACTGCCAGCTGCTAGGTCAGCTGTTCAAACTCAACAGCCGTTCTGTCAGAGAAAATTCAGGGTATCAGCTACTTTAAACATTTCAAACTCATTATAAGGTCAATATGAGTTGGAATAGA
This sequence comes from Nesogale talazaci, assembly GCA_004026705.1. NCBI lineage: Eukaryota > Metazoa > Chordata > Mammalia > Afrosoricida > Tenrecidae > Nesogale > Nesogale talazaci. Next base: position 263,968 of record PVJH01000683.1, read on the forward strand.
TTGATGGTAGTGTTTTGTTGTTGTTGTTTTTTGTATGTAGGGATTAGATGATTAATATGGAGGAAAACCTCTGTGTTTTTTAATTTGTCAATGGTATCAACTTGGTGACCTAGAGGGGTTTTATGTATATATAGACTTTAAGTGATATTTCTCTATTCATTTAAGAGAATGACAAAGGGTCCCCCTGCCTCCCCCAACCTTCACCCTTTTTCTAAAATAGCAGACAAAGGTTGTTGGTATTAGAACATTTGTGCAATGACATTGAGCACAGTTTTTTATTTTGATGATTTGCTCATAGTGTCAGATCGAGGATTATATTTATTTTATATTATTTTATTTATCATCACATAATTATCGCATAGTTTTTGTCAGATGTCCTTGGTAGGTTACGTCCAAGGCTGTGGGCTGAGCACGGATGACTGGTGATGGTTCAAGTTTGATGTGTGGAAATATGTGGTAAGTTAGATTTGTAGATTCAGTTTATTAATAAAGAGAAAAAGTGAGGGCGATACAATTGTTTGCTTAGGTTCACCAAACATTTAATGAAACCATTAATGGTACATTTATACATATCAAACTGAAATAGCAATAGTTAATACCTACCATTTTACTGAGCCCTATAATAGGCAATGTGCTAAATGTCAAGTGTATACAGAGAAATAAGCACACCAACACACACAGTGACGAATTAAGAAGTTCTTGTTAATGGTTGGTATCAAGTATTTGATTCTTGGCAGCTTTTGATTCATAGTGTGCAACAGAGAAACATATTATTATTTTTGAGTCCGTTCATTGTTGCAGTCACTGTGTCAATCCATCACCTTACGAATTTTCCTCCTTTTTGCTGGTCCTCCACTTACTAAGCATGTTATCCTTTTCCAGAGACTGGTCTCTCTTGACATGTCCAAAGTACATGAGATGAAGTCTCACCAGCCATGCTTCTAAAGAACACCTTTACTGTACTTTCTCAGACACAGATTTGTTTGTTCTTCTGGCAGTCTGTGGTACTGTCAATATGCTTTACCAACATCATAATTCAAATGCATTCAATTTTCTTTGGTCTTCTTTATGCACTATCCAATTTTTGCATGCATTCATGGCACGGGAAAACACCATGGCTTTGGTCAGGTGTTCTTCAGTCATTAAAATGACATCTTTACTCATTAACACATTAAAAAGATCTTTTGCATCAAATTTGTCCAATGCAGTACATCATTTGATTTCTTTTTTTTTATAAATAAATCAATTTATTGGGGGCTCTTACATATTTTGTAACAAACCATACAGCTGTTCTCTCAAGTAGACATGTACAATTAATGGCACCAATAATTTCTAAACATTATCTACCTTCTTGAACCCTTTGATAATAGCTCCTCTTCCCTGCCCCCTTCTCCACCCTGCCTCCCTGCAAACACTCAATATATTATATATTATTGTGTGTATACACACATACACACACATTTGGTCTTACACCGCCCTTCATATCCCTTCACCTACTGTCCTGGTATTCTTCCCCTGAAGGGGGTTATTTTGCCATCATTGCTATCTATTCTGTGGGGGAATAGAGGATCCTTCACTCCAGGGCAATAGGTAACATGCTTGCCTGCTAACTGAAAAGATGAAGGTCAAACCAGCCCACAGAGAGCCACTCCTAAAGCAAGACATGGCAATACCTTTAGTGAAATACAGTAGTGAAAGCCCCGGGGAGCACTCACTGTTCTGTGTACCGACACACAGGGGGTTGCCAACTGCATTGATTGGGGCTAAACTCAGTGTAAAGAGGTGATGAGAAAATGTACACATGACACAAGGCTAGAGGAGTTGCCCATTTGTGATAGGAAGGTTTGTTGTGCCAACATGTCCAAGATCACATATTAGATTAACTGAAGGACAGAGAGGTAGATGGCTCGGGGGTCTCACCTTTCTCCCTCTTGATCTTGGATCTTCAAACCAGCCAGCTGCCTTGCTTGTCCTGTGTCTCGATTTGCAAGCTACACTACACTACCTGTGAAACATTTAATCCATAGACTGTGTTGCTGTAAATTGAGGTTCCTTCAAGCCCTGCTTCACCACTCTACTAGAATATACATCTCTTGAGCTGGGGACAGTTGGATCCTATCATCTGGCTGACTGTTGGTGACCTGCTTTGCTGTTTTCTGCCTGGGGCTGGATAGCTCAATTGCTCTATAAAGGACTGCCGGCAGCCTTCATGACTTGAAGGACTGTCCGTGTATTAGCTGCCTCACCGAGGTGAGTTGCACTAAGCCATTCATACTGCTTTATAGATTAATTAACAATTGACTTCTTGTGTTAGATATCTATTTGTATAAATTTATGTAAATTTTAGGGTCCTGGTTTTGTTTATCTAGAGAATCTTTTCTAATATATTTTGTACCACAAGTGGGGAATAAACCCATGTGGACCTATGTCCATTGGATTAAGTATTCCACAGGTAGTGTTGCTTATAAATAGAGGCACAATATGAGCATGGCAGCCAGATGCTCACTTGTTTGAAGATTCAAAGAGCAAGAGAGAAAAAGGTAAGACTTTCTCAACCATTTATCTCTCTATCCTTTAATTAATGTCATATGTGTTCATTGACCATGCTGTCACAACAAACCAACAAATCACAATCCAACCTTTGTCACGTTGTCACCTGTACACAATTCTTTAGTTATATGTATGTAAATAATTTCCAGACATGAATGAAATCACACTTATACTTAGCATCAAACAACCATCATATATATAAATGAAAACACACTGAGTCCAATTGCATCTGCTAGCTCATACATGAACAAAGAAAAGATATTCAATAAGCATGTATAAAGAAAATACACTAGCAATCACAAACCTTTTGCAATTGATCACATAGTCCTAACTGATTGGATTACCTTCTTCTACTATCCGTGCTGTATTACCTCAGCAATTACCCTCAGCAATCACCTCAGCTGACTGCCGTTTTTTGCCTGGTGGGGTGACCCAGACCTTCATTCTTGAGGGGACTGGCACATTACACATCCTGTCAGGATTGGATTGCTGTAATTTGCTATTTACTTTAATCACAGGGCATGGTCCCACTAATAGTTTGCCTATGGGATATCCTAGAGTCCAGACATATTCTTCCATACCTCCATTATGTAACACCCGTCCAATTTCTCCTTGGTAATCAGAGTCAATCACACCACTCAGTACAGTGACAATCTTCCGCACAGAACAAGGAAGGGAGCTGGACCCTGTCTAATATACTATCTGACAGATGTAGACTACATATATGAGTTTGGAGAATTGTGTGGAACGACAATAGTAATTGCTTGGAGCAAGTGTTCAGAGTAATTAATTGTTTGGAGCAGTCGCTCACCCCACGATGCTAGGAAATATTTGATATGTCTTTCTTTGCACATGCTTCCTGAGTTGTATGATCTTGAAATGTAGCAAATATAGTGTTTTTTTTCTTTGCATGAATAATATAGCCTAACTATTGCTTTTTTAATATAAGAGCAGTGAGTTGGAGCTGGTATGCTGAGATTATCTTTGTATTTCCTTTTGCTGATCTCAGTATTTAAAATTAATGTAATATATTTATCACCCAATATGATTTGAAAAATTAACTAAAGTGTATAATCTTTTTTCTTTTGAATGAGACTATATAGATAGTTTTTCAACCTGAGACTTGTTTTGCAATAAACCTTGCAAAAGCTTTGGGCAGTGAAATGGTCTCAAGTTTTATATAGGTAGGCGATAATAAATTACTCTCCTCTTCCTTCATGTTTACTGAACACAGTCCAAGTCACTCAGTATGCAGCACAGCTCTAGTGTGCATGCCAACGTCCAATCTGAAAACCTTTACCTTCACAAGCTTTGAGTGCACAGCCGACTGGAGCGATATCAGCAGAACTCTTTCTGTTCACTATATGGAAAAACATTTAAAATTCAACTGGATTGCTTGAGTTTTACTTAAAATATAAACACTTGACCTCATTTATAATTCCTTATTGCATAGTCCTTTATCGGAAAGTGACTCTGAATTAAACCAGAACTTGCTTAAATTTATTTAAAGCTGTATATCCAGTGTATGTTTTTTTCTGAGTTTACTGGATACATTTCTTGAATAAGGAGGTAAAGACTATTAAATACTTAAAATTTTAATGAGAAAGCTATTCAAGTGTCTAGTAGAAATACATTCCTTCAATATTGGTTTCCTTTTATTTTGAAATTTCTTTCTTTGGGGCATTTCGTACTATAACCTCAAATTGTTATAAAAAACAACTGTGAAAAATTGCCATTTTGTTTTATGCTCGTTAATTTTATTTATTTTTAAAATCATTTCATTGGGGGCTCTTACAGCTCTTAGTGTTCTAGGTGTCCATACATCATTTGCACCAAGTATTTGTGATTGTATGTTACATTATCATTTTCTAAACACTTACTTACTATTTGAGTCCTTGATATCAGCTCTTCTTTTCCCCTCCCTCCGCACCTCCCAATCTTGTGACTCCTTGAAAAATTACAAAATATCCGTGCTATTATTTTCATATTTTACGCTGACTGCTGTCTCCCTTCACCTATGTTTCTGTTGTTTGTGCTCGGAAGGGGGATGGGTACATGTCAATCTTTATAATAGGTCCCCCCTTCCTCCAACTCCTTCCTCAATCTTCCCCCTACCCTCGTGGAACCACTGCTTCCATTTCTGTTCATGAGGGGTTTATCTGACCTGGATTTTGTGTGTTGTGAGCTCTTATCTCACATGTGCATGCTCCAGTCTAGCCCGAACTGAAAGGCGGGACTGGGATCATGATAGTGGAGTTGAAGAAGCCTCAAAGAACCAGGAGAATAGTGTGTGTTTCCTCGGTGCTATCCTGTGCCCTGCTTGACTCATCCCTTCCTTATGAGCCTTCCATGAATTGAGGTCCTGTTGCCTACAGAGGGATTTGGGGTCTCTGCTCCGACGCTCCTCATTCTCAACAACATGGGTTTTTTGTTTGTTAGTTAGTTTGGTTCTTCTGGTGCCTATTACCAGATTCTGTCAATGCCTCATGAACACACAGCATGGTGCGGTTCTTCTCTGTGGGCGTCTTGCTTTCCTGCTAGATGGCCATTTGCTTAATTCTAAGCCTTTAAGACTCCAGACACTCTATCTTTTGATAGCCGGGCACCTTCAGATTTGCTCACCACATTTGCTTTTGCACCCATTTTGTCTTCAATGATCATGCTGAAATGGTGAGCAAAGTGCTCTTGCATTGAGGGAGGACTTGAGCCAAGGCCAAAGTATGTCAAGTTCCTCAATGTATTGCCATTTATTCAATGTACGTAGGTCAATGCCTCTATTTTTATGACAATATATTTTCATAAGTGTACACCTATGTTTATACCCTATCCATAGCTTTGCTTCCTAGATCTTTCTTCTGTTTCCTTTTACTTTTCACCAGCCCCTCCATCACACTTGCCCCTTTTCTGCCTCGTACTAATTCCTCTCAGCTAGATTGCTGTTACTCCAACACCCCCATGATCTCTCTGTCCTCCTTGTTCTTGCTTTCAATTCTCTAGTTGCCCCCCTGTCTGTGGCATTGTTTGCTCACCACTCATTTCTCCTGCTTTATACTCCCCCAGGTCACTCTGGAACCATCAGCCACTTTGCTTTCTCCTTGATCCTGCCGGCTAGTTTTAATTTAACCTGATAAATACATAAAATACAGGAGTGGATGGCAGTGCCACTACTGCCATTGAGTTAATTCCGATTCATCCCAACCCTACAGAACAGAGTAGAACTGCTCTCAGTGAGTTTCTGCCACTGTAAATCTTTACAAAGACAGACTGACAAAACTTTCTTAGGGAGCAGCTGGTGGTCTCAAACTGATGATCTTTTGATTAGTTGCCCACCTCTTAAACTATTGCACCACGAGGGTCCCTACATTAATTCATATTCATATATTTAAAAAGAAGGTAGCTATGCAATACATAAGAACATTTGCAGTCTCCTGCCCTACGTCCACACCACAATGCCTGCTACCCCAAAGCCACTATTTCCATCATTAATTCTCTTAGCTATTTTACTCCCTCGATAAGTTATTTTTCTTAGATTATCCAGGATAGTCTTATTTTAGTTTCTCACTATGGTTTATAAAGAGCTAATATTTCAACATTATTTCTATTTCTGCTTTCTCAAATGCTCTACATGGTTATATTCTCATTTCTTGATGAATCTGTATTTAATACTTATATTAAATTGTGTGATTATGTTTCTCTTTATAACAACTTTCATTAAATGTTAACTACCTAGGTGTCATCTTTTTCATTTATTGTGCTCTACTCATTCTTCAGTGTTTTTTTGGGGGGGGAGGGCATCACTGCTCTCCGGTGGTGGGAGTAGGCGGCCCAGCCCCACTGCTGGAATTGAACCTCCGTCCCAGTGGGCTGCAGTCCCGCGCACAACCACTATACCACCGGGGCTCAGCCCTCTTCAGTGTTTTTAATTACATTTGTATCACTCTTTTTCGCCCTGCATTCAAACACAACTGATTTAAGTTCCCCCTTCACCATCCTCCTGAGATTCTCTGCCTCTTTCTCTGCACCTGGTTCTGGACTCTATAAGCTTTATTTCTAGGACACCCACCCCACCCCCCCACCTTGTTTTCCTTCTCCATTGTGGTGGAGTCCATCTTCTAACTTCATGTTAATATTTTGTGGAGCAATTTTAGAAAAGCACTGATTTTTCTCCTGTTATGTCTCAAAGATCTTCTTTCATTGATCACTTAGGTTGGGAGTTATTTTTCCCCACTCAGAATTTCCAAAGCACTGTTCCTTTATAGTCTAGCTTTCCATGTATGTAGTGCATTTATGGATTCATAGAATTTGGTTTTAGTTTTAGTTTCATTTTAGTTTCAATCATCACACTACCTTGTCTTAGTTTGTCCTATTCATTGTGCCTGGTCACTAAGGGCCCATTGCATCTGCTGTTCATCTCATTTAGGTTTATGGATTGATGTTAACTTGTTTGACAGTTATTGCTTTTGATTTCCAATATCTCCTTTTATTTTGGACATGTCATCACCCAGGTATGTCATGTCTGTGCTAAGCAGATAACTTTATGATTTCTCTTTTTCTCAGTCCTTTTTTTCACCTGACTTTCTAAAATTTGTTTCCAACTCTGAATTTTTTGAGGTCTGCTAATTTTTAATTTTGACAAGTCATTTTATCACATGCATTTTTCTTTCATGTGGTTAGAATTCTGTCCTCATATCATAGATAAAATGTTTTTTATATTTATGAAATATTATTATTATAAATTCTATTTTTATTTTTGTAATGATTTTCTTCCTCCCATTTCATTTTTTCAGTTTTAGTTTCTCTCAAGTTTGAGGATTTCTTAAGATATATGATGATTCATGGCTGTAGATATTTTTATGTATGAAACATTAAAAAAAATTTTTGAAAGTATACTGTGATTGATGTAATTTATCACAGGGAATTTAGAAGCAAGCCCAAATTTTAAATAGGAAGCCATCCAAGTATTAGTTGGAGCAAAACTTTCTGGTTATTGCATATTTCCCATTAAAAAAGGAAGGTTTTTTTCAGGAAAATTTTAATTCTCTGGTGAGTTGGACAAGGGGTGAAACAGGAAATTTGAGCTTAGACATCTATTTATTTATTTATTTTAACCCTAACCCTACTCTTATTATTCTTGAGCCTGGCCATGCTGTCTCATAAACTTTAGGCTGCTAACAGCAAGGTAAGTGGTTCAGGGCCATCAGCCACTCCTCAGGAGAAGATAAGGCTCTCTGCTCTCAGACCAGTTTATAGTCTTGGAAACCCAGTGTCATTATGAGGTAGAATCTATTTTATGCCAGTAGAAGGGTTTTTTCCCCCTCTGAGGACTCACTCCCAAATCCTATCCTGCATCTGGCTTCTTTAAGGTCATTCACTCTCTGACTCATTTTCTATAGAGGTTCTAGTTTTAGGTCATGGAAGTGAATTGAAACGTACTCTTCAGGGAAGCTGTGAAGAGAGCTTGCTTTTGTAACACTTTTATATGTAGGTTTTTAACAAGTTGTCTCATTCTTATGCCCAAACCTATCCATTTTGATGCTGATGATTCTATAATCATCAATTCTCATTCTACTTGGAGCGTCCATTGGGTGCTTGGCTCCTATGTACCTCTCAGTAAGATTTCTTCCTGCTCGCTGTCTTACATAAACAAGTTTACATATTTCCTGATATTATATCGTTTTCACTGTTTTCTGTGGTTGTGCGTTTTCACCTTAGCCATTCTTCTATTTTAAAAACATACCTTCACTCATGCTTTCAATGAGCTATTTATTTAAATGTAATTCTAGACTTACTCTACAACCCTCTGTGTTACTGGTTCTCTAAATATGTTTCATTGTCAAGTATCTTCAGTATTGCTTGAAAACTTGCTAGACATACAAACTCCTGGGCTCGCAGCAGACTCCGTGGTTCAGGAACACCAGGGCAGTGCTCTAGCAATTTGCGCTTCGGCGCACCATCTGAATGATTCTGATGCGTGCTACAACTTGAGAACGTTTGCTGGATGTGGTCATAGCAACGTACCTCTTTACAATATATAAGGACAAGTAAGAAAATATTGCCATTTGCATTCCAGTTCATCCAAGCACTGATCTCTTCTGAACACAAAGTGCTTTACGCATGTCTCCATGAATAGTGAATTGCCATAGAAAACTTCCGTAAGTAATGTGCTTGCTTCATTCTTATTTCGATGCCTTCAGGAAACTCACTGCCGTCAAGTCAGTGCAGACTCAGAGTGATCCTGTTAGACATGCCAGAAGCAGTGACTTCTGAAACGACCTGCTGAACAATTTAAACTAGAAGCCAGGTCAGCGAAGGAAGTTGCCATGATTGTTTTTTGAATTTTCAAAGGGGTGATCCCAGTCGATTTCTCAAATGGTTTAGGATGATCGTGGTGCTTACGAGTAAGAACTTTCGAGAACCTTGAAAATTGCATTCGTGAGGAAAAGGCCAATAATTTTTTTTTACCCTCTTTGCAAAAACATGCCTGCCTATTTTCCAAGAATAGAATGAGCTATTTGAGATAATTTCACTGAAAAACTATCCCCACTCTTAGATGGGTTTGTTTTGCAAATTTAATGAAAACTAAAAATGGATATAACTTAAGATAATTAAGAGGGCTGAGCCCCGGTGGCGTAGTGGTTGTGCGCGGGACTGCAGCCCACTGGGACGCAGGTTCAATTCCAGCAGTGGGGCTGGGCCTCCTACTCCCACCACCGGAGAGCAGTGATGCCAAAAAAAAAAAAAAAGATAATTAAGAATGATAAAAGCAGACCTGAGCCCCGCTTAGTGGTTGTGCATGGGACTGTGGCCCACTGGGCTGGTGGTTCAAATTCAGCAGCAGCTCTCCAGGAGCAAGGCTGGGCCTCCTACACCCATCACAGGGCAGTGATGCCTCCCCTCCTAAAAAAAAGAATGATAAAAGTACCATTGTGGTATAGTATCAGTTGAAGAGTGTAGTATTCTTTTGCGGAAAAAATAGAGATGGAAATACCACTTTCAGAAATGTGTAGGCCTGCCAGAAATAAAACAATTAGTATTTGATATTTTTGTTTAATAAAAGTTTCTATGATTTTTCAGCAATACCTTTTTACTTATCCCACATTCTCTGTGTAACTTCTGGTTTATAGATGATCATGCTGATGATAGTGGATTTAATCTACTGCTCAAATGCATGAATCTTGACTCTTTGGTTCCAAGCTCAGTGCTCTTTCTTAAAATAAACGAACAAGCAACAACAAACCCAGTTGCAATTAATGTGACCTGGTAAGTCCCAAAGGGTTTTTAGTGACTAACTTTCAGGAAGTGGAACATCAGGTCTAATTTCTAAGGCATCTCTACATGGTCTCAGACCTCCACCTTTGCAGTTAAAAGTTAAATTTACCAACAGGTGAATCTTTCTGCTGTACTCAGTGCCTGTTCATATGTTCTAAGTTCAATATCATATGTAATGATAATAGCATATATAAAATAGGTATATGCACAAGGATATGGAATCTTAATTTTTGTACATTTATTTTGTCCAGTCACTCTAATTATGAAAGACTTACACTCATTTTATCCTTTCAGCTGCTTCCTCTGAAGCATACTTTATAGAAGAAAGAAGAATCTCAGAGTTTAAACAGCTTAGAGCAATGCATCTGTAGTAAGTGGTAGATCAGGAGTGTCAATTCAGGCAGGCAAAGTATGTGCCCATCTTCACTGTGCCTTGCTGCCTCTTAGTAATATAAATTCTTGTCTCTATAAATATAAGATTATTTAAAGCCAACAAAGCAGAGAATCTTTGTCTTGTATGAAGCTCAGGATGTAAGAGTCACATCAAAGTATACAGAAAAAAATGACTGGCCTAGGATTCTGAAGGTTTGAATTTTATTCTTACCCATTATTTGGTTGTGCAAACTCCAGCAGTTATCTAATGTCTTCATTGTTTTGATACCATAAAAGAGATAACAGAAGTAGAAGATATCAATTAAGCAAATATGGAAGTGATTTAGTGTTGAAATCCTGAAAATGAAAGAACTATTAAGTCTCGATTCATCAGAGGTATGGGATGCAATATTTCCTGAGAACAATTCTAAGGGAGTTTCTTCAAGGCTAAGTTAGTGAGAGAGAGTTCACTGACACTGTATAGAATTTGACTCTTAATCAGAGACTCATATGTCTCGAAGAGCATGTTCAATTGCTTAGTATCATTTTATACATTTGGTAAATGGACCACAGAAAATGAAGTTGGAAGGAATTTCCAGTTAATTATAGTATATTTTCTTTTATATTTTGCATATATTTTGTTTCCCACAATGTTATGTGAGATTATGAAAAAGGAATTAGGAAGGAATCTACTTCCAAAGTCAAAAGGGTTAGGTAAGGAGAACAGAATATATATATAATTTGCCAAACTAGAACAAAGAACACTTGCATTCTGGGTGATATCTAGTTCTTAAATATCACATCTGTGAACACACAAAGTTTATATTTCTTTAAAGTGGTGATTCTTTTCATCACATTGTCATTGTTTCCCCCAGTGAATAATTATGAATAATTGCTGTTTTATTTTTCTCCTTTGCTACTAATAGTCTGATGGTGAGGAAATACTTTATTGCCCCATAAATATTCATTTTCCTATCAAAAATTTTCCTTGTATTAGCATCCACTAATGATTCTTGTTTGATTGCATATTTACTATGATGGTTATAGCAAGCAATATTTTCCCAAAACTAGCACTCTCTCCACATTTACCATTCAGGCATCAGGTTTCTGCTGTAAGCAGAATAATTAATTTATTCACCAGATTGTTATTTGTATGGGCTTAAAATTCTAATTTTTAAGCTGGTTTATAATTCATTAGAGTTCTGATTTTTTTTTTATTCATCTTACCTCAGATTTGGTGAGTATAAAACCTTCAAATTGTTTAGAATTTTATTTTTTTTAGTATTTATTTACGTGGTGCAAAACATGATGTTTTAAGCTCATTTTATATAACCTTCACTCCAGTTCTGAAAGTGGTTATTAATCTGAGATATCCCTACTCCTTTTAGTGGGAAATGTTATAGAAGGAAAATTTTGATTATCAAGCTGTCAAATACCTTTATATTCATACAGAAATGTATGAAAGCAATCATTTATGTACATATTTAAGTTTGTACATAATTTGCACCAATTCTTTTAATTCCAACTTGCTCTTCATTGCAGAGTAGCTAAGGTAAATTGAAGAAACGATGAAGTCAAAGAGCTGAACAGAAAAATTTAAACAGGGCTGAGCCCCGGTGGCATAGTGGTTGTGCGCGGAACTGCGGCCCACTGGGACGGAGGTTCAATTCCAGCAGTGGGGCTTGTCCTCCTACTCCCACCGCCAGAGAGCAGTGATGCCCCCCAAAAAACAAACAAACAAAAAAAAACCCAACAAAAAAAAAAAAAGGAAAATTTAAACAGTGGTTTGAGAAAGCAAAGAAAAGCTTACTGAAATGTGAACAGTACTACAGTTAGGAAAGCAAAAAGGAAGATACTCAGTATATCTTAAACTGAAAGAACTTGAGAAAAAAATTAAAGACTTATTGATATCTTCTAAGGGCAAAATATTGAATGTTGCAGGAAGCATTAAAGTAGATAGAAAGAATACACAGTGTCACTGTACAAAAAGGAACTCCCAATTTCAGGAGGTAATTTATGAACAAGAACCAATGAAACTAAAAGAAAAGTCCAATCTGCGCTCCAGATATTAGTCCAAAATGAGGCTCCAGGAACTCATAGAATAACAATTGAAATGCTTGAACAAGATGAAGCAATATTAGATGTACTCCCTTGTGTATGTCAGGAAATATGAAAGGCAAATTTGGCTAACTTATTGAAAGAGATCCATCTGTACCCATTCCAAAGAAAGGTAAGAATGTCCAAAAGAATGTTCAAAGTATTGAATATCATTGCTAGCATGTGCAAGTAAAATTGTGCTGAAGATCATCTTACAAGAGCTAGAGAATATATTGACAGGGAGTTGTCAGAAGTGGAAATCTGTCAGAGGAGAATGTGGAAAAAGGAATATCATTGCTGGTGTCAGATGGATCTTGGTTGAAATCAGAGAATACTGGAAAGACGTTTACTTGTGTTGTATTGAGTATACAAAGGCATTCAACTAACTGTGTGGATCATAACAAACTATGGAAAATTCTTCTCCCTTGAGAAGAATGGGAATTCTGGAACACAGCATTATGCTTATGCAAAACTCACATATGAATCAAGAGCCAGTTGTGCAAACAGAC